>CM023203.3:29371752-29847665 GCA_004115045.4 Sinella curviseta | reverse complement strand
CCTGTGTCTTATGGTCCATCGGTTATCCCATCCGTATCCACTTCTCCTTACGGAAGAGAGGTAGCTCTTGGAAAATATTCTTTACAATGACAGCGACACAAAAAGATAATTATGGTTGTAACAGGTGAAAGCATATAAAAAGTTGAAAGTGTCTGTCTTGTCTTGGGATGATATGATCATATCAATGAAACATTTACTCGTGTAAGTTGTAAATGTGCGTGAGTAATATAAATAGGAAGACGAAGAAATCTAAAGTTTTGATAACATGAAGAATGTTTCATTGGATATTACAAAAAATGTCCCTCGGCATTTGTAACAGAGTGCAGTGGAAAATAAGGAGTTTATTGAATGAAGGAAGGAGGAGAATCGCATTTTTCTGGTATAACCTGTACCATGAAAATTTTCCGTTTAACCTTTACCCCTTGGTTATCTTGGTGTTCACAATAAACAGTATTGAGTTTTTTATTTCTTTTCCGTGAGAAAGAATGACAGACGGATACACAATCTACTGGAATCAAACCCCATAATATCCAAACCCAAACAATGCACACATTTGTATTTTTATAAATAACGAACATCTACCCACACACCCACGGTGGCAAAATGCAACTCGTGATAGCATGAAATAAGATATGTACCTAACGTGAAATTTTTTAATGAATATAATATTACATATTATGGATTGAATGACAGACTGGACTGCGATATTGCAGTGAATGGATACTTATTAAAGACGTATGTATAATGGGAAGAAAAAAATCATTAGCCATGAATCGAAAACTTAACTAGACTATAAATAAGTCATAATTGTCCATGAGAATTGTATAATTTTTAGAAATCATAAATTATGAAGTGCGACATTTTAAGCAATTAACATATTACATCAGCAATCCTTGGCCATGCATGGATGCATGAATAACATGACGTAAATATTTTTAAAATAGTGAGGTGATGATGGTGACGAGTGATGACGATGGGATCATGCATAAATTCCTGTAAAAGTATTTGTGTCACAATGTCATCTCCACTATTTATTAACTGCCTACTACTTGTCTTGAAAAAAACATATTTATGTTAGTTAGCTTGCTTCCTTAAGTTGTGACTTGCGACCAATGACCATTGTACTTTAATATTCTCCTATTTTTGTTTAATACTTGTCAACAGATAAATATCTTCCGTTGACGAGTGTCATACTCATCTTCATATACATATATTGTATGAAGGAGACATGGTACTGTTCATATAACTGTAGATTGTAAACTCATAATCACTATCACACAATTGCTGAATTACAGGAACACATACAACAAAATATCACTATTAAAGAATGTTAATAACTTGCATGTTGTATTGAACATCGCGATATCGGATAAAGACAAAGACATCCGTCTTTACGATACTTTTTTTATTTTAAAACATTATCAGTCAATACCAAAACCATACCTTCAAGTTGTAACCCAATGAGATTAACCAATTAGAACATTATAAGGCATTAAGCAAACATAGAATGCATTAAAGATTAAGATTGTTTTACTAACGGCCATTACGCTGGGAAATACGTTGTTTTAATCAAGTTTATGTATCAGTTTACATTAAACTAACCTGCATACAATGTATTGCATTATCATAAGTCAAAGTCAACTGCTGTGACTGGACTAGATTTGAATTTGGGTTTTTAGAATTGCATACAACTACAGTGCTCTTAAAAATCAATTCAATTAGCATTGTAATTTATCATTCACAAAAGCTAATACCTTTCAGTAACATTACCACATGAAATACATATACCAATGTTCATTTAATGTAAAGCTGTAATACATATGAACCAATCCAATTTTATACACGCAAACAGTTAACTGGATACCAAAAAGTTGAAAAACTTGATCATCATCGTCATCATCATCTTGTCTTCACCGGCCTGCACTGGACATTTAATGCACGGTCTGACATTTGATATGATTATGATGTAAGTTAACCTGGATCATTTCATTTTTACTATTCGATATTCAATATTCCTTTCAGTGTTTTATACTTGGTATGAATTCAGATATGTACCGAGGACGTACGATAATGCTCAAAGCAAAACTGGAGAGATATGCACTTTTTGAGTCTTGATATGACTCTTCGAGAAGAACATAAAATGTAATGGTCAATGCTGCTAGATAAAAAGAAATTTTTTATTTTAAAACATAAAACGAATTGGTTAATAACAACTTGACGTGCCTACCTACGTATCTATTTTGGTAGATAATATTACGAGAAAAGATAGGATATAAACTGACTACCAAGAGGGTGAAGACGAGCATGGACATGTGGTAGTAAAAACCTCAGCATTTTGTAAGTTTTTTGTCATTCGCTGGGGTTGCATGAATCTCTGCAGATCTCTCGAGGAGCCCTCACCTCACTCTCTCAACAAACAAACATCAGCGTTTCCAACTTAAGTGATTCTTTAAATGAAATCCTTGTTGTCTTAAAAAATCGACAAAATCGCATTTCATTTGCCATTGACACACTGATTTCTCATATTCTGGTCATCTTTTTTCACGTTTGTGAATATCTCAACAACGAAATCACCAATTCGAAACTTACGTAAATTTTCTGCCATATAGCTGATAAGCAAACCTGACAAATTTCGGTAATAATATAGTATTATAAAATGCAATAAAAATGAAAATGCAAAGCTTCTTAATAGATCAATTAAATGGTAATTTATAAATTAAGTACAAATTAAGTACTAGGTAAAAGTATAAACCATTGAACTCGAACACGCTTGCCACTTACTATATAGAATTGGCAAATTTTTAGTAACTTTTAACCATTTTTTGCAAATATTCCATTTCGTTGACACTTGACATATCGTACATTCATGACGCACGCACAAAAAATTATTTCCATTGGGAAAGTTTAGCTTATCTTGGTTAAAATACTGATTTGATAGGATGTGAGGGTATGATATTAATATGTCGTTTATTGTTACTATTTCAGAGGTTACAGCGAATGTACTTGTGATCTTTGTGTTACTCCTGCTACCACAGCCGACAAGTATTCTGGTGGTGGTGTTGGATAAGGAGTCAACCTCAACTTCAACTGTAAAGAAAGACTGCACACACCCAGTATAACCTCCCCATTTTGGTCTTATCTGGACCAAGCCTAAATTAGAAACGTTTGTGAGGATTTTTATCATTTTGGTGAGATGCCTGCGACTGATGTTACAGAAGCACAACAGTATTCGACATGGGTAAGTAATTCGGCAATCATAATACCATATTTGAATGGAATTTAATTTCTTTTAAACATTTTATTGCACAGACTGGACTCATATTCATGTTCAACTTAATCGTGGGCACTGGAGCACTCACGCTGCCCAGTGCCTTCGCAAACGCGGGATGGGTTCTCAGTTTATCAATCATTTTGCTACTGGCTTTCATGAGGTGGAGAAAAAAATATTGTTTTGTGAATAACGTGTCTTATAATGCCCCAGTCACAAGTGAAGTTTATAAAAATAACGTTGTTTCTTTTGTTCGTAAAGTTTTGTTACTGTCACGTTCGTCATTGAAGCGATGTCAGTGGCGAACGCAATACTTTGGCGGAGGAAGATAGACCGTGGTCGCAGCTATGACTTTGACAGCGGTGACAGTGCCATACTCATTAGTGCTACTGCCGGAGGTCGAAGAGCGCCACAGAGGGAAGAAAGGGATCCCCTAATTCCGCCAGAGTTGGCATATCATCAGCCTTCTGAAAGTTTCGCAAGTGTATCAGACTTTGAAATTAAGGAACGGACTGAAATGGTACGTAGATAAGCTTGAAATGTCACACCATCCAATTAAAAATAATTATGTCTGCCGACGGGTTCTGATGTGCTTATGAATTACTGTTTATAGGGTCGCATGGCGGCTATGTTCTTTGGTAAGACTGGAGTTTACGTATTTTATGCTTGCCTTGCAATTTACCTCTACGGAGATTTAGCTATTTACGTTGCAGCTGTATCAAAGTCGTTGAGAGATGTTTTCTGGTAAGTTGGAGATATTTTTTATGACACATGTTATGCAACTCGTTTGTATACCTATATGTACATCATTTTATTTGTGGGTTGTAGCACTTTCGTTCCCGACGACATTGCAAATAATACGGAAATCCCAGATTCAGAAATTTGCTGGACAATGAATGGTACATTCATTGATAGATTCCAAGCGTACAGGATATTCACCGTCATGTTCATCCTGACCCTGGGACCTTTCGCATTCTGCAATGTTTCTAAAACGAAATATCTTCAGATTGGCACCACCATCATGAGATGGCTAGGTAAGATCTAGAATTAACAGGATGATAAAAACGCAATTAAGATTAGGCATACCTTCGCAAAAGTAAGAGCATGTGATATGCTCGAGCAAGTCGGGTGGAATAAACTGCATTATAATAGTCACTTTCCACCTAAAAACAATTTTAATGTGTGTAAAAATATTTTAATTTGTTTTTAGCATTTGGAGTCATGATATCCTTGGCCTTGAAGATCCTACTGAAAGGAGAGGGCAAAGGTCACCCCATTAAAGCCAATTTCTACGGTCTTCCAAACCTTTTTGGTGTTTGCATTTACTCATTCATGTGCCACCACTCCCTTCCCTCGTTGGTGACCCCGATAAAGGAGAAGAAGAATTTATTTCGCATGTTCATGCTGGACTATGGTCTCATCACCATATTTTACCTTCTCCTCGCCTTTACCGGCATCTTTGCATTTGACAATCTTCGTGATCTCTACACCCTCAACTTTGAGCCAAACACTTCCTCCCCATCCGTTTCCACTTTGATGAAAGTTGTTAATTATTTCCTTGCATTGTTCCCCGTCTTCACGCTCAGTACCAATTTTCCCATCATTGCCATTACACTCCGGAACAATCTCAAATCACTCTTCAACATTCACGATGACAGTGGTGTTGGACTTTCGGGATTGACCCATTACTGCTCCCAAATCTTGTTTCCTCTGGCGGCCATTGTGCCTCCATTCATTGTCGCCGTGTTTGTAGAGAATGTTCAGTTCCTCGTTGGGATAACTGGGAGCTACGCCGGAAATGGGATTCAGTATTTGATCCCTGTGGCGTTGTGTTACAGGGCAAGGCAGTGCTGCAGGTCCAGCTTTGGACTGGATGTCAACCCATACGCATCGCCGTTCCGGCACAGGGCATGGCTTTGGTTTGTATTTTCATGGGCTGTTGTGTCCGTTGGGTTTGTGACTATCAACCATGTGTTGAGTCTGACTAGGTTTGTTTAGAGAAAGCAAATAAATAGCTTTTAAAATTTTATTATGTTGTATTTTTTGTTTGACGAATCAATAAGTCAGTTGAATCAATGTACAATTTTGCAACTTTTCCGAGTTTTTTAATAGAAATAATTGGAATAGTTAGGGTTGGTTGGTTATACTGCATTCTCATTAATTTATATTTCAAAAATATAAATACACATCATTGATGATTATATCAAATTTAATATATCAACAAATCTTTCGCATTTAACTTATACATGAGAACGAGCTGCAAAACTTTGTAAACCAAATAGATACAAAGATGGAGATTCTAGTCTGTATTCTCACGTTTCTTTTCTTTATTAACATTCAGAGTTAATAGTGGCAAGACAATGATAAAATTATTACAATAATTAAAAAATATATATCAAATATTCTACACGGTAGAACGCAACCCTAATTATTTATGTATTTAAACTAGCTATATAGACGGTTAACGTAATTAAATGCTAATACTGTGTAGTTTAAGTATCAGTCAGACTGATTATTTGATCATTCCACTGGTTGAACAGATTACCAAAAAACGAAATGCAATTTTTTCAACACTTGACATAATTAAATGTGTGTTTTTATTACACCAACCAAAGCTAAAGGTTCTTATATAAAATAATATATAGTTTATGAGAAACATATTTAAACATTAAAAGTATTTTATGGACATAACTTTTTATAAAATCTAAAATTAAACGTTTTGACGTTATAAATCATTTCAATTTTAATTAAAGAACAAAAGGCATTTATTCTTAGTATAATAATTACACCAAAAGTGTGGGGTTAATCAATAATAATCATATTGTATGCTTTAAAGTGGATAATGTTTGTATTTTGTATAATATGAAACTTTGATAGAATTCAAAAGAACGTGAGTATTAATTGAATTTTGAAATTGTTTGTTGAAAAATGTCATTTGTGATTTTCTCGCGTATTGTACGCAACCTTCGCTGACAACTTGAAAAACAAAAGGTTATAAAAGTTACAATTACAATAATATCATCTACTATTATATAGTACAGTATAGGCTCATGTTGAAAATGTATCCACCAAAACTAAATAAAAAGTATTACTGTTTTTAAATCCTATGAAATATTATGTCTTGTATCTATCTTATCGTTTTAGAAGTAGAGTACTATGCAAATCAGGCAGAGATATTATTATAAAAGTTGATAATACGTGTCATGCATTTATTATATAAATACATATAAATATATATTGTTGTACCTATACCTATCCGAAATGAAATGGGACTCATCTTCATGATAATATTTTATCCTGTTTTTTATCTGTGTGTCTGGACTGAAAGGAGACTATATTGAAACTGTTCAAAATAATCTTTCTTTTTTCCTTGAAGCTTGCTAGACTCCAAAGGTCCTTTACGTTGCAAATATGTGTATATGTAAATGCATTATAATTTATGACTGCTAAAATAGTATGTAAAACTCATTATATCGGTAAAATAACGTTACATGCTTGTATTTGTAAGTACACAGATAAAAAGACTTGTACTATTCTTGAGATTCGGCATGATGTTATTGGATGGAACAAGATGCTACTGCTGGAAAATGAATAAGACTAAAATTGAAGATAATAAAAAATATCTGTTTAAAGAATGACTTTTGAGAGCCTTTCCTGTTCTTGTTCATTTATTGTACCAGATGACATGTACTAGTGCATACCTGTTGCTTAACACAAAACGGACCGGACCTAGTTTTATGCAGGAGATGGGTTCAGACCAAACTGTATTGTTATGAATCGTCGATTAGCATAAATCTCCACCAGAACGGATGAGAAAATGACAATTTTCCTTACAAAATACATACACAAACAAACCAAATGAATGGATATGTTTTAACAAAAGAAACTATCGAGAATATTCACTAATAACCGCTATAAATATCAGACTTTGTGATAGCCATCCACTAATTAATAAACCCGGAGAACTGTTCGAAATCGCAATAATAATTTCATTTTTCAAATCGAATATATACATTTAGACAATGAGAATCTAGTGAAGGATTCTTACCCATAATAAAGGGTTCCCTTTCACAGCAGTAAAATGAAGTCTTTGCGTTATCTGCTATCTGTGCAAATTATTGCACTTATCATTTTGAGTGACACTGTTCCACAGTCATCAAGTGTAAATCTGAAAAAGTTGTTCAGGCCAGAGAATGAGGAATTGCTCAAAATCATGAAGGAGGAGCTGGACCAGTTTCAACTTGACGTGACTAAATCTTTTATGAAAGCACATAGCCGACGAAAAAGAGGTGACCTGTTAATATTACCATTAAAGTTATTGTTCTTAGACACCTACACACTTAGTAATTAATATCAAATATGCACCACCTTGTAGCTCTGGACGGGTTCGTGAGCGACATTAACATAAACACATTCGGAAGCTTCCAAGAAATAGCCATTGATTCAGTTGGACCCTTCACCACTTTCACGTTTGCGGGGAAGCCCTTCATTATTTTACGTGATGGAATCTACCAACTAAATGGATTGACCGCAATGACAGAGGGACAAGTTTTCTCTCAGAAAGACGCGCTAGTTAAAAAGGGTTCTTGGATGCTCAGGAGAAACGAAGCTGTTTTAAATGTGAGAAAAATTTATGAGACATAAATTGTTACTTGAAATCTACAACAATTGAAACTATCTTTTGATCATAATACTATTTTTCGCCAAATAAAAAAGGGTTTCGAGTGGAAGCGCAACTTTTTTCTGGTGACAACAACGGGAAACTTTTCGACCATTTACACACTTCACGAAAATTCACTTCAGCCTGTCTTCCGGCAGAATATTCACAATAAAGCAAATGCCTTTCAGGCGGAATTTTTCGACTTTCGAAGGAACCTGTACATGGTCATTTTGAATGACAATGAACTGCATTCAACGACATTTTCTCCGTAAGGGAAACAACTATTTAAAGTGAACCGCATGATAGTTCCTATATTAATTATATTTCTTTGTTGGAACTTTGTAGTATATTTCGCTGGGCAGGATCCTATATGGATGAAATCCATCAGGTTCAGACAACAGGAGCAAGCGCAGTGAAAACATTCATGATAAATGGAAAAGAATACATATCCATTGCACAATCCAGGGACTCTTCAGGGAACACCCAAGTGGGAACAATGGTCCTTAGCATGGATCACGTGGACAGGCTTGAGCGTGTTCAGTTACTCTGGAGCAACGGTGCTCACAACTTACATTACATGCAAACGGAAAAGGAGCACTTTCTCGTAATTGCACAAGAAAAGGAGCCCAGTATTGTCTATTGGTTTGGAGGCATGGATTTCATTTATTGGCAGCAATTTGACGGGCTCTTGGGGAAAGATCTTGTCATGGAAGGTCTTCAGCTAACGTCTGATGAACCAATACTCATTGCTTCCGACGGTGGTCCACTGAAAATGTTTTCCAGGTCTGCGTCTGCCACCAAGATAATGACGACTTGGATCCAAAGTAAAACAGTGGATGTTTTTGACGTACAGTCAAGTTTAGCGAGAGCAACCGGTGGCAATAGGTTCAAAATTACTCAACTGAAGATACTTCAAATTGGGGATAACAAGGACAATGCTTTCTTGGCGATTACAAGGAAAGTTCCGGGTTCGCAAATGGATTCCATACGAATGTATCCGGTTAACGTTGTGAAAAGACAGCTTTGTACGAATAATAATGACTTTTGTCTAGTATTACATTTAATTATCGACCAGGTTTAATTTTAAAGAGAAATAATATGTTTATCTTATTTTAGCTGTCAGCCAAACTAAGGAACCTGGCGATACGCTATCGCAATGCTTGCAAACAGTGAAGACATCGTTGAAGAATTCCGAGGAAAATTTGAAACGTATCGATGAAGCGAGCGCGATGGTTTTGACCACGGATGGCAACTGGGATTTTGCAGGAGAAATTGCAAGTACAAAAGTAATTAAACCTGCCAGCTCACAAGTTAAATCTGCAGAAATAACCCCGGCTATTGAACGAGCAAGTTCAGCAGGTTCTCAAGAATTTCTTTGTACCTTTTCAAACAATACATTTATATTTAGATCATCATTTTAAGAGTTATATTCGCTTCGTTAGAACGTTTTCAAACCGCTCCATCCAAATTAATGGACAACATTCAGCAAAATAATGACAAATTGGAAGATATGAAAACTCAACTTGAAAATGTATTTTACAAATCAAAGAAATCCAATGTTGTAACGGGAAATTTGAAATTTCTAAAGAACGTGGAGTTTAGCAAGATGGATGCCACTGAAAATACCGATTTACAGGTGCGCATGAAAGAGAACACAATGAACAGAGGTGCAAATATTCAAATTGCTTTAAAGTAATATACCTAGATTAATTCATTTTGTCATAATGTATAGTTTGGCACAATTAACGGGATTTTGTGGGAGCATCTTGACAACTTTGCATTGAAGACACAAACAGGCTTCTCGGATCCTCAAGAGGTAATTTCACAATGGACTGTGGGTTCCATCAAAGCGGATACTTTTGAGACTGTAAAAGAAGATTCAAAACTTTCTGCAAAACGTAAGTATTAGATTATGCAACGCACCGTACATACATGCATGTAATTTTATATTATGTGAATATTTGGTAACCATAATTTATCATTTCCAGACTTCATGACAAAATCCTGCACAGAACCTCAGAGCGTTTCTGGAGTTCATCAGTTCAATAAGGAGCTCAAGATTAGCAAAGAAGTAAAAGTAGAGCCGGTGACAGAAATAAATGGAATTCAGTTTTCAGACGTTGTCCTGAAGGAAAATCCTGCTAGGAATATTCTAGGTTTTAAACATGCCCCGTTTGTCAAAGGAAAGTATAACACAAACTTGGTTAACAACGTAAGACGAAGATATAATAGCACTACTTCCACTTCCTGCTAACAAAATGATTGATTGTGACATGTCCGTATATCACGAGATCTTAATTTTGATAGATCAATCTAAAAGAATGGTTTGCCAGTGTCGCGAGACTATCCGGCACTGACGAACAAAAGTTTACGGGACCAGTAGAAATCGCGGACAACGCGGTCGTTCAAATCGACAATTTAAGGGTACATGAGATGAATGGCATGGTTTGGAATGAATTTGAAAATACTGTAATGCTGAACGGCGTGGATCAAGAAGTGAAAGGCAAGCATAGATACCTAAACATGTTAAATACCTCGCTAATTATCTCACTCGACTTAGTATTTAAAGCAGCAATGCAAATATTATGTATGCTGCAGGACTGTTCAACGTCGAAGCACTTAGAGCTGACAACCTGAGGACAAATTCCATCCTGGGAGTCAACAGCGATGACTTATTAACGAAAGGAAAAAGCCAACATGTCACTTCGCATTTTACCGTTCAAAACGTAGAAGTTGATGGTTCACTATCTACTGGAGCAGTAAATGGGATTCAACTTTCAGATGTGGTTAATCGTAATGACGGACACGTTGAAATAAATGGACCAGTCGTACTAGACAACTTTCAAGTTCAGGACGTAACTCTCCCCGCGGAAGTCACCATAGCCGATAAAGATGTTTCCGAGCTGGTGAACTTACGGAAGGTCCATACGTACTCCACCGTTGACAATAGTGCAATATTCCTCAAGCAAGGTATTGTAGACAGTCTGACCACGCAAGATATTGATGATGAAAACGTAGCCGATTTCACAACAAAGTATTGGTCCAAGGCCGGCGACAACATTGCGACCCCTGCTCAGCTAGTTCTGGATAATCGAAAAGTGGTTATTTCACAAGGAAATTTCAAAACCGGCAACCTAAATCATTTCAGCTTTCCTCATGAATTTGTGTCCTTGGAACAAGACGAGATAACTCTGTTAGCCCCTTTACAATTCAAGCAGCCAGTTAAAGTTGCTGGAGATGTGACAATGGCTGAAAGGACAACAATTCAACACATCGATATGTCCGAAGCAATGTCAATGATTGTGGACGATAATTTCAAGGGAGTGGTTCGCGGAGTTAAGACATTTGAAATGCCACTCAGGGCTGTTCATGGAGCTCATTTTGAAATGCTGAACGGAATGAATCCTCGAAATGACGTAGTTATGTTAAACTCTGAAGAACTTCAGCACATTAACGGAGCCTTAAAGTTTGAAAAGAATGTGGCAGCAGATGAGTTTAGGGTTCAGGATGGGAATGTGCTTGTCAATGGACTGGTGAATAAGGTCAATCTAGAAGAGATAAAGCGTACAACGGCATATAAAGATCAGGAGAATAGAATCGAGGGAGACTTGGTTTTCCAAAAGGGAGTAAACGGTAAATGATAATAATGATGCACACTACTAATTTACATGAAAAGTCAAGTTTTTGTATTATACTTGAGTTTACAATTGGTGGGATTTTCACTTTCAGTTGACAAATTTTCGGCCGTGCATATCAACAATCTAAATATTAAGGATATCACTGACAACATGATATTCCTTCAGAGTCCAGAAATGCAAGCTATTAACGGCCAAATCGTTTTGGAAAATGGGGGCGCTGAATTCCTTACTAATTCTATAGCTGGAACAATCAACAATGTGCCTGTGATGGAATATCTGTCGCAAGTGAGTGCTGGAACAGTATAGTAAAAAATTACTATAAAAAGCGAAAAATGCAACTATATTCACTTCTTATATATGAATATGAATGTATATATATATGAATGTAAATGAATGCAGGTCATTCTATTGGACTCTGCCGAAGGAGTAGCAATTACCGGAGCAAAAACGTTTATGAATGCAAATCTAAACGATAAATTGATGTGCAATACCTTCAGCAATGTTGATTTAAAAGATTTAGAGCGGAATGCGTTCTCCAAGTCCAAGAGCCAAACGGTGAATGGGAAATGGAGTTTTCGTGATGCCAATTTCAAAGGTATGTTTTAAATTGAGTCAGGTTGCGGAGCAGTTTGAGGTAAAGCAATTTCATTTTATTAGGAAATCTGGAAACTAGCCAAATTGAAGGAATTTCTCTGGACAATATTGTATTTACTAATGAGCCAGTTGACATATTGTCCCCTGTTGCTTTCACATCTAAACAAACCAGCATTCAAGGACCAATGTCTGTAATGGGTACAATTAATGGAATCCGATTTGATGAGGTACATACACAGCCAAACAACAAATTACTTACTTTACTTATCTAATTCCTCTAAAATATAACCTGAATCTTTAACTTGTTATAATCAGACACTGAAGAACGGGATTGCAATCGATGAGGTTCAAAACTTTGATCAAGTCATCGTTGATGGAAACCTTGATTGGGCAAATGATCGACCTGAATTGCAGCGGTTGAGTTACTTTTTCGAAAACGCTGTTACCAAATCTCACCCCCAGACAATCACAGGTAGTGTTACATTTTCAAAAGGATTCCAGAGTTCAGAAATACATACAGCAGAAAAGTGGTTGGCAAATGTCGACTTGCGACAGATTCAAGAGGATGCAGTGACAAGACAAACCCCAAATATGGTAATAGCCCAGATGAATTAATTGTAAATGTTTTTAAATTTTGTTGTCTTCTTAAATATGACTCATTTCTATCATTGCAATTTGTATTTTGTTTTGTGATTATAAAGGTGGTCTCTGGGTCCAATAAGTTTACAAAACCATTGAAAATTCAAAACCTTGTCAATCCTGTGAACAACTTCGACGTCTCCAATGTCAATGACATAAATTTGAAGGACATGAGTGACGACATTGTTCATACTGATGATGTTTCAAGGAAAATCAAGGGCAGGAAGTTACTTCGGAGTGGCCTACAAGTGGACAATTTGAAAGTTAAAGGTAATAATAATGCAGCAAAATATCAATGATACATCACGGAAGAGTTTACGACTGTGCCATGCAAGCATTTCAGCATTTTACTATTTGAAAATTGCGTTTTCTTACGTTGCCCCATTATCACAGACACGCTGTCGGATATTTCCGCAAGGGACCTTGTTCTAATGGACAATGAACAGGAAATTGCTCAAGTGCAGTTTAGAGACGTCATCATTGAAGAAAATGTTGAATCAATGACCACTGACGGCCTAGATCTTAATTCTCTCATGGATAACCGTGTTAGTTTAACCAAACCTAACCAGAATTTACTGGGCGATTACTCATTTGGACAAGCTGTTGTGGATGAAAGTAGCAACGGTTGTAAAGTACCCATGATAAATGATATCACCGTTACAAAAGTCTTGAAAAAGAGTCAAGTTAAGAACCTGCGCACAATGTCGGGAAAGAAAACTTTCAAAAAATTGGCAATCGAGGGAGATTTGGAGACAGAGTCCTTGAACAATTTCCCCCTCAAAGATATACTTGACTCTACGTACAGAGTCGACCGGAAGGAGATAATTACCAGACCTGTAATATTTGAAGCTCCAGTGATAGTCAATCAACAGGTGGAAGTCGAATCTATAAATGACATTCATATTGAAGAATTTTCCAATCAAGTATCTGAACGAATAACCAGACTCGTTAGTGACGCTGAGAGACCCGAGACACTTTCAAGTGAACTCAACATTCAAGCTTCAAAGTTGTCACAGATCATACAGGAGCGGCCCGTGTGGTTGGAATACTTGCGGATGAAACAGGATTTGACCAGCCTTGGCTTGGGAGCCTTATCCCGAGTTGATCATGTTAAAGTGACGAAATCGGGAGATATTTTCGTTACACTACACCGTGACACGGACGGTCAAGAGAAAGGTCTTCCGCAGGGATGCAACTGCAATTCTATATTTACGGTGAATCTAAAGGAATTTTCTGAAAGTAAGAAGGGCACTAGTAACCAGGTAAAGTCGATTGGTGAGGATAAATGTCTTAACGTTTTCAATGCTGTTAGCCCGAACAAGAGAAGCTACATGGTTATTAGTGAAAATATATCAAGCAACACCTCGTAAGTACTATAAAATGAACCAATTACTTTATATTTTATTGCTTATATTAGCATACTACGTTGTATTTTTACCCGTGGCTTTATCTTTTTAGATGTGTCACCGACAAGGATGATACAACGAAAATTTTCCAAGGTACACAGGAGATCAGCAACAGCAAAATGGGCCATATTAGTGACGTGGGAGTATTTTCTGATAAGGAGACTGACTTCATTATACTGGCGCAGTATTTTGATAAGAACACAAGAAGCCATTCCACTGTAACACGTGTCATGCGAGTTGACCCCAGTGGGCATCTAGAAAACGTGCAAAATATTGAAACGCATGGAGCAAGAAAAGTTGCACTGAGCAAAGTAAATGACGTGTGGATGTTGGCCATTGCAAATAGTAAAAGTAGCGTTGACGAAAGTTCCTGTAATGCAGACTCGGCCATATACACGTGGTCATCGGAGAGCAATCAGTTTCTGTTAATGAGGACGATTATGACTGACGGGGCTTTTGACGTTGACTTTATTGTGACGGAAACATCCAATGAATTTTACAAGCAGAGCTTTGTTGCGTTTGCACAAGAGGGCAACTCCGCATCCGGCGAAGTGATGATTTTCAGGTACGAACAGCCCGGAGGAAATTTTGTAATGTCTCAAACGCTAAGATCCAATTGGCCTGTCACTGGGTTGAGGACCATGTGCATGTGCCGGCAATGCTTTTTAGTGACTACGACCCCTCAGGATGGAATCATATTCTATGAAAACAGATTTGTAGAGGTAGTAATTTATGGCGTTTTATTGTAGAAATAACATTGTGTATGTGAATTTGCACACATTTATTGAGTTGCCTTATTATGATCACTTTTGTTGCAGGGCTTTCAAGAATATTACAAGGCTCCAGTGTTTGGAGCAAAGGATATCAGCGGATTCAAATTGGGCGACCAGCATTTATTTGCAATAGCTACCAATAAAGGACCGATTCTTGCGGAGGCCGTGATAGCAGGATCTTGTCCCAATTAACTATTTTCTTAATCATTGTTACGTTTATTTCATTGTAAAAGTTGATTTATCACATAGTTTCTACTAATACTTAAAGGAATTAATTAAGCATTTAATTCTAGCGTGTTATAAATTCTTTAATATTAGCAAATTAATTGTATTTTTGTTTTCACACGCGTCAACTGTTATAAAAAACTAGAAAACTATTTAAAAAATTGTAAAATCTTGAATAAAAAGTTGTTTATCGTTGACGAATATACAAAATTGATAAAAGCGCACATTGTATTTACACTGGCAGGCACAGATAAAAAATCAGTAATCATGCGGTGGATTGCTGAGTAAATTCAATCATTTCTTTTTGGATTTACGTCCAATTTCAGCCGATGGGCAAATATCCTTATTCAAACAAGTTCCGCATTTCGGTCCTATAGGAAGACAGGTTTCCTGTCCGAATCCTACCAACAAACAATTGAATTCCTTCCATATCTCCTTTGGAAGCCAGGATTCGAGGGCTTCACGTGTTTTCTCTGGTGTGGAAGTACCCTTCTTCCCAGTCCACTTCAAACGGTTAGAAATACGATGGACATGAGTGTCAACACCTAATTTAAAATTTCCATTATTAAGCGCATAAACAAATTTAATACACTAATCAAATACAAATTAAACCAAGTCAAGCAATTCGCTTACCAATTCCAGCATTTTCGTTCCATGCGGCATGCATACAGATGTACGCCATTTTTGGGCCAACTCCTGGCAGGGAACACAGATCCTCAACGGTTCTTGGAATATCATCGTCATAATTTTCTCGAAGAATTCCTGCGGTCTTCTTAATGTAGACTGCCTTTCTCTTGTAAAAGCCGACCGGTGTGAGAATCTCTGCCAGTTCCTTTTCATCGATATCGATCATCCTTTGAACTGTCAAGCTTCTCTCCTTTAACCGTGACATTGCAGCATAGGTCACTTGATCTTTCGTCTGACTTGAAAGCATCAACGAAACCAGCGTATGAAATCGCTGAACCTAAACAGGAGTAAACTTAATTTTATCAGAATATTCTTCACAATCATCATAAGTACCCAGACACACACACATTTAATCATCAACCAATTTATAAACTTTTTAAATACCTTCGGTTCTTGTGTCAAGTCTGCAGTTCTCTCGCATCCCATTGTATCAACAGCAGCAGTCTTGGTGCTTCTCATAATCTTTATATTCTCATACATGGTTTCCCAATTCTCCGGTGGTTCCACTTTAATAGGCTCAACTTTCTTTTTCTTTGATGGTGACTTTAAATCAACTTTCTTTAAATCAACTGCTGCTGCCTCAGGTTCTTTCTCTTGCTTCACAAGATTGGCCTCCTGTTCTTCCTTCAGGGGGAAATACTTGGATACTTCACCAGCGTCTTCATTGGGATCTTGTTCCACCTCAATTTTAATGGTCCTTTTAGATCTTGCTCTTACAGCACCTGATGAGGTTCCAACGACCTCCTTATCATCTCCAACGGCGCCACCGACAGCAGTAGTAACAGCATTTCGTTTACGGTTATCTCCTCTTTTCCGTGCGGACGACATTGCACCACGTTCCACAATGCGACTCTGAAAGTATGAACAAGAATGCCTTGTTGAATTTGAAGATCTGGCGGTTGACCAGAAAGTTGAAACAGAGCCAGCAAAGGATGTACAACCGTATGCGTATTTCCAGCTTTTCGTTATAAATTTTAACATTTAACGAGCTTTCTATCTAATAACAGCAGCCACCTTTCACCTTGCCCATGTCAGAACACTACACAGCTCTGACTTGTGACAATGTTTTCGTTATTCTGCAAAAAAAATTGTTTCATAGTTCCAATTGCAGCCGGAGCACACGTTCATTCTCTTTTGTAAACTACAAAACACATGTTTCTCGCTTTCATTCATCTTTTTTGCATATTGCAAGCAACAACAGTGGTTTGTACACTTTGTACCAACGCGTTTGGTGTTGTTTACTCCTGTATAGTAAGATGACAAAATGCTCCGTGCTTATTACTTGCCTGCACTAGTTCTTTCAGAGAGAAAATAGACTAGACGGAGAAAAGGTGAACGATTCTATTGAGGATTGAGGATGCACATTTTGCATGGCATGACAAACATACCCATTTTATAAACTTTCTCCTCCTTGAAAGATTTTGATTGTGGAACTTTGTTGAAGAAAAGCATAATATTGAATAATTGAATATTATAATATTTTTTTTACGTAGCAGCAATTTTTTTTACTGGAACAGTATATGATTTTCGCTCTTTTCTACGCAGTTAAACGTACATGTGTGCTGTAATCAATTGTTCTCTGTGCCTGTTTTATCAAGTATTTTTATGTCATGAAGGCAAACTAGTTCACTTTGGTGCAGTTATCATTATCATCTAAAATTCATGCTATACCATTCAATGTCAAATGTCATATCCACGCTGCCAACAGCAGCGTCTCATAAAATTTACAAGATGCGATGATGAGCAAGAACGAGCTAATTGTGCTGGGATTCTTGAACCAAACACTTCAGTATGTATTAATATGATGACATTTTTTCTACACAAGTAATTCGCATATCATATATATCAAATTTCCAGTTTGAAGTTTGAGATTGTAGCACATGCTAGAATTACAGTTTACCGTGAAGAAATCCAGATAAGAAAGGAAAAATGCAGTTCAGCTTTATTAATAAAGTAAACAGTCAACGCATGCGTCATTGTCACCCGCCTGCGATAATTTCACTTGCTTATAGTTGCTTGCCAAAGTAATGAAATAGATACATAAGTTGCCTGACCTCACGCTCGTGAAAACACATTCTTTTCAACGCAGAAAATTAATGTTGTGAATGGACAAGAGATGAAAAGTGTCCATATTTGTTATTAAAGCTTTATTGTCTTTTATAGTCTCAACAATTTATTTTATTAAAATTAAATTAGCTATTATTTTGGCTTGGCGTGCTCTATAAATTAAAATGGTAGTTCATACATACATATGTGTTTAAAATGAATCATTACAATCGCATAAAAGTAATTTCGGTTTGCGTTTTTCGTTCAAACATTTTACAAAAAAGTTACATTTAGCTACTTTGTCTTTCCTTCTAATCTAGAAATCTGGAAAACTAATGTCTGCAATGTGTTGATGATGATGACCATGTAACATGGCTTCGTTTGCGTGTTCTTGCAGCGCGTGTGCGATTAGCTGATCTCGTTGTGGAAACTCCTTTTGACACTGAGGACATGGAAATGTGGTGGAGAGATGAGAGGAAGATGTTTGCTGCAGAAACTGTGATATGTCCTCATCCACCACCACGACATTTACTCCGCCTTGCATAAATGAATCAATCACAGCTAGACTAAATTCAGTTGTTGTCGGTTCTGAACTAGTGGAATGCTTAATCAGTCCGGCACCTCCAATGAGAACTCCACCAACGGCATCGTCATTGGCGTCGCTGCTGCTGAGACCAGAAGATGAAATTGCGTTGACGCTGCTGGAAGGAAGACTGTCATCGTTCTGAGGACTCACATCCATCTCAACTTGAAGATTTTGGAGAATCGCGTGGTGACAGTCGCTACTTGAGCTCTCGGAAAGCATTCCAAGATCACCGTCGTGGTCAACTTCTGAAGACGGTTCTTGCTGCTCATGTTCTATCATTACAGGCTCATTGTGGGCTTTTTGAACTAATCGAACGGACGATGATTTTGATTTTGCAGAAGGAATTTGAATTTCTGAACTTCTGGACTGTTGTTCGTGTTGCTGAGATGATTGGGCTTGGGTTTGCTGCTCCTGCTTCAGTGTAGGGCAATGAGATTTAACATGCTTTGTTAGGTGGTCTTTTCGTTTGAACATTTTATTGCAGGCAGTACAGCTAAATGGTCGTACATCACCGTTATCTGAAAAAGTATGACAAGCGAACCAAAATTAGTACCTGCTTATAATGAAATTAGCTAATAACACATTTAAAAAAATAAGACATTCTATTCACTTACGGCACGATTCAATATGTCTTGTGAGATGATATGCCGTTCCAAAAACTTTAAGGCAAACATGACAAACGCTTCTGAGGAGGACGCCAACATCGCCAAGTGAAGGCAGGTTGAAAGATGCACTTGCAGGAGATCGTTTCTTTTTGCCCAAATTAGAGCCTCCAGAAAGGGAATTGCTAATACTGACCAGTCTGCCATGCTCATCCAAGGTTATTTGACTATCATCAATTTCCGCAAAGCTGGCAGCGTAAACCTCTGGGTGAACGCTTCGGATATGACGCAGCACGTGATCCTTCCTGGAAAGCTCTTTTCCACAAAATTCACAGCTAAACTTTTGACCCTGATGAACGCATCGAATGTGCTCTGTAAGCTTTTCTCGTCGGGTATAGGCCCGAGGACAGTCAGGACACCGAAAGGGTTGTGGTTTATGAGTTCTGGTGTGTGCCGCCAAGTCCTTCTCACTGGTAAATGTAGAACTGCACTCGCCACAATTAAAAATTTGCAGTAACATCTTTTTATCGTCTTCACCATCTCCTCCATCATCACCTCCACTATTGCTATTGCTTGATAGATTAGCCAAAGGCGCGTGTCCTCCAAGTGACAAACTTAAATCAGCTAAACCTGCGAGACCATTTGTAGCCGTGGCCAAATTAACGCTGCTTCCTGTCGGAAGACGTTGATGAACTAGAACCTTTTGGGTAGGTGTGCTTTGAACAGCTAAAGTGGCAACTCCTTGTCCAGGACCTACAATGTTACTAGGAATAATGGTCATTGAGGTCGTGGAAGCCTCTGCTTCATTAGTGTCACTTGATGACGGACCATCCTCAGGTTCGTTTTTGACTTTGTGTGAGACGGAAAACTTTTCTCCGCTGGAAGATGTTCCGGATAGTGGAATGGGCGTTATTATTGTCTGGCCAATTGTTCCAGGAGGAAAGCTTGGTGTAAGGAATGATAGCTGCGCTTTGTGCCTGCGCCCACGAACCTGAACTTTGAGGACAGCCCCCTTGTCCTCGGGGTCAACTTGCTCAAGGTTCGTGTGCATATTTTTAATGTGTCTTCTCAAATGATCCATTCGAGATATTTGCTTATCACAGTATGGACAATGGTGCTTATTCCCACTGTGGACTGCTTCCAAATGCTTGTTCAAGTGCTCTTTTCGATTAAAACCTTAAAATTCAACCAAACGAAAGTTTATTTCCAAATTGAAATATGTTTGCAATAATATAATTTTAAACATCCTTATTGTGCGAAATTTGTTTCACCTTTCCCACATTCAGGACAAGGAAAGGGTCTGGAGTTCATGTGGATGTACATGTGTCTCCTCAAATGCGTTTTTGTTTTATAGCTCGCGTGGCAAATTGTACACATGAAAGGTCTTTCGCCGTCCCCAACGGGGGAGGATCCCTCGTCCTCGGGCATCCCCAAAATGACATTTGGATGAAGCTCCAGCGTTGTCACCATGTTGGAGGATGACAACGGGGTGTTTGGAGAACTTAACGAGGGTGACAAGCGGTCCTCATCCTGGACGCTCATAAAGTCTGAGGAACACTCTATCACCATTTCCTGTGAACTCTGGAATTCCTCATCATTCTGATTACTTTGTTCATGTTGCTGGCTTAATTCGTTTAGCATGACTAGCTGCAAACTGTCACGGTGTGACATGATGATGGTGAAAGTTCAATGTAAATAATTATTTTGCTTGCCAGAGATTTCACCACTTTTCTTTTCATTGATAAAAAGGTTGCCAGTTTAGCACCTTATTCTTATGTATGACTGTAACTTTTGGGTCGCATGCGTGTGCCAATAATTAAAAGTAAAAATAAGTCCTTGTTACAGACCAATTTTAAGATCTATGCCAATCGCAAATGCATTAAAAACATGTACAAAATATAACAATTCACGAGATGTTTTTTTGCGTGTAATTGTAAAAATGTTGAGATTTTTATAATAAACTGTGATGCTTGTTTAGTGTGTATGGAATTTAGTTGTGAATTTTTAAAAACAAACAATTATCCGTGTCCACTTAAGTTTTGCGTGACTTATGGAATAATTTTGCAGTAGCTCTCAAATAGCAAAACAAGCAACTGTTTTGTTTTGTACTGAGGTTTCATCATTGGCGCAAGATAACGGGGAAACGTGGAAGTCAATTGCGCAATAAGATGTTGTTCTAAAATGTGAACAAAGGAATGCGTCTAATTCTAAAGGGTTGAACAAGCTTCTTTTTCTCAGTAGTAGAATGTACATAGATGGGCTATACGAGTAGAATAACACGATACATGTAGCTTTTTTAATGTGATTTTGCACAATTGTATTATAATTTCATATTTTTAATGATATCATTTATGAGGCTATGTTGTGTTAAAAAGATTTTAATGAGAACTAGTCGTGTTAAACCACGATGAAAAATACGTAGCTGAGGGATTAAAAATACAAAGACGATGAATCATTGAATTATACAGGCATCAGTACGGTGTTCAAAATAACACATCTAAAGGGCCTTGTAAAACGATCAAATCACATCAAACGACATCAAATGACATGAAATGACATCAAACGAAATCAAACGACATCAAATGACATCAAATGACATGAAATGACATCAAACGAAATCAAACGACATCAAATGACATAAAATGACACAAAACGACATCAAATGGCATCAAACGACATCATTTCTCTCGTTCATCTCTGAACTGAACACTGAATACTTAGGTTGCTTGAACACTGAACAACTGAACTACTGAACTACTGAACAACTGCACTACTGAACAACTGCACTACTGAACAACTGAACAACTGAACTACTGAACAACTGAACTACTGAACAACGGAACAACTGAACTACTGAACAACTGAACAACTGAACAACGGAACTACTGAACAACTGAACAACTGAACTACTGAACTACTGAACAACGGAACTACTGAACAACGGAACTACTGAACAACTGAACTACTGAACAACTGAACAACTGAACTACTGAACAATTGAATACTGAGGTTGCTGTTCATATACTGAGGTTGCTGTTCACATACTGAGGTTGCTGTTCACATACTGAGGTTGCTGTTCATATACTGAGGTTGCTGTTCACATACTGAGGTTGCTGT
Source organism: Sinella curviseta (assembly GCA_004115045.4). Classification (NCBI taxonomy): domain Eukaryota; kingdom Metazoa; phylum Arthropoda; class Collembola; order Entomobryomorpha; family Entomobryidae; genus Sinella; species Sinella curviseta. The sequence goes on along the minus strand of CM023203.3, from coordinate 29,825,424 downwards.
TCATATACTGAGGTTGCTGTTCATATACTGAGGTTGCTGTTCATATACTGAGGTTGCTGTTCATATACTGAGGTTGCTGTTCATATACTGAGGTTGCTGTTCATATACTGAGGTTGCTGTTCATATACTGAGGTTGCTGTTCATATACTGAGGTTGCTGTTCATATACTGAGGTTGCTGTTCATATACTGAGGTTGCTGTTCATATACTGAGGTTGCTGTTCATATACTGAGGTTGCTGTTCATATACTGAGGTTGCTGTTCATATACTGAGGTTGCTGTTCATATACTGAGGTTGCTGTTCATATACTGAGGTTGCTGTTCATATACTGAGGTTGCTGTTCATATACTGAGGTTGCTGTTCATATACTGAGGTTGCTGTTCATATACTGAGGTTGCTGTTCATATACTGAGGTTGCTGTTCATATACTGAGGTTGCTGTTCATATACTGAGGTTGCTGTTCATATACTGAGGTTGCTGTTCATATACTGAGGTTGCTGTAAACTGAACACTGAAAACCTTGAACACTCTTTGAACACCCCTGGAGGTCAAAGTAACCTGATTTGACCCATAGTTCCTGAAGAGAAAATGATCACCGTTCAATTCTCTATCAGAATCCATGAAGAAAAAAATTTGCCATTTAAAAAGCATGTGACCTGTCTCTGACCTTTACTCCGACCCCTGTTGACCGAATGACCTGAAACTCTGTCCATGTCTTCCTTGTCACCTAAAGAACATGTGTGCCAAGTTTCGACAAAATCCGTCAAGCCGTATCAGAGTTATAGCGCGAACGGACGGACGGACGGACGGACGGACAGACGGACAGACGGACAAACAAACTAAAATTATAACTACGCTTCAACTTCGTCTCAGCTACGTAATAAGTATTTTGCTGTTTTATTTTATTAGTGTTTCCTAGGGTTATCTCAATTATAAACCGAATAGGATATAAAAGTCAACAAGTTTAAGTTGGACTGAAATGATGCAAATGATAAGCCCAGGTGAAATACTTTGGCGAATCTCATCAATTAGAGATTCTATGAATAGGCGAGTGAAAATGGAGTTCCAGGAAGAGAGCCGGTTCTATTTTTCAGTCAACCATCCAGATAAGGCCCACATTGTTTGTTGAAATTATAGCAAACAGAATTGGCACAGCAAGTTCGATTAGCGCAGCTTTGTCCTTGTTTAGCGCAACCTGTTGTGCCACCTCCTCCTTCCTAATAGACAAAATTAAGAAAAGCGATTTAAAATAATGAAGAATCAACCAGTAAATATAAAACTAACTTGACCAAACTATGTTATTCGATTTTTAGAAAATCTATACAGTCTACAGTGTTTAAAAATAATATTTTAACAACTAACAAGTATACTCATATACATGTAAATTCCAAATTTGTGTCAAAATTGTCCAATTATATGTAATTTTATTCGCTGATTCCGAATTCGGCGACCCAAACCCCAAAAAAGTATCTCCAAAGTCCACACGGGACATTTGTCAAAATTGGAGTACAGTGCTTATACAAAGTTGTGGTATTTCCCTTTACCATTAGAGTGATATATCCCTTAAGCATAGAAGTGATATTGCCTTTTACTATAGGCGTAGTATTACGTTATACTACAGGTGTGGAATTAAATTGTGGAATTGTGGTGTTTAGACCATTTTGGCCCTTCAACTTGTAAACAATACTAAGGTAATAGCAATTACCTCATTTTCATATTTTTTTCAAATATTATAATCGCGTTTATTGATCAAAAAGTATGTAACCCAACGTTGATATTTGCCCACTTATGCTCCGTATTGCCTTTGGAAATTTTTTTTTGGAATTTTGGCTACCGGATTCGGAATAAGCGCATAAAATTACATATAAAAGTAACAATTTTGTACCAATATCGAATTTACATGTATATGAGTATACTTGTAAGTACCTCTTGCGCAATAGTATAAACTGCAAAGTAAAATAAAACGATTGCGAAGAGGATGGGTACGAAAACTCCTTTAGAAAATCCCATCTTTAGGAAAATGCAACGATATATGTAGTTCTAATTGAAAAGTGGGAATTCAAAGAATAAATTGGATTTAAAACGATTACTACCTTTTTAAATGTATTAGGCTTACTATTTATACAGAATTTGTTGAAGGACTGTCTTATTAGCATGTACGTATTCTGAATACATAATATATCAATGATGAATTATAATCAAATTGACACGTCTTATTAGGTATATTTATTTAAAAATCATCGAATGATTGATACGACCTAATTGTTGCCAAATGTTTGGAGAAATATCATATATCATGCACTTTCGTGTGTAATAAAAGTGTAGATATTTATTAATGTACGTTTGTCTACGGCATAATGAGTTACGGTAATTTATGAAAACCGCAGCTCAAAATTAAGCTGAAAATCATGTTAATAGCGTGAAATAATATGTACTAGCAATTTGTTATAAGTTCTGTTTATAATACGCTTAATATTTTAAATAAAAATATTATGTATGCTGTATGTTATCTTCTGCGTAAGATCATTTCGGCCTGTTTATCTCCGAATATTGTCAATTAAATTAATTTCGAGTTGCAGAAAAAGATTTCGTACAGAAATAAAATAAAATTTCATTTGAGATTAAAATATTATAATAATATTGGAATAGTTTTAGTTTTTCCGTGTTCGAAAGGCTTTCTGTTTGCATGGCCGACTCAGCGACATCTTACTACCTATTACTCTATGAGTGAATACCGTTATATTATCAGTTATCAGCAGCTCTCTTGAGCTTTAGAAATGTAATCCGTATTTTTACAAGTTTAAGCTTTAAACGCGATATTCAGGTGAAAAAATCTGAACGAAACAAAAAATGAGCTTTCCATTCACATCATTTCACATCACTGATCAGCAAAATCTTGTTTGTGGCTTAACTTTTTGTCTTAATGCGGTTTGCTTGTTGTTGCAGTCCATATGGGACTTTTGATATTTATACAAGAGAGAACATAGATTTATTATAATTTAGTATTAAAGAACATATATAATTTTCCTTCCTTTTTTGGAAACATTTTTAATACTTTTGACTTTCTGACTGAAAGGAATGAAAAAATCCTGGCTTAAATAAAACATAAGTGGATTTCAAGAGAAAAAAGATTTTTAATACGCCCAAGTGCTAAACTCGAGTAAGAAAGTTCATCTAGGTATAAAAATGCGATCATGTCATGAAAAAAACTGAAATAGTAAAAGGCTTCATATCTCGTTGAGATGCGTAGCTTTTAAACATACATATAAATTCAAATAAATGCAATTTGAAACGAAGAAGGAAATATATATAAGACATGATGAGAATTATGGCGCACTGGTGTCAAAAACTGTTTATCAGTGTTCACTCACTGAGTTTACGTTTGATTCGCAGATGTTCCGCTGCTGCATAAAAAACCTGAAAAAATAGTTGAGTCTTCTTGAAAGACATTTCTGTTTCATATTCTTTCTTCACTTGTTAAGGTACGAATAAATAAGAGAGCAGATCTTGGTCTATTGGTAATGTTGGATTGAAATGATGAAGGTGCTGTATGGCAGCTCGGTTGGATTTTTGTGGTTTACCTTCTTTCAACGAGTTTGTAAGAAACGGAATAAAAAAAATTCTTACAGTTCACAGTAGTGGTTTGTACCTACATATGAAATGAAAGAAATGTTTGAAGAACAGAAAGTTCATTTTCTCCCTTTAAAGACTGCTGCTCCTCTAATCTTTCACAGCAAATCAAAAAAATCCAATTCTAATGACGTTGCATTGAGAAGAGACGACTACTTGACTTGTACCGCATAGCAGTAGAAGATACATTTTAACAATGAAAATGGTTTATGGTTGCTGCTATAATCATATCGCTAATTCCTCTTCGTCTGTCTTCATCTTCACACAATCACATTCACACTCATTCCGCTTTATCTTTATCCTATTCCCATTTTGCAATCCTACATAATAGCGTATCATTAGTTGTCAGGTGGAAAAAGCATATTATTAAACGCACCTGAAGCATATCGACGTGTCGACTGACAACGCACTTCTATTTGTTCATAAGTTATTGCAAATTGCAAGAGACGATTCTATTCTAAAAATAACAATATTTAATGTGAAGTGCGAGTGTGACTGCTGACTGCGTACGATACGAATCATCTCTAGTGAACTGAAGTTTTGAAAGTAACAAAAATAATGTTTGCGCCTGCTTCCTTTCTGTCATTCTTCCGTTTCTTGTTGACGTTGACGAGTCTAAACAAATCTTCTCTGATCTCAGTTTTAAACTTGGATATTTTAACAGCAGCAAATTATATATGCAGTTTATGCAAACATGCATGCAACAGGCATGCCGACTTTTTATTAAAATATTTGTTTTTTATTGTTATTCATTGACAACTGTCATGCCGTGTTGGCTGGTGTGTGTTACTTTTCCACTTTCATTTTACTCCTTTGATTTTTATGGTTAAAAATGGATACAGCAATCTCACATTACATATGTAGGAGTGATGTATGCACCTTGTCCAAGTGATGATGTGTATTTGCATTTATCTTTCCTATTAATTCTAAACCGATTCTCGTTTCAATCGTCAACCTAAAACTCTCATTTCTCAACCTTCAAGTCCCATTACACTGCATGTCATATCGTCGTATCAGTCGTATTGACTCTCGACTGGATGCATATTTATACATGGCAAAATGCATTGGTAAATCTATGCAAAACTAAATGAACTTAGGATGAACTATAGAGCAGAATATAAATACTTACTTTCGTGCATATAAATATTTATACGTACATTTTCGTATAAACGCTAAAAATTGAAATCACCGAAGGATGAAACAGCAGTAAAATGCGTATAACAACTGAATAGCCTTATTTACCACATAATATATATCTTTATTTCGTATCATGGTAAAACATTCTGTGCGCAAAGTCATCATCATCATTCATCGGCATTTCCTTCCTTTTTGCAACACCACATCACACTTTATTACGAGGAAATCCACTACTATTGGCAAGCTAGATTATTTCGTATTAAATAATATCGTTCTGCGGCACTTTGAGTAGTAGATGGAGATGAGCTCTTTTACTCTTTTACCTTTCCGGCTTAATAATGCATGCAACACTAACACTATCCAATGACCGGACATATTGCACTGCATAGGCACATTAATTTTATGTAGTACGCATTTATAAGACAAGCACGTCTTCAGTTTTCATTTGCCCAGCATCATTATTCCTGGTAGCATTACGGCAAGTTGCAGTTTTAGTCCATCAACACAACAATGTTGCTGCCTGGCACTTTGTTACCCCTGTCTCAATAATGATGACGATATCATCAATCAGCATTTTATAAAGAGGAAGTTGATCAACAATTTCAACAAGTCTGAGTAATACTACTGCATGGAGTTGTGCATGTGTTGTTGTTATAAAGAACATAATATTTATTGAACATCCTCCCTCTCCTTCCTCCTACACCTCTCACGTCTGCCGTTTCTGTCTGACTGTTTTTAGCCATGATTATATCATATCATTCAACCACACGATCATTATCATTTTTTCCCTCACAACTGCCTACCTGTATTCAGTCTTGTGTGTATTTCTGTATCATGAATCATGATGACGATTGAGAGGGAGAGAAAGAGGAACCTTTTTAGTATTAGCTGCATTTACTATTATTATCATGCCAAGTTGAGCAACACTGAACCCCTTTTTTACTGTCACACATGCTGAAATAAGAAGAAGAAGCATCGACCTGACTGCCTGCTTTACCTGCATATTCCCGACTATCATCATCATCGCATCACGCACAGGTTGTTGGCCATATGGCTGGTGTACAATTCAGCCCGTTGCATTGTTTAGCATTGTTGAACAGCGACTTCCTTTTTTCAATCCAATCCACCCCGTATGCTACGTTTTTGCTTCGACTTCCCTTCTCTTCTCTCTCTCTCTCTCTTTTCAGAGACTCTGCTTATCTATTCCCATTGCTGGCTTATGTATTTGCACCCACAATGCTTTTTTGAAGAGAATAAGCTGATGAGGATGAGGACGCTATAAAAACGCACAGACAGACACAAAGGCATACTAGATAATATACTTTACTCATTCTTTAAAAAAAATAATGTGATGTGGTTTGGTATTATATTTTCATTATTAGCATTATGTATGCTGTTTTTCAAAACCCAAAAACAGTTGTGAGCTGACTCGCTGAGAGAGGTTTTAAAAAAGGCAAGAATGGAAGAAGATGATGCATTGCATGACTAATGGTAATTGTTGCTGCTACAATAATGTTTAAATAAAGCAGTAGTAGGTACGGTAATTTTGGCCGTGGTGTAGTATCATCTTCATTTCATTATTACGAATAAATTACAAAGCTAGGTGACTTATTTTGGTGTAGACTTGATAGTCGTCGTGGTTTATGCATTACTCGCCTGTCATAAAGGATTATGGCTATAACGCAAACCTGTACATTATTGAATGTTATTATTGTTGTCGTACGTATTAGATCAGAACAGTGAGAGGAGCAATTATAATTTAGACTGTTATGCGTACTAAAAACGTGAAGGAAAGGAGCGTTTTTAAGCAACGCTCAATTGAAAAATAAGTGCACAAAAATTAGTATAAACTTGATAGCGTGACTGTGAGGCAGAGGCAAAAATTTCGTTGGAATAACTTCCTGTTCTCTGTTGAGTAGCCTGAGTGAGTAAATTGATAAGCGCTGCTGTTGTTTGAGGCGAGGCAGCATTGTCGGGAGGAAGGTCAATGATATAGATTGACCCTGTCTTGTTGTGTTGTTGTTGTGTACTATACAGTGTAAATTTAAATGAATTGAAACAATTCCAGTCCAGTGTATCTGAACTAGTTGGTACACGGGATGTTAATGAGTGTGGGAGCATTCTTCGACATTTTCTCGAGTATTTACATGGCCTCGTTGGGTACACATGAGCATAAACTTGTGAAAATGAGTTGGCAGCTCGTATAAAATTAACAATTGAAAATTCAATTACAGTACACGCAAATAAATTTGTACAGGGAAATCGTTAAAGTAAGCGGAATTTGTCGCGTTTTATGAGGAGGCTTGTGGAGAAAGACGTTAAAAAGTTTGAAAAAAAATGATTGCGTTTAAAGTGAAATCGTCCAGGAGGAAAAAGAATATTTGAAAAAGTTTTACCTAAATTGAATTTACTTGCACAATCAAAGTAAAGTTGTCGGCGTCCTTTGATCGTTTGTGTTATTTTTGTAATATGCTATTCAATAGAAGAATATATCAAATAAAACTAATTGTGTAGCATAAAAAAGTGAGGTGTCATGTACTTTGTGCTCTGCGTGAGCAAAGTGCAAATTGGATAAAAAGTGGTTATCTAGGTTTTTGAGAGACTTTTCGTCTGTTTCCACAATAATAATATAGGAGAAGGATACCACATCATCTCATAGCATACCACATCACCGTTTTTTATCATTTACATGGTCAAGTAAAATCACTGTCGTGCCAAGCGGAACCTATTTTATCAATCGATCGACTCTACAATTGACTGTTCTTTAATCAACCACATAAAACAAAACAGTCACACACAGAGCGGAGAACAGGACCAACGCAAAGTGTACAAAAACAAAATGAGGATGACGTTCGTGCAAATGAGATTCCTGTTGTTTGTGAACTGAAGGAAGAGAAAAAACCAGTTTTGAAAACGCAATGCTGATAGCTGATCATGAAGAGCAAATCACCATTGATAGATCAACTTATTGTATCTACCTATAAACCGATGAAAGCCATCCATCAAAAATCGCTCATCACCGTCATTATCACCTCGTGATCTTGTTGATCCCCATCATCGGTGAATAAAAGTGGTCACTAATTTATGTTATGCCGTAGCACGAGCACGACAAGCGATCTATCTGTTGATTGACTGCAATGTACTGACAAGAACAAAACGAGCACAACATGAATATGCATATTATCTTTAGCAAATTTATTAACAAGGTTAATTCTGATGATCTGATGATAAACCGAAGAAGAAATGTCTGCGGAAAGTGGAAACGTAGAGAATTTGACCATATGCTAGAATATCAATAATTTGTTGCACAAAAGCATAATCATTGGACCTTTTACATTTTTGCGTTCACTCACGGTGAAAAAAAGTGAAGGAAAGGAATGGTTAAACAAGGTTATGCATATAACGACAACGGCAAAGTTATGCGGTATGCGGTAGATGGACCATTATATAGAATGCCAAGATGTGATGTGTGTGTTGTGGATGATGATGAATGTGATTATTTCTACGACGGAGAATGAGGTCACTCGATTGTCGATATTCCTTCTACACACTTTTACTTTAACGACAATTTTACACGAGTTATTACCACTGACCATGATGAAGATCATGACGCTTCAATCAGCAGGGATTAAATCGCAACAACTGTAGCCGAAATGAGTCACTGTTTCATCAGAATATTGATTAGCTCTGGTTCAGAATGATAGTCTAATTTCATGATTGCTGGTTATTTTGTTTGGTGATTTTTTAAACCAGAGTGAAGAATCATTATTTTTAACCTGTGAAAGTACACACACGCATTCATATAACTGCGAGAGAACACTGCAACGTTGATTGATAATGTGATAATGTCCTGTGCGTTTAATTTGTGAATTTCTGTCTACCAAATCATTGTATCAAATTGACTTGCATTTTTGCGATCTGGTGATTGTCAAGTTCATATTATCTTCTTGCCTGTGAGAGATAATAATGCAAGCATACAGGGACAATTTAACTCGTATGTGTGTTTATCAGTGGTGATGAGAATGAGATAAGCAATTTTGTCCCCAGTCAAAAAATACCAATTTTTCATATGAAATTATCCTCGCATCGCATTCTCTACCTGTTCGGACCAATGATTTTGAAAGGATGACTTTCTGTTCATATGTTGGTCTATTTGCTTGATCTTTGTAAGTGTCGCTAGATGAACAAAGTAATTCTACATCACGTTCATACTACAGACCATCAATATCCCTGATTATAAAAAGTAATTGAAATTCCCCGTTTGACAATGTGGAGACTTTAATCTTTATTGATTGTGTGTTATTTAGTCTTTGTACTGTATACACTGCAGTAGTGTAAGTCAACAGATTACGCTAGAAAGGAACATTGTACCACTTATCATTATAATATGCAAGCTTTACTACATATGTACTCCCATTATCATATAACATTATTACAGAGCAGAATGTGATTATCCAGATCCTGAAGTGATTGTGAACAGTACAGTGTCAAGTGGAATATTATTCTTTGAATTGAGTTGTTCCAATACTCAACGACAATAATCCTTGAAAACATTTACACGAATAAATTGCAATAATAAGATTGTCCTACTAATCCCTACGTCTTCTATTGCATTGTTCTACCAAGCTTTGGAATGGGGGAGACATAGAACCCATATATCTTTGGATAAATGGACATGCAGCTTTCTCCTGGAGAAAATTTAAGTTCTGCACGACGACTACGGGCTACTGGATACTGGGCTGACTGGGAGGCAGGCGCATAACAATTACGGATATAAACTCTGAGCTAATTATGCCCATTAAAGTCTAACATACTACTTTGTAGAAATGTGGCAATAAAAGTTAACAGTTCAAAGAGGCAGTTTTACAGAGTTTCTTTGATTATTGCTCAATAATGTGAGAGTTAGTGCATACCTTTACAGAAAAGAAACAGTATTTGGATTTTGGACTTTCGATTACATCCACAAGTCACAGATATACGTTCATTCAACATTTTCATACAAATCCATTAGCATCATTCGGAACGTTTACGGGATTTGTAGCTCTTCAAGTCAATTTCAGCTCAGCTCAACAGTACAAATATGGATCGATACCACAAGTGAGTCCACCTTCGTACCTATTTTGATTCGCATATCAGTTAATTATAAAGAAATACATCTTCAATTTTAGCAATATTCATTGTATGTACCTTATAATATAGGTAGTTGAAAGCGGTAAAATGCACAATAGAGTCAACACAGAAGTGAATACAGTCATTAGCTTAGTCAGTCTACAATAGAGGCAAAAAATGACTAATGGCACATTAAAGCATGCAGATGGTTTTTATTTTGCTTTGCTATTTTTATCTGGCCATTAAATTTTAGAAGTAATTCACACGTTCAACGTTGAAATGTCTCTGCCTCTTGAGCCTTTTAGCGTTGAAATATGTATATTCCTTTTGAGATATAGGGCTTTTTATACGCATATATGGAAATGGATGCCGTTTCATACAAACTCATACAACTGAATCCCTATAATAATGGAAGATCTACATAATATGAACCTAAAGAACGAACAAAGAAATGGATATACATATGTAAGCTCCTATGAGTAATAAAAACATCATTCGTCTGGCTTCTATTCTCCTGCTTCATCCATGTGGATCAGTTAATTGTTTTAGTAGCAGGAATTAGGAAAGTATAACAATTATACATGCCTAACTAGGTTTGCAGTAATGCTTAGCAAAAACAATCAAGAATTTTATGAAAGGAGCCCTACTATGGAAGATGAATAACCGTTAAAAACTCTCAATAGCTTTAGGTTAGTTGTAGATTACAGCATAACTTTTTTTGGTTTTTTTTCAAGTTTTTTAATCCGATTTATTTACGATAATGCTATGAAACTACAACCTATAACAGATTAGGCCAAGTATTTATTTATTACGGTTAGATGATTCGGTCTAATTGCATGACGGAAGATTTAATTACTCTGACAAAAATAAAAAACTGATGTTGTCATTCTATTAAAAATAAGTTAATTTCTTACACGAGTAAACATTCCACTTTCTGACACTGTGTCAAAACGTAATCAATAGTGCAACAATTTTGTCATTTGCATAAAAAATATTATTTTCAATTAACATTATTATGACGATGTTTAATGAAACGAATTTTGTAAACAAGAACTCGTGTTTGACCTTAATTTTCATTGATGTTCCCGGAAAGTTTAGCATGAAAACAGTCAACCGACAATAAAACTTGGATTTTGTCATTTTTTATATCAGGGCAGCGCGAGATGGCTACCTAGACGCCCTGAAGGAAGCGACGAGAAAGGACCTGAATGGTAAAGATGAAGATGGAATGACACCCACACTCTGGGCGTCTTTTGAAGGAAATTTAGATGCTCTTCGTTTAATTGTTGGAAGGGGGTAAGTCGATACCACGGAATTATATGAAAGGGAAAAGAGAATAAGGAACTGTATTGTTATAAAAAGTTTTGCTTTCCGTGTAACTTTTTAGGGGGGATCCCGACAAATGCGACAATTTCGGTAACACCGCTTTGCATTTTGCCGCAGCACGAGGTCATATGAATTGCGTCAGCTTTCTGGTCAACTTTGGGGTGAACATGTGGGCGCTGGACATTGATTTCCATACAGCGAAGGACCTTGCCGCCATCAACAACCGAGATGAAATTCTCCGGTTTCTGGATACGGCGATAGCGAAAGACGAAAACAAAGACCCTAAAAAGGCAAAATCCTATCGAGAAAAGTCGATGAAGGAAGCGGAGAAACGTGTGAAAGAGTTTGATAAGCTTCAGGAAAAAGCCAGGAAGGTTATGGAGGAAGAGCAGAAAAAGCTTTTAAAGCAGAGAAAGGAAATGGAGAAAAATGGCGCTGTTAAAGCCGCTCCTGTTATTGGAGGACCTCCTGCTATGCACGATCAGCACCGTCCCTCAATGGCTTTCCTATCGCTGAGAAAAGATTCCCGACTATTGTACGCATCACCATCGTTCTCTGAGATTGTTGCCAATTCCCAGCAACAAAACCACACTACCACCGGCAGTGCCTTTTCCAAAATCACAGGTGGTGGGGTGTACAAAAAAGTTCAGCAAAGGAAAGGTCAAACAATGAGTGGTACCAGAGCTCCTCCGCGTGCAGCAGACTCTGAGTTCAAAATGAGGGAAATCGAAGATGGAAAGCGTTCAGTGAGAAGTCTTTCTGGTCTGAGGAGGGATTCTGAAGTTCTTTTTGTTCCAAAATACGACATTACAGGGAAACGAGGTAAAATATCTGGGCTGTTCAATGAAGATGATGATGAGGATAATGACCAGGTAGATGACATGGGAGATTACGCCAGAGGCGGTCCTGTAGACCCTGACTCCATGAGCTATGCAACTAGCAGGAGTGGTGGAACGGTGGGAAAACGAGCTGGAAGCATTTCAGGAATTGGCATGATGCGCTCCATCTCGCAGCCTGATTACATGCACCAAGTTGGAACAGACTCTGGTTTCACAGACGACACTGCCTTACCTCATAACATTCCTTCCATTTTTGACCGACCCGGATTTGGATCCGTTGCCTTCAGAAATTCCATCACAAGTACACTTTTTCCCAATTTCAGTCAAAACAACGGTCATTCCAATGGAGGTGGTGGCGGCAGTAGTGCCAGCGGAGCAAGTAGTCGTAGACACAGAGATTCAATGGATTCCAGCGAGAGTCATAATGACGCAGGCGCAGATTACCCCTCAGATGAAGGTAAAAACAGAAAAATAAAATTTAAAAATAGACAGAGCTTCATATATTACTCCAACATCATTTCGTTAGATTTAGTATAACAAAAATAGTAATAATTTTTAATTACATCATATGTACAGACGACGATAGGGATTTTGGAGCTGTGGAGCTGTTCCTGGCTGCTGCTGGACTCAGTGACTATATCCCTGTGTTCGCCAAAGAGAAAATTGACTTGGAAGTACGTAAAACATTTAAAAACTTCATAAAGTCAAAAGTGATGCTGTTATAATTACATTTACACGATATCATACCGAACAAGGAAATTAAATTTGTTTTCCTATAATGTTGAATATTTGACGCGCTAGTACTCTCATGGGAAAGGTAGCGAAACAAATAACAGCAAAAGAAATTGCAGAAATAGCAACGTTTATGATAGCATTATTTACTATATTTCTTGAAGAAACTAAACCTGTTTGATCTTTTTGAATATAATTATAGTACTTATATGTAAGTAAATTACAATCGGTTCGGCTCTGAAAAGAAATAGCAGTGTGTAAATGTTGACTGTTGGTTAAAGTCAAATACATTAAAAAAGATGGAACATTATTACGAAGTGATACAATGCTAAAAGGGATTCGGTTGAATGGACACTACCACTGTTGTTGATGTTAATGTAAAATTTTAATTGCATTGCCAAAATGAGAAACATGTTACTTGTTACTGTTACAGAGGATGTCAAAAAGAACGGTTGACACAACCTTTCATTTCCACGCTCTCTGAAGTGTCCCCATTCAGTTTCCGAGTTGTCCAAGAATAAGTCAATTCCTCTTGTGCGTGTTTTTTCAATTAAAAGCTCATTAAGAAAGGAAATTAATGACGGTGACAGTAGCAAAAAACATCATGAGAGTTTGTGTAAACTATATTTCACCAGAAGAGCTCTCCCTGAATCTCTCGGAAAAAGCAAATGGATTTTTAATGCGTAGATCGCCATGTTTGCTAATTCATTCTCTTTCATTTCCACGAAGACTCGTTTGCTCACTAAGTTGTTGTTGCTGCACTGTTGTTTGTTTTTGTAGGTTGTAAATTGAAAGTGCTCCTATGTAGAGCCGAGCCTTCTTCGCAGAACTATGGATTGATAATGCGATGGTTATCATCATAAATGAACTGCTATAAAGATACCCTTTCTTTTTATGCTGTTTGGTTTGCAGGCACTGATGCTGTTGACAGATGAGGATTTCAAGGCAATGAGAATAGAAATGGGACCAAGAAGAAAGCTGCTCAAAGCGATACATGATCGTCACAGTGCTCTGGAGTCTCCTGGAGAAGTCATAGATAGTCGCTTGTAATTACGACGGCTTGTGTCTGTGGGCGAAAGTCCATTTACTTTGCCCAAATGTTTTTAATAGAAATGTTTACAAAAAGGAGCAATGCAAATATGCAGTTTAGTGGGATAAAACAGATATAATTATCATGCTTTAAGAGTTTTAATTTGTCAGATATCTTTTGCCGTATTTAAATCAATGTTACCCGACATAATATATGCTACTGATACTGATACATAGACATATACCTTACTGAATCGTATGTACATAAAAGTAGGTAGCTTTAGACTTTGAATTAATTATGGAAAGCTTCATTGTAAGAGACACATACTTGTATGAAAATATATAGTATGAATACTATCAAAATTAGAAACATGTGTATTAATTTAAATGTATGAAAGTAGTATACCTAATTATTCGACATAATTTTGTTTTGTTCAAAGTTACCACAATCGAGTCCGACATGACCGTCGAAAAATAAAATGAGTTCAAGCCAATAAAAACAAAAAGGATTTCTGGTTGCATTTTATAAAATGTAAATCATATACATTAACAAACAACTGCTTAAAATACCACTCTGCTAACATCCAGAGTTAAACAACAACAGTCAAGTCAACTATCACGGACTTAATTAACATTATTCATAAATGGAAATTGGCAGGCAACACTTTTACTTTACCAAAGCTTAAACCGAAGCAGATTGCATAGGAGAAGGAGAGGTGATGTGAAAGAACAGGAATCTTTCTTGTCTCAAGTTTTCATTTAAGCTTTCAGTAAAAATCTTAAATACTAATACTATGCACTCCTCTGCATATAAATACCCAATGTATTTCGCCTAAGCTCGCAAAATCAAACATTTCTTAACGAAGTCCTTATTCATTAGCATGTCAAACATTGTGTTATCATATCACGCGACAAAGTATTTACCAAAGTGTAAAAAAATATATTGGTGAAGGATACAAAGTTTCCTAAAGCTAGTAGCAAATTGAGTCTGCATCTGCATGGTATGTACTATGGACAATGAACCAATCTTCCTAAAGTGAATTGTGGTTACGGTCTACAAATCTAATACAGGTCTGGAGTGGAGTGGTCTATTTACAAATGTCTGTAATTTCCGAAAGATGGAAATTAACTGGCTCTTCTGCACTAACGATAAACATTCATAAATAAAAACTCCCATTTAAATACAAAGTAACGGAACTCAGACTCCCTTCATAAGAGAAGATGATAAAAAATACTAGCCACTTGTAAACAAGAAGTTGATAATAATAGAGTTCATTAAAAAATGGTATCCATCCATGTCACTTGTTCTACACCGTTCCAGACATAGGTATGCATATAAGAACTATGTACAATGTAAATACAACACTCGACAAAAAAAGTAAATGCATAGACAAAACCCCATTATTAAAGGTAAAGTGTGTATATAACTTTTTGTAGTGTTGCAAGCCGACTACAATTCATTTGGGTTTTTAATACATCATCAACAATAATATCATTCTGCATTGGAATTCATATACATGGTGAGACGAGATATAGATTCATTATTAATAAGTGTCCTTTAAGTCAAATTGACATTATTAGCGTGCCGTATTTATTAAATACTATTGAACATGGACATAGGGAACCTTGCATGAACAGTAGTAGTAGTAAAATAAAATATTTAAGTTAAATACGGCACCCACCCCACAGGAGCTCGAAGACCTTCCACAGGAGCTCGGAGCCCGGGTGCCCCTCCAGGAGCTTTATTTTTCGGAGCTCCCCTTCAGGAGCCTAGAGCTTGGAGACCTCCCCCAGGAGCTCGCTCCAAGTTGCACCCCTATAAGAGCTTTTTCCTAGGGGCCTCCCTCCAGGAGGCCGGAGTTTGAACACCTCATCCAGGAGCTTAATTTATGACCCCATTCTCTTGTGAATTTTGAAGCACAAAAGAAAATGTTTTAATATTGTAATGCACAGAAGACCTATACATACTTGTCGAACGGTTTTCTTATTTCATACGCGAGATTTGGATTAGACTCGGGTTAATGGGTCGCGGAAATATTTTTGTTCACAAAAAATAACTGTCTAAATCGACTGGAAATCATGGTTAGCATGTAGTGTAATGCGACAGCAGAAGCAAAGCGGGGAGTCTTTGCTTTTTTGAAAGTTGGATGTATGACAACCAACAATAATGGCAACTCAATATGACCGCAACCTAACCAACCTATCCTAACCAACCTGTATTAACCAACCTAACCTAAACAACCGAACCTGCTCCCTTCGGTCGCTATTCACAGAAAAAAATTCGGTTTGGGTACCGTACATCCAATTTTCAAAAAGATAAGCAAAGACCCCCCTCTTTGTATCTATCGCCTGGAACTACATGTCTACCGGCAATAACTTTTTGAGCATTTTTTAAACAAAAATTTTGAAATTTTGTGGACTTTTTTCGAAATGTTACGTCCGTTACATACAGACATGATGCTGATTATGATAAAACAATATCTCCTAGAAAAAGCTCCTAGGGATGAACTCCTAGAAGCAGCTCCTAGAAGGGAGCTGCTGTGAAAAAGCTTCCCGAAGGGAGCTCTTAGAAACGAACTCCTAGAGGGGAGCTCCTAAAAAATAAGCTCCTAGAGGGAAGCTCCTGGAAACGAGCTCCTGGGGGAGGTCTTCAAGCTCCTGTGGGGGCATTAAAGCTCCGGGCTCCTGGAGGAGGTCTTCGAGCTCCTGGAGGGGATCCGCCGTTAAATACATACCATAAGATTGAAGATAAGACGGTTGTGCTGGTTGATACTGTTGGTTGTGTAGTATGTAGACGTCGTAGGGACAGTTTGGACATGATAAGTGCAGTGCAACAGGGTAACCGAAGAGGTAACAATCGCCATCGACACATTATACAACATACGCAACACGTTATTATTGTCATTTTTTAATTGTGCTGGCTCCGAACCGATTCAATCAAATTCATTGTCCACTTTCGTGAATGTGAGTGAGTGAAAGCGGTAGGTTTTTACAGTTTTACAAAGCTGTGTTGAGTTTCCTTTCCTTTGCGGTTTATTTTAAATTGAAAATGGATCCTAATCCTGACCCAATTTCCAATGTAGACGATAATATGACCTTGATCAAGGCCAGTGGAGATGGAGTTGTTGTTCCAGCAATGCTTGGCGAAGAAGCACACAACGACAACAACAACGTTCAGATAACTTCTGAGCAAGAAGTTGAGAGCACGGACCCCGAAATGGCGAATTCTAACCCGGAAAGGATGCAACCACTTCAAAATGGCGGCCATCAGCAATTGAAGGAGAGTGATGACAAGGGTGGAAGTTTGGGAAATGATGGAAATAAGGCAGTCGCTTGGAAGAATCAAGGGAAGGCGGAGGAAGGGGATGGCTACCCAGCGGCTGCGCAAACTCAAACGAAAAGTTGTTGTGACAAGGAAGGTCACATTTGCTTTGATTGTTTCCCCATTCCTGACGCATTGTTGAAACAACTTCATCATCAAACTGGAATGAGTAAACTCATGTGTCTTCAAACGGTGCAGACTGTTGTAAAGTTCTATAAGGTACATAACCGTAATTTAATTAATATGGTTTAATGTTGGGATTTGGAGTGTAGCTTTATGGTTATTATTAAACGCAGTAAATACACAGTAAAATATTTTATTTTAATTATGACATATTTTATCTTTCGTAGCAAGATTTGGTGTGCTCGAAATACTTTGCTTACGAGACAACTGACGATGCATTGAGTGACTACTCCCATACAGAAGAAGGCGTTGCGGTAGATGAATCGGCCATGCTGTTTAGGGCGACACCAACACCACTTCGGCGTCGGCGTCAACGCGAGCACAAGCAGCATGAACGTCGTGAAGAATTAACGGTGAAGCAAGGTCCCTCACAATCGAAGCGGTTTACGTTTGCTAATGAGAACGCAGCGTCTTCTGAGGCAGAGTTTGAGTTCGCTCCTGTTGTCACCAGACCAGCGTTAAAGTTGTGTGGTGCGGACAAATTTCGAAGCTTGGCACGCCGCCTCAAGTTGGAATCGGGTGATAGAAGTTGGAGCGATCCTAAAAATGTCTCGTTTGTCTTTACGTTTTTTCGGAAATTGAACAAAGTTATGGTAAGCGTTGATGTTTTGTTTGAAGGAACCACTGTTGACTCAAACTATAAGTTGTTGCATTAATGCTTTAAAGGTTACTTTGGACAAGTCGTTATTGAAAAAGCTTATGTTGGAAGATGACTTTGAGTTCTTAAGGAAAGTTGCAAATCTTTTACGGAAGGAGAACCGTTGGTCCATTCAGTGGGAAATATTGGGGATTTTGGGAACCGTTGCAGCTCGTGATTCTCGATCTCGCAAGTGCCTTTTGGATTCTGAATTTTCTGTTTATTTGTCGCGGTAATTCTAACCTCAACTTTTATTAACTTAAAGTAGTGATGATAATGGGTTATCTAGTATGCTAGCATTTTCTATTTTATCTTACCAATCCTAGCGTTCTATTGAATCCAACAACGGACTCGCCAAAAATCAGTGCGTTTGCTGAACTACTCACAGTTCTTTTCACTGGGGGAAAAGTATTACCTATCTACCTTATGGGTAAATGCTCGGAAATTAATTTATGTTTATAATTACTACAGGTTTAAATGTATGTGGTGCTATATGTATTATATGTATATTGTAAACATTCTTTTAATTTTTCTCAGAACATTTTGGCGTAAATTTTATCATGTCCATCTTGGATATTCTTGAGGATGACGACTCCCGTCCAGGATGGGCTCTGCCAGCCGTTCTCATTAAGCTATTATTAGCGTATAATCTACAGTTCGCCCAAAATGACATATACAACAACATTACTATTCTTGCTATTGCTCAGAGTGGCCCATGCAAGACTTTAACAAGTCGATTAATTGACTGGCTGGGCGAAAAAGGTATGTAACATGCAATGATAAAGTAGCGCTTTCTTGTATTACGGTGCCCCACAAGTTTTTAATCATCCTGAAATCTTGTAAATGAATTTTATATACCCCGATAGATGCTCCGCTGACCAATTCATGGGAAGTCAATGTTTCTGTACATCAATGTGTCATCAAAATGATTACGGACATTTTTCTTTGCCGGACAACATCTCACATTTTTTCTGTGGCTCAATCTGTGATGCTGATGAGATTAATGACCAAGGGCTTGTCCAATTTTGTGGCAGGGGATCAGGTATTTACGAGTTAAAAGCAATTACGGGAGGGTGTGTTAACTTTCACTTCCATATTTACATAACCTATGTGTTTCTACATGATGTATACCTATGTATATTTTATTATAGAGACGCACTTCCTACCTCAAGCTCATTCAGATAATCCTTCGTCACTGCAAGTACGATTACATAAGGAATACGCCGTGTTTGGACAACTTGGAAGAGATATTGTGTGAAAAGTCCGAGCTTTCATTTCAAGATCAAGGATTAATTCGAAGCATTTTTAGAGAATTTCCGCAACTCCGACTCCACCAGGAACTGTACAAATATTTTTAAACCTACCTGCATATATTCATTTACATTCATAATATATTTATAAAGCATATTTGTATAGTTAGTAGTATAACTTTAAGCATTAGTTTATACGATATGGTATTACTCGTAGCTGTTGACTAATAACATTGTTTTGAAAATTCTTGTAACTTCCTAATATTCTTACTATTTAAGTAAACTGCTAAATAAAAACGGAAAAAGAAATCAAACGCGACTTCTCTATAAACATTCCCTTGGTTGAAATTAACAAGTGGATATTAGGACATTGAATATTACGATACGGTTGGTCTTGGTCTGGTGCATTACATATTATATTTTTGATCATGCAGGTATCTTGTAACCTTTTTGCATATCATTCCCCTAACGCGCATACATTACTAGTATGAATTATTATTACTCCACCTGCTACTATAACTTTGTTTGCTACCTTTCTTTATGATAGGAACGCGAAGATTACATCTCCATTCCCAATAACTCAGGTTCCCCGTGTATGTATTTACGTACGCGGATTTAAAGGTACATGCTATTCATTTACGTACGAGTCTGAAAATCTTGTGTGCAATGTGCATACATACTTGTAATACCGTGCCTTTCCTGTCAGTATACCCTTGAACCTTCCATTTAGTGATCCCGCCTACCACTTTCACAGAACTGGCTTGGTGTCGATATTCCGTCGGATCAACTACCCACAATTTACTTCAGAATTGGTTTGTCCTATTAAGTTCTAATGAGTAGTTCATCATTTCATTCAACACATTACTTATGAAAACCAGTAACGCTAATGCATTATGGCAGCGTATTACTGTAAATCGATTATTTTACAAGATAATCAACAAGAAAGATTTATTTGTACATTAATAAACAACGAATTACAAGCATATTAAAATCGGTTGGGCTTCGGGTTCATAAGTTCCATGGGGTATTGTGAGAAACCTGTTTTCAATTTTGTCATTTCCAAATGCTACAAAAATTCCAAATAGTTCAAAAAAAATTCGATCCTCTGCACTTCTACTAATTCTTGCAATAATGTTTGTCCACCGGTGAACATTTTTTGGCACATAAGATGCCGGTGAACATATAGAAAACAGTTACCAAAGAACAACAGCTATCCTTCATTTACGGTTCACTCTTTTTTACCTAGTCCCGCAATGAAGATTCAGACAATGAAAATAGGTTGAAGTTGAAGGTAACAACAGCAAGCACTATGCAAACAAGTACATAATCGGGATATTTATTTATACATTTATACTTGTATGAACCTTTCTTGGCGAATCGTTGCCTTATTATAGGAATACTGACCCTTCCAAAGGATTTTGTACCATGTCCCGTTTTCTGTGTATGGTATGTAATAATAATAAAATGCAGAGAACGTGCCATTCGGAAGCTTTTTCACATAGTGTGATTCACAGGCGGAATAATAACTGAACATACTACAGTGCACAGAATATAAATAAGATCGTTTCGGTTGCAGACAGAATCTTGGGGCGAAGTCATACTTGTCGTAAATACATTAATACATTCTCATAACAATGGACAATGATGAGGTTCTTCACCAGTTAACCAAGGAAAGCGCCATTCATTAATTACATTAATTTTAACTTGGCCAATTTTCTGAAATGAAATTAAGTGAAAGGAAACAACAACTTTGCAAGTAATTTACCTTTTGGAAGGCAAAAAACAGCAGTTATTGCTATTTTATCGTCATTTTTGTCATCCTATCACAAAGTGATATGTTTGAATGGGCAATTACACCTGCAGTTCCACATTTCAGTTCAGTTCTACAAAAAAATGCGGACAATGTTCTTGACTTTCATTGGATCAAATGCTAATTCATATTTTCATATGCAAACTCCTTACCCCCATTAAAATAAACTATTTATTTATAATAAATATAAAAATTATTTTTATGGCGTTTCCACATGGAGTCCAGTTAAAATTAAAAACGATTTCAAAGAAAGCAGTGTTTTGTAAAATATTTCGCAATTGAAGTGCAACGAAGATATCTTATTTTGGATTTCGATCATTTGAAATAAGTTGAACACATTGAAAATATTCACTAACAACTTTACCCAAAACCCATTTACTCTTAAGTGCTGGCGGCATGAGCAAGTGCACAGCCAAGTAACAACATGCACAGTGCACGAAACAAAGTAACAAAATCGCAGCTAAAATCTTCAAACCAAATCTAACATAATTAAATTGTCTACTCAAATAAACTAAATCCATCATCACAGAGTGTGCATTACACACTTCATTCAGACAAACTTGAAGTTTCTACCTATTCAAAAGTGTTCATCTTCACGGTTGTATGTTCATCTTTGACTCAGCACAATGAGATACATAAAAACTTAATCCATGAGACATTGACGCAAATAGAGGAGAACCAGTTTTGGGTTCTGTTACTTGAAGCGGTGACGCTTGGTCGAAAATTGTAATCAATGTATAGAAGTAGCCGGACTTTTGACCGAATTTGGAGTTTCATAACCGATTGACATACAAAATTAATTTTTTTGAAGTCCGTTTTTGAAGCGTCACCGCTTTCGATACCACCGTCCAGAGCTGGTTCTCCTCTCTTGGCATCTACGTATCCTGGATACTAAGCTTTTGTTTATTTCACTGACTCAGCAGATATGCTATAATCCCAGTATCATTTCAATCAACTCCCAATACATAACCACAAACGTATCCAATTTACTGTGCAAATCTTCCTCAATGACCATAGTAATGGCCCTTCACTACAGAAGTGGGACAGTTTCGAAAGGGCCTTTCACGTTTGACGATTTAACTTTTTTGAAGGGTGGAAACAATCTATTGAATTCCAATCGTTTATTTTAAACTACTTCAAGATGTCATTTGATGCATTCCCTACAATATCATTCAAAAATGCATACACCTACAAACCCACCACATGTTCTCCATGGATAGCCCCATAGGGCTAGAACCAAACTCGCACTTTCGAGATTTTTAATGGGAACGAGAGGAGAGGGCTATCCATGGAGAACATGTGGTGGGTTTGTAGGTGTACCCATTTTGGAATGATCTTGTAGGGAATGCGTCAAATGACATCTTGGTGTAGTTTAAAATGGATGATTGGAATTCAATAGATTGTTTCCACCCTGCAAAAAATGTTTAATCGTCAACCGTGAAAGGCCCTTTCGAAACTGTCCCACTTCTGTAGTGAAGGGCCATTACTATGGTTACTTGAGGAAGATTTGCACAGTACATTGTAAGACATTCAATTTAGTTGACCTTACAAGACAAGGTGGAAACATGGCATCAATCATCTTGAACCTCATCCCAATCCTTCTGGTTCTAGTAATATGTATTATTGGTTACCAAAAAGGGGCAACTGCTGACGACGATTGCCAGGGCAAACCCTCAACAACAACCGAGCCAAGTACAAATACAAAGAAAACCACAACGACAAAGCCAAGCACAACGACAACCGAGGCAAGTATAACTACTTCAACAACAACCGAGTCAAGTAAAAATACAAAGAAAACCACAACGACAATACCAAGCACAACGACAATGCCAAGCACAACGACAATGCCAAGCACAACGACAATGCCAAGCACAACGACAATGCCAAGCACAACGACAATGCCAAGCACAACGACAATGCCAAGCACAACGACAATGCCAAGCACAACGACAATGCCAAGCACAACGACAATGCCAAGCACAACGACAACCGAGCCAAGTACAACTACTTCAACAACAACCGTGCCAAGTACAACTACTTCAACAACAACTGTGCCAAGTACAACTACTTCAACAACAACCGTGCCAAGTACAACTACTTCAACAACAACCGAACCAAGTACAACTACTTCAACAACGACCTCAACAACAACCGAGCCAAGTACAACTACTTCAACAACGACCTCAACAACAACCGAGCCAAGTACAACTACTTCAACAACGACCTCAACAACAACCGAGCCAAGTACAACTACTTCAACAACGACCTCAACAACAACCGAGCCAAGTACAACTACTTCAACAACCGAGCCAAGTACAACTACTTCAACAACCGAGCCAAGTACAACTACTTCAACAACCGAGCCAAGTACAACTACTTCAACAACCGAGCCAAGTACAACTACTTCAACAACCGAGCCAAGTACAACTACTTCAACAACCGAGCCAAGTACAACTACTTCAACAACCGAGCCAAGTACAACTACTTCAACAACCGAGCCAAGTACAACTACTTCAACAACCGAGCCAAGTACAACTACTTCAACAACAACCGTGCCAAGTACAACTACTTCAACAACAACTGTGCCAAGTACAACTACTTCAACAACAACCGTGCCAAGTACAACTACTTCAACAACAACCGAACCAAGTACAACTACTTCAACAACGACCTCAACAACAACCGAGCCAAGTACAACTACTTCAACAACGACCTCAACAACAACCGAGCCAAGTACAACTACTTCAACAACGACCTCAACAACAACCGAGCCAAGTACAACTACTTCAACAACGACCTCAACAACAACCGAGCCAAGTACAACTACTTCAACAACCGAGCCAAGTACAACTACTTCAACAACCGAGCCAAGTACAACTACTTCAACAACCGAGCCAAGTACAACTACTTCAACAACCGAGCCAAGTACAACTACTTCAACAACCGAGCCAAGTACAACTACTTCAACAACCGAGCCAAGTACAACTACTTCAACAACCGAGCCAAGTACAACTACTTCAACAACCGAGCCAAGTACAACTACTTCAACAACCGAGCCAAGTACAACTACTTCAACAACCGAGCCAAGTACAACTACTTCAACAACCGAGCCAAGTACAACTACTTCAACAACCGAGCCAAGTACAACTACTTCAACAACCGAGCCAAGTACAACTACTTCAACAACCGAGCCAAGTACAACTACTTCAACAACCGAGCCAAGTACAACTACTTCAACAACCGAGCCAAGTACAACTACTTCAACAACCGAGCCAAGTACAACTACTTCAACAACCGAGCCAAGTACAACTACTTCAACAACGACCTCAACAACAACCGAGCCAAGTACAACTACTTCAACAACGACCTCAACAACAACCGAGCCAAGTACAACTACTTCAACAACGACCTCAACAACAACCGAGCCAAGTACAACTACTTCAACAACGACCTCAACAACAACCGAGCCAAGTACAACTACTTCAACAACGACCTCAACAACAACCGAGCCAAGTACAACTACTTCAACAACGACCTCAACAACAACCGAGCCAAGTACAACTACTTCAACAACGACCTCAACAACAACCGAGCCAAGTACAACTACTTCAACAACGACCTCAACAACAACCGAGCCAAGTACAACTACTTCAACAACGACCTCAACAACAACCGAGCCAAGTACAACTACTTCAACAACGACCTCAACAACAACCGAGCCAAGTACAACTACTTCAACAACGACCTCAACAACAACCGAGCCAAGTACAACTACTTCAACAACGACCGAGCCAAGTACAACTACTTCAACAACAACCGAGCCAAGTACAACTACTTTAACAACTACTTCAACAACAAAACCAAGTACGCCAGGCTGGAGCGGTTGGATGCCTCCAATAACCACAAAGCCAAGTACAACTACCTCAACAACAAAACCAAGTACACCTGGCTGGAGCGGCTGGATGCTTCCAATAACCACAAAGCCAAGTACAACTACCTCAACAACAAAACCAAGTACGCCAGGCTGGAGCGGTTGGATGCCTCCAATAACCACAAAGCCAAGTACAACTACCTCAACAACAAAACCAAGTACACCTGGCTGGAGCGGTTGGATGCCTCCAATAACCACAAAGCCAAGTACAACTACCTCAACAACAAAACCAAGTACACCTGGCTGGAGCGGTTGGGTGCCTCCAATAACCACAAAGCCAAGTACAACTACCTCAACAACAAAACCAAGTACACCTGGCTGGAGCGGTTGGATGCCTCCAATAACCACAAAGCCAAGTACAACTACCTCAACAACAAAACCAAGTACACCTGGCTGGAGCGGTTGGATGCCTCCAATAACCACAAAGCCAAGTACAACTACCTCAACAACAAAACCAAGTACACCTGGCTGGAGCGGTTGGATGCCTCCAATAACCACAAAGCCAAGTACCAATGCATCGACCACGGAACCTATTACAACTTCATCCACTACGGAATCGAGTACAACTTCATCTATTACCGAGCCAAGTACTTCTTCGACCTCGGATCCAAGTTCAGCTTCTGCTACTGAGGCAAGTACAAGTTCCTCAACCAGCCCGCCATCAAACAATCCAAATGTGGACTACTGTAAAAGTAAGTCAATTATTGTTTTTCATTATGTTGAAGTTGGGGTTAAAATATGTTTATCCTTCCCCAATGCTATCAAACTTTACAATCATGGTATGTACTCGACGAGTACTACCGATTGATACTACCTACAGGGTAATAGAAACCATTCCAAATACCCCCGGGGATGAAACCCAGAAAGTCTCAATACACAAAAAATTACATTTATGGACGTTTCATCCAATTCGGTGCCTTTTTGGTTTTCGCCCCCACCAACCCCAGAAGAATGTACCAGGGTGCGTTTTTTTAAAAACACCCTAAAAACCCAACCTATATTAGACCCAACTTATATAAATATATAACTAGGTTCTTGTAAAAACAAAAAGGGGGCACTTCAGCAAACACCTTTATTTAAAAGTTTGACCGCAGAAACGAAAAAGTTTCAAAACGTCATTACCGTTAAACGTTGACCTGTTACCCAAAAACGACCTCAGGTCTATGCGTTGTGTTCATAGACGAGTCGAATGATATGCCACTTGACATATGTTCTCATTGAAAAAATTGACCTCATAACGGTTTCTAACGGTTGCCGTTGACCTAGAGGGCTGAAAATCAATGGAGCCCGTCCAACCCATTGCAAAAAACAATTCAAAAATTCAGTTCCGTTCGGAAGATATCGCGCTCACGGCGGACTGACGGACACAGAACGAAATTATAAGGTAGCACAAGTGCTCCTAGAGAGTGCACAAGAGACAGAGATCGTCTATATGAGTGAAAACTAAAAATGCTCAGAATTGGACGAAACGTCGATAAATGTCGTGATTTTTTAGTGCGTTTGAGACTTTTTGGTTTTCATCCCCTGGGGGTATTTGGGGTGGTTTCTGTAACTTTTCAACCTTCTGCATTTTTACTCAGTGACTAAGAATGGCTACCTCAGTATCATGAACTGTTGAAAAATTTGCATGCATGCATAATATTATCGTGTGGAATGATTTTTTATTATGATACTTGGTATGTTGATTTCATTGGCGTCTTGATATTTTATTTCTTGATTTTAATAGAATTACCGGACAAGTATAAGAAGGATAATCTGCGATGGGGCAAAAAGAGCTTAGATATATACTGGAAACGCCACTTAAAATCTAAGATGGACATCGGGAATTATTACAAGTCATTTCTAATTTGTCTGGCATGGGAGCTGGGTTTTTATGGCAATGTGGAAGAGGGAACTACTAACTGCGAACGTAAGGATTAAATTGCTTAAAAACGTGGATTTCATTATAGTTCCTCATGCATGCATTAATCAACTCCATTGCTTGTTATATTTCTTGATAGTCATTGAAGACATGAAGTACGAAGCCAGGTATTTTGCCATTACGATTAACGGAGATACAAAGGACAATGGAAATGATTCAAAGTGGGCAGCCTACAATGGGGACAAATGGGCATATCAGCTAGACCATTTAAGATGTACTCACTTCTTTTTCAATCAGGGGTGCAATGCTGCTTCCACATATCCTCAACAGCATCCAAATCATCATCAACAAAACTGTCCTGGTTTTCCTTGGCCGACTGTACATAATATGGTTTCCCAGACGGGTTCTTTTAGGCCATGGGGCCAGACCACGTAGTTCAAATCCGCATTGTTGTGTTCAAAACATTCATTTGTATAAAGTTATGAACGAAAGTTCTAATTCGCCATCATTAATCGGTGCTAAACTGTGTATATATGTAGCATTCACTTATTTATCGAAGGTATTCGGTATGTATTCCAAAATTTCCTATCAATTATAATTTCGAACATTTTAAGAAAAAAATAAACACAAGGAATTTGCGCTTCATATTTAATGTTTTGTTTTTATTGTCTAATATTTTCTTTGTATTTACTCACCTAAGCACTTTATTAGAAAGTACATAGGTACCTCAACTGTTGAACAGTACTGCAGTTCTAATGAGTCTGCTGAGTTTAGAAATATTTACATATGCAATTATTTAGCAGTTTTTACTAGAACCCCAGAATTTGTAGTGTTTGATCGGCAGAGAAAAGGTCAGTTTGTTTTTTCTGGGTCAATTCTGGAGAATCGTAGCAATGATTTTGTATAAAACCGATCTTCGCCACCATGTTGTATTTTTTATTAGTATGGAACGATGCAAAATCATTTCTGGTGTCACTTGCTTTTCCTCAGCGTTCTCGTCGTTTCTCAACTCAGGCAATACAACCTAGAAAGTCATTTTGAAGTCCGAAAACTAAATTTTGAAGTCGTGTGTGCCTTAGCATCATAATTATTATATTATGTTTGCATGCAGTTTTATTGTTCAGCACACTAATTTGAATGCGCGACATCGGGTTCCCGTTTTCTCTTATCTTAATCCCAAAGTTCGGCCAGTCAAAATTCAAGATTTAAGTTGTATTTTCTGAAATATTTTTAGTAATATGTCCGTCTTCCAGTAATCACGATTTACTATAATTAAATACGAGAAAAGTAGTTCTGCATGATTTGTTTGAATACATGAATAAGAAATAAAGCATGTGGGCGGCATAACATTAAATGGATCAGCTTATTTCTTTGCGTCTTATAAACTCTTGGCTATAAATGATACACACTCCTTTGACCAGTAAAAGGAAAGCTGAAAGTAAAAGCTTTCTGTTTCGTATGTTCGTACAACTATTTAAATAAGATATTCTCGTATACACTTTACTCGTGGTGCAAATCCAACATTACTAAATGCATGCCCATAGTCCTGTTTCTTTCTTGTATTCCAAACATTATTTTTTCTCTTGCACCACCAACCATGCCATAGTATACACGGAAAAGGGAGCAATGACGGCGATGAGATGAGAGAGAGCTCACAACGGTTCTTTCTTTGGAAGCGTTGCCGTTGGTTGCTCAAGCCGCGGCCTGTTTCTTGCCGTTTGTGATACTATATTCGTTTGGAATGAAGGGAAGCGTTCTCAGTCTCAAAGCATCCAGCTTCGGTTTCACATATTCACTCTTCCATTGTCTCTTTTGAAATCTCTTTCTCACTCCCTTCTGAGGAGGGTGGTCTTTGTTGATCTGCAATCTGCAGCACACTTTTAGAACCAAAATATCCGTAATAGTCAGTAATATTGAGTCAGTATCACTATTCACTCAAAAGTGAACAGTAGATAGAAAAGGAAGGAGAGCTTCCAATAATATTTCCCTTGCTTTTCGTCGGGTAAACCAATCATCATCAATAATATACTGAATACATACATACTCCTGAACAAAATGCATCTTTCAGCTCACAAGGTTCGCCGTGCTCCAGTTAGGAAGTAAAAAAATTTCATAAATAAAACATCATTCCTTTTACTTTCTTTTTCTTTACCTTCTCTGGAGATATCAAGTTTCAAGTTGTCATTGTGTGTCCTCCTGAAATATACATTTTTCGCCAAAATACAGTAGAAAGCAAACACAGAACAACAACCTAGTGTTTCATTTTGTCATCAAGTGAGTGACAATACAATACGAGTTGGTGGAAAACGAAACAATTTCGTTGGAATTGTGAGAAAAAAGAATGAAAGACAGATTGCTTGTTTGTTTGTTTGTTTCTCCCTTTTTCTCGGTGAATCCGTCTACTACGCCGCGTGGCGGTGGTGGTGAGTGCTTACGTCTACATACTTAACAATCTTGTTTTCATTTTAGTCGAGTCGACTTGAAA
Source organism: Sinella curviseta (assembly GCA_004115045.4). Lineage (NCBI taxonomy): Eukaryota > Metazoa > Arthropoda > Collembola > Entomobryomorpha > Entomobryidae > Sinella > Sinella curviseta. The sequence goes on along the minus strand of CM023203.3, from coordinate 29,796,144 downwards.
ATAAATTGCTCCTCCTGTGAAATAGCCGTGCATACAGTGGTGACACGCTTTTGTGGGAATGGTTGACTTTGCCAGCTTAACCATATATCACTATCATCATCAGTACTAACTATCATCACCAACACCATCATCACTTTTTAATTAAATTCCAATGAATTGATTGTGATTTAGTTGGAGAGCGTAACTGCTATAGTGTGCATGTATTGTATGTGTAGATGGAAGTTGTAGTGTGCGGTGGTACTTGTTCCAAATTCCAAAATCGAGTTAGAAATTTTAGAGCGCTCTTATGCCCAGAAAAACGATCGTTTTAGAAATGAACGCAAGAGATTTTCTTGGAACCAGAGACTCGTAAATTCCATACGCAAGACACGTGTTTTCTTCTTTGTTAGTGGGCACTTTGGGCAGTGTCCAACAGCATCCGGTCTCCGTTTGCCCCTTTTCAAGGAAACTTTTCCAATTATTATCACTTCTGTCTGGGTGAGCTCTCTGCTGGTACAAAAATCCACTGCTACAGTGATCACCAGTTTATCTTGTGATGTTCATCGCTCTCACCATTTATACCATCATCAGAGCATCAATGTAATCAATTCACATTTTATCATCGCATTCACAATACTATTTCCTTTGATGCCCTTGGAATCCATTGCTTTTTGGCAACTGGGCTGAATAAATGAATACAAAAACTGAAATAAATTGAACTGTAATAACATAGCTTTCTATACTAAAGATTGCTTTCCCCATGAAAGCCTTTCCAAAGGGTCCAAGACAGATGCACGCCAACACCAAGTAAGTTTTAAATATTCTATTGAAAATGATAACTGCTATGTGAGTTTAGTAGCCAGCTTTTCCTGCAGTTAAATCGAACCAAAAGTGTAGACACTATGTCTATGCTGCTTTTATACATAGGCATACATGAACATGAAGCAATCATTTACCTATAATTTGTTAATTTTATGTACTGTGCTAATGTTGCCCTTGCTGCATTTTCTTTTCTCCTGCAGCTGTAATTTAGGAGCTTTTGAATACTGGCATCAGTAAAATGGTTCAAGTAGACAAATCTGTATTGAGTTGTTAGCTTGTGCATTGTGTGTACATTGTTGACCTACCTATATTTACAAAATTACAACTTATATTCGTAACAGTAAGAAAGCAAATTAAACTTTTAAGAAGGTATTTTGATAAAATTCTAAAGGAGAGCATTTTTATTTTCATATATGTAAGAATGTCATTTATTCATTGCATCATTAATCATTGTAGTAGTCCTCCTTCTCCAATCTTTAAGGTTTCCCATATTGTCATTTCTTCATTCTTTGCCAAGCAATACGTCCTTCTCATCGACTGTTGGGCAATATGTTTTCTATAGACTTACATACATACAAAAAAGCTAACGTCAAGGATAACAGGAAATCTGAACAAAACGGAGAAAACATTTTCTTTCCTTCTACAAAATTGGATTCCTCCTTTTCTCTGTATTCCTGTCAGTAATCTTTATGGAGCACATAATAAGCCAAAACTACACAAGAGTTTTTGTGTGCTGTTTTGAAAAAAGAAATTACACACAAATAGCAGAATTGGTATATATACCTAGTACTCACAATTCTCATAGTATTGTGAGACACAGATCAACTTGTACAAATCATCTACATAATAATATATAATGCCCCTCTTTGTTGATATTGGTAACCAAATAGTACCATCAGTTTAGGTATATGTTGCATAAGGAAACGGCAATCGACTTAATTTAGAAGAAATTAGATCACTTTACCACAATCGCTGGGTACCAAGTTAATCCTTTCCCTACCTACTGCTTACATATAGTCCATTTGGCTGCTGCGCTGATCATCAATTAGGTTTATTCGTTTTAAGTATCAGCATTACTACCCGACTCCATATACAAGACATATGCATAAATGTATAGGTAATCATACTACGTAATTTGTATGGATTGTACAATTTCATTTGCAGCGGTAGAATATTTTGCAAGCCTTTTCCTTCAGTTTGCTATCCTGCCTCGTCGTTTTCCATTGTTCGTGATTCTTTTTTCTGAAAACTATACGCATTGGGTTACTGGAAAAGTAGTTGTGCATGCTAAAGCGTACATAATATTATCCCAAGAGATAAAATCATATAAAATTATACCCAGCCCCCAGAGAGAGGTAAGGCAAGGGAAAACCAAGAAATCATAGTTAACTATCAAGCAGAAAAGTCTAGGAAGTCAGAACGCACACTGTTGCAATGAAAACACAAACACACCGCAACAACAAACAACCGTGCCTTAGCGTAGTACCGTGTAGTCTCCAGTAGATTTTCTTCCAGGACAGGTGAATCATGACAATATCCTTTGTTGCTGCAGTGTATGGCTATCAAAGTACGTGCATGAAGTATACATTTTATCTTGCTGCGCATGATGGTACGTGATATTTTTCTTTAAAACGATGATTCATCTTGCTGCAAGATGACAAAATATTACGACTTAGGATGAAGTAGAGGATTGAAGAGAGAACTTACGTAAACTAACCCAACTTTTGAGAAGACAAAAATGGCAGGCATGTGTTTCGTTCATAACAAGAAAAAGTTTAAATTTAGCGGATTAAATAACGTCTCCAATCTGAAGATAGTTATAAAAAGGAAAAAAAACGAATTTATTAATATTATCTTGTGCAACACAGAAGCATCAAGGTTTTTTCATTTATCTCAATCTCAATAGGGTGAGATGACTACAGTGACGGTGAGCCCTGCACATGGTTATAAATATGAGTTGGACTTCTGGAGAACATGTTCTGTATCTGCATTGCATACTGCATATCCCACATACCTGATGCCACCGTACTCACAGTCTCTCGGCACGTACTTAATATCAAATTGTGCAGTGAAATATCATTTTCATCACAACCCTTCATCTTACGTTTTCAGCTTTGTGCAGCCATTTTTCAACTCAATACTTTACCACAATGTGGAAAAACCTCCAGAAATTTGGCAATTTTAAATTAAATGAGAAAAATTACGAAGGTCAAAGTGTCTGTTGCTGTGCAGATGTATGAGAGAAAGTACAATAACATTGTCATATTACCTTGGTATAAGGTAAACAATCACTCAACACTCCACTGTGGTAGTCGTCGTGATAAAAATTCCAAATTTCCAACAAACAGCGAGTTTACATTGAGATGGGTACGTTCTGCCACTTTACGTGGGAAGGAAATTACGTTATTGTGTTGTGTCACTACAATTTCATGCCCACGCGCACATTGTTAAATTATAGATACAGGAAAAATAAAATTTATCAAACTGAAAAGAAATTTAAACCCATATACTTTACACATTTTATAGGATAAGATGTAATAGAATTGACAAAACTTTATACAGTAGACAAACAAATCTAGTATTGTGCAACGCATTCTCGGAAGAATTGAAGAAATTACACTTTGTTGATCTTAGAACAGGAAAAAACAAATGTTGTATGGGGAATAGTAGGTAGATTGGTAGGTGGAAGGTTTGCGACAAGCTTTTGTCATCTCTAGAATCAGCTTTTTTAGGATCATGTACAAATATTGTTTCCTTCTGTCTCACAATTTCTCGAGGGTTCAATGTGAAGCAATGTAAAAACAGCTATATAAAAGTTGCGATTTTTGTATCGTTGACATGACGCTTGTAATTGATTTTTAAGAGTTGATTTTATAAATACCACGTACCAAAAAATCTTGGATTAGGAAGGTATATGGATGGGACAACAATGATGATTCTTTGGTCCAAGTATTTCAGTTCTTGCGGTTGTTGACAAGCCGAAATTATCCCTCCCGGTTACCAAACTTGTAAGAGTATGTGAACTCTAGAGCAGTTGCTAGTGATGTGATTTATTGATTGAACTCACTTGTAACACGAGTAGTTGGGTTTCGTATTCATTGTATGCAAAAAATGTAGTCTTAAGGATCAATCATCATATTTGTAGCAATGAAAGATAAATTTCTCGGTACCAATCGGCTTCCATAATAATTTTAATAAATGAATAACACAATTTAACTTCATATAAAAAATTAATTAAAACAAGTCTGGCAAATATAAAAATAGGCACAACGAGAAAAACTAATTAGAGTAAAATGAACATTTTTTGTAAGTTTGTGCCTATCTGTTACAGGTTTAGTTTGAAGTGAAGATGTCTTTGCTACATAGTGAAGACGTGTCTTTATGTAAATTTTACAAATTTCGCTTATAAGAAGCCATTTGTGACAGGAATTAGCAATTAACGAAGCTTTACTAAATCCTGACGATGCATAACTTTCGTTCGCCATATTTTTTAATCGTTTTCAGAAATGTAAAAGTAATTTTTCAACGATAAAAATTAGAGGCTAATTAAAAGATTATATAGAATACTTTTTTAGTTATACTATTTTCACAAGAAAGTTATCAAAAATGTGTAGAGCATCGAGATGATTTTCAAAAATTTATAATATCATCATGCTTACTAATTTACGATACTCAATGAAGTATGGAAATAAGATGCTAACAATCAGTAGGATGAATGAATACATGCCGATGCCGACTGATTGATCAGATTGATGGACTTGACGTTCAAAATTGGTAACTGATAGAAATAATTTCGGCTTGTCAACAAGCAATGCTAGCTTATTTTTTGGACCAAGATTTTCAAAATTTTGCATGCAGTTGTCCCATCCATATACCTTCCTAATCCAAGCAAAAAATAGATTCGTTGTGGCAGTATTTACTTTCACTTGACTAGAATGTTACATTTAACCGTTTCGGTTCGGGTTTGATATTACTTATCAATCATGAGCAACTAATTGCTATAAATCAATGCGTATGAATAGTGACAGGCTTGCCGCAGTGTGAAATAATGGATTGAGATTTTCCTCTCGAATTGAGTGTGTACCTCTGCTGCTTTTTAGTAAATGCGATACAAAACATTATAAACTTTAAGTCTGGTACTCTCTTTTGGAATTGAATTGCAAGAAAAATGACATAGATACATGAGGTATATGTGGTCGTGGGTGGTACTGGTATTACTGTAATGTGCATAAAGCATAGTCAAGTATGTATAGAATAAATATGAATTGCCTCTCAAACATGCAGTCATCGTCTTGAATAAAGCTCAAATTTCCAATCATTTCGCAGAGTTCTTTTTCATGTTCTGCTTTTATTCTATTGTCTGTTAAGGCTGGGTGGTGAAAGTGATGATCAAGCCGCTATTGTGTCGGATTTCTATCATCTGCAAATCAATTCGCTTGAACTCTTCATCTTCATTTTTGCTAAAATGTGAAAAAGGATTTTACCTACATATTGTATAGGATTTGTGGAAGGATTATGTGATGTACACTTTTATTACATTCAATTGAAATATGTGAATCTATTAACATTTGACGGAGGGATCAAATTGTGTTTCTTCGTCTGGAGAGGAATCAAATTACTACTATGATTACTAAAACGTAGACGCTCTTTCCATAAAAAATTCGCTCTCCCTAACTCAAATAATATTTTTAGCTGGGCGAAAATTGATTTCACGTTCATGTCGGTCGTTCACTGAATACAAGATCCAACGCAATAATATATTACACTAGACGTCTCAAAGCAAAATTGCACTATTTGCTCCATAAAACATCACTATAGTAATAAATGACGACGGCATCCAGTTTTCGAGTAAAGTGTGTTTGCTGTCTGTCTGTCATGCAGGGAAAAAATCGTCGTCAGATGTTTATTTTTTATCTATTTCGAATCTTATTCACTGAAACCGAATTCACTGAAAATCTGACCTGTTTTAACTGTATATAACTTTTCAATTTTCGTCCAAAATAAAATATAATACGTATCAGTATCGGTGTTGTCCATGTTCTTTGTCCTCAGCAATGACAGTGCAAAATAAATACAAATGTTGGCAGTTGAATGAATGACGAACAGATAGAAAACCATTCCCATGTATGGCTTTCAGACTTTCGTTGTTGTTATGTTCATGTAAAGATGAAGGCCAAGTTGACAAAGAGATGACTTGCTGTGCACTAAAGGAATCAAAGTTTTTTTCATATCTTCATAGAAAAAAAACATCGGTGAAAGCTGAAAACTGGTCGGAATGATGGGACGTGATCACTAAAATGAGATAAATGTACATATGCTTTTGGGTAATAAATTTTTATTACATTCTTTTCATTCTGGGCAAAAGGAGACTGCTGGACAAGCTTTTACAAACGGCAACCATGCAAAAACCTGCTGATGATCAGGAGGGAGGGGGAGTAATACTACATGCAGACAATATTGCTTTTTCTCCTTTTTCATTTCTTTTATACTTCAATCGAGAGCGATGTTTGTACTTTCTTGAATGTTATAAAGCAAAGTCACGACTACAACAAAGTTTATTCGTTTACGACATTTGCAGAATGTGTGCACTCTTTTCATGACACTTTTCACTCACTTTGCATCGATTTCGTACATCAAAATCTTCATTTACTTTTGATATCCTTCTTATGGAATAGGGACTGACTGAGCCTGCATGCATGGAGGTCACCATGGTCATTCATTCTCAAGGTAATAGGGTATGTACAAATGGGCGATGTTCGCTGTTTTCAATTTGGCTTATCCTAACTTTCCCAATAGTGCACAACTGTCAACGACGTAACAAGTGAAAGTTCCCCTAAGAAAGATTAACGTGCTTAATAGTGACCGGGTGATTGAGTACTAACTGCAAGGGCGCATATATATAAGTACATAAATAGGATAATAATAAGATGCATTCGCTGCGAGTTTTGCCTTTACCTACTTTTTCCTTCATACAAATACGACTAAGCAGCTAACCAACTTTCACTTCAGTTTCGTCAGACAGGAGAGATCAGATAAAAAGTTATTCGTACATGCTGTTGTTGTTTATCTCCTGTCATAATTCACTTTGACAATTATCCTCACTCGCTCAACATAAAGAGTACAAGGAAGAGAAGGAGATACTTAGGCAGTCGGAGAAAGAGCATAAATTATTCACTCAAGTCAGGCCATAGTCGTGATGATCATGACTTTTTTGTGTCAAGAGATGAACATTTTGTGCGCATAACCGCAGATCTGCTTTCAGCATTCTGCAATAGTAAACATGATTTACAACGCTTTCCTGTGCCTTATTAGATTTTCATGGAAAAAGGATAATATGTTATCCTCAGTACACATACATCAAACAAGTTCTTTTAGGCCAAATGTCTCAACTCAAAAATTTCGTTTTCTAGATTGATGCATCCTCTACTTTGTTTACCATTTTGAAAACGAACCTGATGTAAAGAGACCTTCAGTCCACATTGTAGTTATATAGGTATTTTGTGTGTTTTCATGGTTATTCCAGCAACATGAGCATCGTCTTGTTTGTGGTGTTTCTGTTCCTTGAAATACGCAAAAGACCAAAAAAAAACATTGCATTATTATTGTTGGAGCTGAAACGAGTATTTTCTTGTGGAATTATATCAACCGACAACCTATCCACATATCCATTATTTTGCAATGTTCTTTTCTGCATTATATATTGTCAATGCACTTGCTATGATGGTTGTTCGCTCGAGGTTATATGACCATTGAAAACATATTTTCAAGAGTGAAAAATGAATATGCTAGCTTTATTAGCTGCTGATAATGTTATAAAAGATAAAAGAATAAGAAAACCGGAAAAGAAAAGTGTGGGTAACAACATGTGAACAGTTGGAATAACAAACCGAGAAAAGTTGCTAGTAACATTTTCTTGGTGTGGTGAGGAAGAGAGAGAATGTAGTTCCGTTCTATTTGGCTGAAAAATGTTGACTTACAGTTTGCTTGAGTGACTTCTACATACTTCCTCTGCATTTTGCCTTCGCCTTATAATTTCTCCACGTTACATATAGGTTAACATAATATTGTGTCCTTGTTCCTGCCCCTGTCAAATATAAAAAGTGCATGCCTTTCTCATATTTTTTACGGGTTTGCTCATCATAAAGGGTACTCACACTATAACACTCACATAATTTTTGTTGATTTTCTGCTTTCGTTCCACAAATGTGCCAGGTTTAATGCAAAAGGCTAATTAGAAGTTCTTTGGATAGTAAAGAACTGTGCTTTGCTTGTACTCAAGGCATAGCGACAGTAATATAGAAAATGTTACTGTATGAAAAAAACAAACAAACATTTAGCTCATAAATTAAAGGTGCATTGTAAGTTTAGAAAATACATCAAGTTTAACCAAATGCAACGCAACACATGAATTTTGCTTGACGATGTGATGCTTTTCATTTGATAGCTTCCTGCTATATGAATTACCGGGAACTCATCGATAACGTTATTGTTAGAAAGAACTACACAAAGATTTCATTTGTACAAATTTATGAATTTTCTCCACAATCCTTTACTACATAATACATAGAGAATTTAAATAAGTTTTCTGCTGATCCGTAGGTTTACATAATCAATCGTTTCTTAATGTATTATATTTCAAAAGGTCCAGTTGAATCAGTACAAATATATGGGTCTTAGAAATCAACCCTGAAATACTATTCTGTTACTATATTTTTTGAACTAGTTTATATGCCGAAGGTGTGCTTAATTCAAGGTTATTATATCGTACATTATAGCAAATGATTCATACAGAACAGGAATAACTATATAACAGACAAAAGGCAACAGAATATTGTTTACTAATGTTTTGAAAACTTACTTTCAATTATGCTTAGCTCTTACTCTGTGCACCTGTGTATTTAAAGTGCGTGCTACAAGTTTGCTTTACATAAATAAGTGAAGTAAGAGTTTTTTTGAGTGGGAGCCTGTGTGCTTGCATAAGGAAGGGTATACATAGTTATAATCGTAATGACACTAGTTGCTTAATATGATATGCTGCTGACGCACTAGAAAGACTAAATGCAGCCTATAATAACAATAATATTAAATGTACATTTATAGGACTTTGCGAGTTTATTATAATATTTCTCAAACCTAAGTCACATTTAATGCTCAAGGCAAGTTTAACAAAAGACGACGTGCCCCTCTTTTTACTTAATTTGATGTCTTTTGTGAGCAAAACAGGTATAATCACAGCTTCATGTTCTTTCTCATGAAGCTGCATCTGAAGGTGAACTGACTTTTTAAAGTAATCTTTTTTTCTCCTGGTGTTATTTTTACCCTTCTTTTTGCCTTTTTATCGTAACGTATATTTAAATGAGTGCAACATGTACATTAAGAGGAGAGAGTCAGAAGGAAAAAGGGCTAAATAAATATGTAAATACCGTTAGATTCCTTTCTATGAAATTTACACTTATTTTCCATTCATCATAACAAAAGCATTTTTCCAGCAAATACATGTAATTCAAATTGCAATTCTTGGTAGCGCTTGAGTAAGCAAGATGGAATTTCTGGAAAAGCAAATTTGAAAAGAATATAGCCAAGTTTGAAAAAAATATAGCCAAATTACTAAGCTATAAGTTAGTATATCTTTTATTTTTTTATCTAGAAATGAACTACTTTTTGATTTCTTTCCCGTGCTAAACATTTTCAAGTATATACATACAACATGTACCTAAGTTTGTGCTTTATCAGTAATCATCTAGTTCTGACTCTTGACAAAAAAGCACAAAATTTAATAACAAATATATATATATAATTTTTAATATGTTATGCTTTCGTGAAAAAGATTTTTTTATCAAACGTAATTTAATAAAATGACCGTAATATAATTAAAAACGAGTACTGTATATTTATTTTATATAAATTATATTCACCTACACACCTAACGTCATGTATTATAGTACACTGTTGGGTTCATTAAGAAAAATAATTGACATTTTTTAAAGACTGCCTCGTGTCAAATTTTATGGTGTAGCTAGAGCTTATATGATGAAGTACAAGTATGTCGGTCTGTTTTCAAACAACCTCTTTGTCCAAATCGACAAATACTCTGGGAATACGGGAGATGTTCACCTTCATTTTGACCCAAGTGGCAACCCAATAAAACGGTCATTGTGGTTAAGCGCAGGTTAAATTTACGGTAGGAGTGGATTCGAATTTAAAATATTAGTAACAAAAACAAAACAAAACCCATTGTCACTAGTTTCCAGCAGTGCAGTGCATGCACCGCGATAGCTTTTATTGCGGGTTTACGACACATTTTTACTTTCGCCTTTCATGGAGGCATATGCTCGTCCATGTGTTATCCTTGCAGAGCAATAAAACAGGACTAGTTTATTATCTCTGCTAACAGACACAGTGCAACACATGACCCCAACATGCTCAGTTTTAGTTCTCCAGAATCCATAAAAAGTTGGCGTATGTTGACGAAGATGAGTTCATTTCCTCTCTTTAAATTTCTCCGAATCCGTGTCCATGAGGACCATGACATTTTGCTTATTTCTGTCTTTCGTAACGTCAAGTTGTGTTCACTTCAGTCGTAAAAATGTGGCTGACTTTCAGAAAAGCGAACGACAAAGTTTTCCAACTAATAATAATGAGGAATTCCCCAGTGAACTTGGCAAAAACACGAGAATGACATCGACATCATCACATGCTGCAGTGCATCATCAAATCTGCAGAGAGTCACAAAAAAGTATTCAGAAGAGACACAACAATCTCATTGGTTTTCTTTTTGTGCTTTATAGGAAAACTGACAAACATAGTTTTTCTTTGGAATTTTTTCCCTTTTAATATTAACTTTTCCCCTTGATTGGGCACATAGTTCATTTAACTTTACTCTGAACAACAAACAAACAGACTATAGTTTTTTAAGATCACAACTTTTAGTTTTTCATTCAGTCAAACAGAAATAGCAGCAGGGCATTTAGTTCTTTGCGTTATAGGAGTAATATCTTAATCCTTTAATGATCGCTAAGGCAATTTCTTATTTATTTTTAATTGATCATTCCTCCTCTATTTTAGCATTCAATGCATGAAAGATTAAGTACTAGAAGCAAAGTACCTGCGCTTTTGCATCAAATTTTTGCTGGCACAACATGAATATATATTTATGCCAAACATAGATTTAAAGGATTTACAAAAGACCATGTTTGCGATGAAAGATTTCATAGATAAGATAAATAATACAAGAATGCAAAACATCAACATAATCAAAAACAGTGTACTACTTCAATTCAAAGGCCAAAAATACCGCAACTCGAAAAGCGTAGAAATTGAATTTCAACACTAATATAGGAACTTAAAATTAAGGTAGTTTTGTTTGCATGAAATTATTTAGCAAAAAGAAGTAAAACACTTTGAATGCACCATTTTAAATAGCAATAAATCTTCACTGGATTTTAAATATTGTCACTTTCGTTACGGGTGCGCACCAAATAAAAAATAGCCGTTGTTATATAATATTTAAAATTCTGTAAAACAGTTTAGCGGACCATGCTATGATTTGTATGGAAAACAAAAAGTTGATATATTATATAAGTATTGTAGAAACATTACCCCATCTCAACATTCATTTGATATTTTGGCTAAGTTCGGTATATCACACATTCCTTATAGATTTGACTAAAAAGCAGACTTGATTCATCAATATCAATATATGCTTGCTTTATATCCCTCTAGACTAGAATCAAGCTGTAAGAAAACTTGTAAAATACGACTTGCAGAAGCTTAAAATGCTAAATATATAATCAATGCAGCACTATTGTCCTTTAGGCCTAGCGTCTTCTTGATGAAAATTTTAAAAAACGATGACTACCATCCCATGATCCGATTTAATAAGGTTATCATCCTTTGTGTGCGCAACCAAGCACGACTTAACGTTACGTGATGATGTCGTTGACACTGACTCTGGCAATAATATGCAACAAAAGAGTACAGTACAAAGGAAGAACCAAGCGTCTGCTACTGCCGCTTGCCAATAAAAGTGGTATTTTTGGTATATTATGGTTGCATTCCAGAGAAGAAGGGTGGTGCAGAACATTAAGTACATGAAACGTTGGTAAATGTCCCTACATAAGAGCGATCAATTTTTCACTTGCTGGAGAAGACGACTAAATTGCATAACAAGCAATAACATGGGTGGCATTAGTGTCAAAGATGATCCGCTTGCATGTATCTCGTTCCAATGTTTTATAACTTGCTTTATGTGATCTCCTTGTAACATGCTGTCTTTTTTGAGGCCACATCAATAACTTTATTACGAGAGAACGTGATAATCCGCACGAATACATTGTACGTTATTGTCTAGTTTACATTTTTTGCTCAAGAAGGGATACCTACGTTCATGGCATAGCATAATATTTATCTACAGCAGACAAATAACGAAAGGAATTACTACTAACGAACATTTTGGAAAGTGTGACTATATATGGATTGGTTTGTTAGTTCCTTCCGATTGAAACGATCCTTATTAACAGGTGGACGGAGAGACAACTTAAAATCCATAAGTAGTTCAGGCTACATTATTAAAGCAATCAATCTGGAATATGCTTCTGAGCCTTGAAGTAGAGAAATTCATAACATGAATTTGCACTTTGCACCTAGTCTCCACTTCAAATTATTGTAACGACAATATAATCGGTAAAACGTACAATTTTTAAAATATGAAAAAGTGAAAGTGGTGGAGGCTACACACTAATATTAACACAGTAAATATTGTTAATTATAATTGGATTGAAAAGGAGAGTCGTATCAATGCGGATATAATTTTTTAGCGAGGTTCTTGAATTCGTTAAAATCATATTAAAAATCATATAGAAGCTACTTTAATCATGTAAACACTTTTTAAGTTCAGTGGAGCTTAATTCATTTGCCCGGGGTGAACACCCGTATTCTATACAATTTGGATTAATAACAACTGACAATGATAGCAATAGCAACATTTCACTTTTTAGAAATCAGATACGGTTATACTGTGAAGAGGGAGCGGTATTGTGTACATAATTCGTGTACTTGTAGAAAATAATCTGCATGAGAGAGTGAAGGTTGCTGCAATAATTTCCAAATCGTTCCCTCATTCACCACGTGTGCCCGTGTTGAACAGATCTTTTCAAGCTTTGCACACAAAAATGAACTCAGTGTTTATGACGCGAGCTTTTTACCATGTTCACTTTTTATTTTACTGACTCTCCATTTATGTATGTATATTCTTCCTTCTTCCCACATAAAAATTCATTTGGAATTTGTTCGTGGGTCATCATCGCGTTGTAGCGTGACCAAAATGTTTCTGCTTTTGCTCTTTATTTTTGCACGACTAACTCATGGGCTGTATCCATCAAATTTGAAAGTTGACAATTATTGATATGATCAGAACTATACATTATTCAACTGCGCACAAGCTCAACTTAAGAAAGCCAGAAGACCGTTTTCTGTCGCACATTACCACTGAAATGCTAGAGCATGTTGATGCGGTTGTTTGTTGCTGTTCTGCTTTAATAGTTTTTTCTATCATTTTTTTCTTGGAAATTTGTGACGTTGATGTATTAAGAGAATACTACTTGCTACTGGAATAAGCCATTCTGCCGACCAATAGAGACATTTAGTGTCACTATTTTCATTTACGGTTCTGTAAATTCCTATTGTTACCATAACTGTGGCTGATTGAACTGAAATACATATGTATTTATGTAGTAATTATATGGCATTTTGTCACCAATGACGCCAAGTTTTTCACGCTTTACGATATATTGGGCTTTATAAAGCACCATCATCATCATGTGCAGATCTTTTTTATATTCCCTTCAGTTTTTTTCAATGGTGAAAGTTGCATTGATCGTGATTGGTTTCTGGAAAGACTTAGAGCCTCATCTATCGTTTGATTTTGTTTGCTTTTCTAGCAACAAACCCGTGAAAATAACATGAACATCTGTGGAGACAATGACACGTACAATATATTTGCATCTTTTGTCTTTCCTTTACCCTCACTTTTATTCTTCGATAGCTGACAGTAGAATTATAGCTTCGAGCTTCTGCCGCCCTGCCTCCCATTTATTGCTTCCTGTTTGCTGCAACCTTGCTTCCTCTCGGTAGTGGTGCATGGTGGGGTGATGATGATGTGAGCGCAATCTTTTACGTTGTATCTTTTCTCTTCTATTTCACATGTCACCATGACGCATGAAGTTTTCTTCATGTATTTTATCTTCATCACCTCATTTCCATGGTAATGTTATGTATGTTATGTGCCCACTTGTACCATAAAATGGATCCCACCGCACCCATAATTTCCGTACTGCTTTCATCGTATACCTTACATGTAACATAATCATTTTGCCGCCTGATGCTAGCCTCAAAATTTGGCACGGGAACGAATTCCTTTTTGTCCCATAAGCTTCGACGAGAATTGCGTTGTTCATTGCAATATGGTCTGATGCTACCATAGTACCTTCGTAAATGTAGACCTTTCATAGAAAAATTACTTTTCCTTTGCTTGCTATATCCATTAATAATGGTTCATCATTACCATTACTAACGAATCTAAAGCATGAAGGTAAATTTGCATTCTCCTGTTATTTCATTCTTCTCGGCTTAACTTAGCATCAAGGTTTTCCAGCTTCTTTTGTTACAGAAGGGTAATATGACACTATACTTATGCTGGAATTTGAATCGGACTAAATACATCTTTGATTGATTTTTCGTACATGGCACTTGTTTCTTATTCTAACATTTAACATAAAATTTTCTTCTTGTTGTTTCTATGTGTCAAGGATAGTGGATAACAAAACGTTCCTTTGAATATTCGTCGTCGTCGCGCATTTCCCTTCCTGAATCGATTGCTTTCTTTTTGTTGAGTAGGTCAGAATTACGAAACATTTTAGAGATTGCGCAACAATTTCTCGTGAAAGATATCATATTATACAAAATGCTACCATACCAGGAATAAAAAACCTAATATACAATTCATTGATCCAATCTTTCTGACTTTCTTGCCTTTTCATGTAACAAATCAACTTACAAAATTCCTTTCTCTTTTCAGCAAATATTGACTTGAGAAAGCTTTATTCATTTCTTGTACGTACAATGGAGAAAGGAAATTGTGGGCGAAGGAAAAAGCCTTAAAATTTCTGAGCATTACTTCAGTTTATTCCTATGACGTCAGAAGCGTTATTTTTCTTTATAATAACGAATCGCTATGTAGTATGTTTAGGTCATCACTAATTTGTTGTTTTTATCCTGTTAAAGGTCGTGGGATTATGAAAGAGCCGAGAGGATACAAAAGTACATTGCGACACAACAAGCATTCTCAATGCTTCTTCTTTTCACTTTATGTTTTGCTTTATAACAGATTAAATTGTGTAAATTTTCGATCCACAATGCAGCCGGATTTTTTGTGAATTTACTTACGTAGTTGCCTTAGTTTTGATCTGGTAGATGTGGTTTGAACTGGTTTTTACAATGCGAATAGATGCTTGAATAGATTAAATATCCAAAGTAAACACGGCGATAGAGAAAGTGTGATGAAAGGTTAATGTGAAAAGTCTATTACAAAAGTTGTTCTATACACTTCGTTTCACTTTTATTTGCAAACTTCCATCATAATTATTATTTGTTTTGAAATATGATATTATCTGCATTTCTCAATGAGTATCCTATTTCGGTTCGGTTCGCCACCTACCGTTGTTGAATTTGGCAACTAAATCTCTAATGATGTTTTCCTCGTATTCACTATCGGAACAAAGTCCACCCGAAAGAATGCGATTGTAGTAAAGGTAAACAATTGGAAAATTGTGTGAATGGTAAACATAATGAGTTCATCACGATTTGGTAGGGTGTACATAGTAAAATTTCTTTCAAATTGAAAAATGATCTGCGGCAAAGTTGATGATGATGATTATCATGTTCTTGTTGGAGGAAATTGAATAGTGACAAATGGGCCACCAATTTAGTTCCTTTACAATGTGCAAAGCCTTTAGTTTTTGTATTTACACACGTTGGAAGGGAACGGTGGATGAGGAGAAGGAATACGGTCACGGCTTTGTAAAGAGATGTGGGCCTACATAGCATTTATGTAACATGACCGTTTAGGTTCTAGCACAAGGCTTCCTTTTGTGCAGCGTTTTGAAGCTGAGAATGCGAATGAAGACAGGGACATGACAGGATTTCCCTGTGGAGACAAAATGCTTGATTCCGTCGTCAACACCACGAAACCAAGTTTTTTGTCTCCAGTTTGCCTGTCGTGCTGGTGGTGAACTCCACCCATTCTGCTTTCTCTCTGTCTTTCATTGAAATTTTGTTAACCAAATTATTACTTTTTTATCAAAACCTCTCCACCTGCTGCTCCTAATGTACCTATGCACCTAATAATTGTAATGGAATGGAATATTCTGAGTAAGATAACAAAAAACTGCGCTCTAAAGCTCAGTACAGGTTGATGGCAAGGCTAAGTAAAACGCAGCAAGCCCAACTAAAATCATCTACTACTATCATTACGCAACATGACGTAGGAAATTCTGATCCTTGAACTGATTTCAAAAGGCTTACGCGAAAAAGTTTTAGCTTTTTGCGTGCGCTCGGTTTCACAAATCAGAGATGAGATAATGAAGACGCCGAAGCGTACAGTTACTGATTTCCAGAAAGCCTTGCGAGATGATTTCTAACAAAAAAAAGTTGTTTTCGACGATCATGGACTTTCAAGGGAAAAGCTAGACAAACTTTTCCTACGTTTCAATTTTATTTTTAATTTGCCCTTTCGTGTTTTTCCATGTCGTAATTCGGTTATAAAAATAATTTAGTAAAGCTCAACGAAAAACTGCCATCACATTCTTTTGCGAAATAATGCCGGAGGCCCTGCACTATCATAAAAATCCCGAACGAGTTTCCGCTGTATTATTTCCGTAGTTGCCGCAAGTCTTGCAATTCGTGTTGGTGAAAAAAATAATAATACATTTATTTTAGCTAAATTCAATTTTTGCTCTGCTAAGCGCTCAGTAATTGTATTTTACGGTCAATTTTTCTCAAGGGAAACATCCATCTGCTTTCTTTCACTTGAGTTTTTCCAAACTCCCAATAGGAAATTAAATTATTACGTCAAGTGAACATGTACATGGTGCGTCGTAGAGCAAGCCTAGGTTTCTTTTTGATCAATGGTCAGTTTTATTTTAAGCCTGATTGATTGAACTCCGCAGTCACTGAAAACTGAGATGAGTCACTGGATAGAAGATCAGCACACATAGTTGCTGAACCATAAATGGCTAACCTTTAAAGAGACCTTCACTTTTACTTTTTTAGCTGGAAGTCTCGTTCCACCATTTTATTTCAATCAGATTTGTTACCTTATTGACCGAAGTACATAAATAGCAGGTATTTCAACAAAGATCTCATTGTTTTTCTAGTGAAAAGTCTAAACCCAGACTTTCGACATTGTCTGAAAAGAAGTAGAGATGAAAGCGCTTATTGTATTTTTTCTCGACTTTGCAACGTGCTGCTTCTTGGATGTTGAAGTGAAATATATTCGTGTTTGCGTCAAAGGGCATTCCCACCACGGAGAAACCTATGGTTCGGAATTTCTGTCATCATAGAGAAATCCTTCTTGTCGAGTGGTGCAAGATCTATTTCATTTTAGAGGTGAAGTGGCCCACCTAGAGTTACTACCGCTGCATGCCAACTACTATCCTCCTCTCAGTTGCCATATCTACCAATTCTCTTGTCAATTTCCTTGAACAATTCAAGTGCTTTTGGAACAGGATACAACCACTGGAGACATGAGGATGTGGCTCAAATGATTGGAAATTCTTGGAAGGACTCTGATAGCCAATCTATTCTTCGTTTTATTCGGGACTGCACCCCATTTTTTTCCGGAAACTTGAAACATCTAAGGATCCTCTTTTAAAAAATGAAAAGATCACAATCATCCTACTTCTTTTTTCTTGCCGTTATTTCACCTTGGTGAAATAACCAGTATGATGACCAGGCAATTACCGTGTCCAGGTTAAAGATTTATTCATAAAACTATCGGAAATTGCGTTTATATGGTTTTTAGTTTTAGTTACATACTTTCGTTTGTATGAATGCATACTCGCCTTCAATAATACAATTGGGGGCAAGGGCAACAATTTGGAATGTTGAAATTCCTGTACGTTCAGTTCAATACTGAGACCCTAGTCTAAGTTTCAAGTTTTGTTCTTGTCGCAGTATTCAAAAGAGACAGTCCAATTTTCATTGTGGCGAGAAATGTGATAACGATAAAATAGTTGAACTTATATATTTCATGGAAAAGGTTTCTCGTTAAAGTTTGTAAAACGCATTTTCGCTCCAGGACACCAACGTCAGTACAAAGTATTCAAAGTTTGATGGATAACTTGTCACTAAATCGACTTCTCGGAACTGAAAAAATTGTTTCATGTTACGCTACATAAAAACATTAGCTAAATGGAATTCAAAAGCCTAGAAATGAAGGCGTACATGGGTTCACGCCACTGCATTGCATTGTTTCGGTTCCCATACTTGGCTGGCAACTAGTTATTCTTGCAACGAGACAAAATCCTTTTTTTTCAAAATGCAAATAATCTTCGACAAATCGGAGGACTACAAGAGGCCATTATTCGAGTGATAGTATTCTCGCGGATTCTGTTCTCAGTTTGTATAATCTCAACTCAACGAACAGTCCCACCGAAAACCACATCAAACTCTTTTTGGCTGAGTGAGATTGGGTGGTCTAATTTTTAAGTGAAACCGTTTTATCGCAAAACATGCCTCGGTCCACAATTTTGAAAATAGCATGAACGCGGTCGTGTTTCTGGTGAATATGGTTGGCGTTGGCACGCTTTACATGTGACATATTTGGTGGTACAAGGGAAATAATTTGACCTCACAAGAGCAAGCCAAATCAGTTCAATCGATTTTTCAACTGAACCCCAACTTTGTCGTCAATTGATGTGATATGGAAAGGCGATTGATTTGAGTAAAAAATAAGTTGACCACTGTTCTCCCATTTCGAATTCCAGAATTCCTGGTTTGCAGAGGGTGATAAGAGAACTGCCTAGCACATATTCTCGCTGACTAGTGGTATCTTTTTCGCTTTTAAGGAATGTTTTGAATTCGTACCTTTACCGACGCTGAGGGTGAAAGTAAGATGGTCTTTGTTTATCGCGAGGCTAGACGACCTTGGAGTGTCGGATTGGATGACAATTGCGCACAATCCTGATTTCCCTTGAGCACACGAGATGACCATGTGCACATTAGCAGTAGCCGAATCTGGAATATTCCAGTGATGCCTGAGGAACAGGATTCTTACTATTCCAGATGTTGGCAATAATAGTACCATGTTATGATGAAGTTTCAATTGAAAATGAGTATGCGGATTGTGGATAGTTACTAAGCTCAACAGGAGAGCTTGCAGAGCCTAGCTGAAAACTTTCGCTCTGCTACTCTCATTGTGGTTGTAGGTACAGTACTCTCATTTCTGGTACAGTTAATGGTATTTTCCTTGAGCAAGTGTAACTGGAGGAGTAACGGTAATTGATTTGGAAAAATGTTTAACATTCTCGCCAGAAACTTGCATCGATTTTCTACCAGGATTCAACAAAGCATGATGATGAGAAGAGCAAGGGGAGTGATTACTCATCTTGACTTTGCTCCTTGAAAAGAGATAAATTAGAAAATAATGCAAGAGAAGTACATGGCAGATTGGGAAGACGGCGGAAGCAGGAAAGATTTGCATGAGTTTCCTACAGAGTAAGGGTGCATTGATGCTAAATTGGGAAACGAGCGGAGAAGCAAAGTTTGATGTTTTTGCGTGTCCATCTTCATTATCATCAAAGCTACCATCTCATCATGCTTTTATCGAGATTAACTCCGCCCACTTTGTTTCTTTCGTTTGGTGGTCGGAGAGCATAATTGATTATTTTTTTATGACATGGTATATAACTTTGAGTAAATGTAAAAGTGGAAGTGGTTATCAACTTTGGATTTCTATATGACGCCAAATATTCGAGAAACAGTTTTTACATTGTATTTATCACACCACAACTATGGGTTTAATATATGTATGCATTTATGCTGATTGATCTATGTTAAAAATATCTTTGAAACGAAATGTGAAACCAATGTATCTA
Organism: Sinella curviseta; assembly: GCA_004115045.4. NCBI lineage: Eukaryota > Metazoa > Arthropoda > Collembola > Entomobryomorpha > Entomobryidae > Sinella > Sinella curviseta. The sequence continues at coordinate 29,776,192 of CM023203.3, read as the reverse complement.
AGTATCTAAATAGGTAGGTATATGTACTTATCAGATTTGGATGCCTACACACTAGTGCCCTTACATTTGTGGAGTTCTCATTAACACTTGAAATGAATAATTAATAAAATGTCCCGATAAATTGTATAAGAAGGGAATAAAGTAATCAAGAAAGATGGATTTCCTAGAAAATGAGATGGTGCGTCATGTAGAATTTATTTGCTCCTCGACTTGTTTGTCCTATCTATTCTTTGAGCTTATCTGTACAACTTCAAAAAAAATATTAAGTCAACGTGACCATTTCCGTGTGTAACATTTCAAGGTAGAAAATATATTTAATATTCGGTAAAGTCTAATAGAATCTCAGAAACTAAGCATTGAACTCATTATCATATTTCCCCACTCTCTAAGCCATGGGAAAACTGGCGACTAACTCGGCTTCGATTTCGAAATATCATCTTATTTATGCAGTAGTTCCGTCAGTGCCTTTGGTATTACAGCATATCATGAATTACATTATGTATGACGTGAGCCATGGAATGTAGCATAAATACCTCCTGCTTTCACCATTACCTCCGAGAGGAATGCCACTGAAAGGAGGGCATTATCCCGGTTGATTACCTAATGATTCTGGAAAATATCTCCAGGATGCACAGGTACTTATTGTTAAAGTCAAACTAAATCTTTTTGAAGGATTTTAGAACGAGTGCAACTGAATGCCCGTGATGAAAGGCGTGCTTCCTTCCTTTGAAGTAAAAAATTCATCAAAGGAATCTACTTCTGTATAGTTTATATATACGCAAGGATAGATCCTCCAGATTATGAATTATCCTTCCAAGAAATGATAAATAATCTTATATGCAACTTAAGGATGATGACGCAGTGGAATAATTACGAAGGTAGAGGAATTTTTTATATATAAAATCTTTTCCTTCCTGATCCTATTGTTCTGTTAAGCCATCCTGTGGAAAGTTAAAATGCCTGTGGTCGAGTCAAAATGATGCCATTATCATCCCACGATCATCAAACACGGTTCTTGGCAGAGTGCTTTAGAGAATTATTGGATACTTACTTGACTTTATAGCTGTCTACACTAAAACTCCTTTCAAAGAAGGCAATCTTTATGGTTAAGTTAAAAGTGTTAAAACATACTGCTCATCGCATATTACTGAAGATATGGCTTGTTTTACTTTTATTTTTAATAAATTTGCCTTCCGCATTATCGCAACCTGCAGGAGAGACAAAAGAGCTGCTCCGCTATCTCATAAAACATTCTGATGCTGTGACGGAAGGACTGAAAAAATTATGACTAGGTATACTATGATCATCACACAAGCATATGTCTATTAAATCCTACCAGGAACCAGGAGCATTATAAAAAAAACTTTCAGGAGTGTGTTCTCATTTTTATTACGGAAACTTTTACGGTGCACGAAACTGAGCACTTTCTATTCCGGCGAATAGATCGCGAATCTTGCCGTCATGATGAGTAAGGCGTACACATGTATATTTAATGGTTAATAAGAGATGCGCAGCATAATCGTTCTGTAATGGAAATTTTGCGAGAAAAGCGTAACCCTTTCTTTGCTTTTGAACCACGGAAACATGTTTTTGCCTGGAATAGTACGCACATATAGTTTACATGTAGGTATGCATTAAACTCGCACACGATGCAACAAAGGCGTGTTGGGACGAGTTTAATTAAAAGTCCTGTAAAAAAGATGGCTTATTTGCGGAAGAGATACTTCCTTTTGACAGAGCGGAGGAGGAAAAAAGAAAGAGACGCGGCTGGGGCTTTGTAAAGCGTGAAGTTATGTGATGAGTTGATAATGAATATAGTACAAAGTACACTAGAAAGTATTAAACATTCAAAGGAAACTTGATGAAGGGTGGGTGGATGCATGATAAATATTCATTAAAGTGGAAAAAATACTTTTAAAAAAGTTCACTTTGCTGATTGTACTTGTAGCGCATGGCAGTTTCTTTTATGAATAGCATTGCACTCATTACTTACATAAAACCTGCTTGATTGTTTAATTAAAAATTGAAATAGAGTACACAGTGTCATTTAGGTGTGTCATTGTGGCATCTTTTTTGCTTATCATGCTGATTTTATTGGTTTGTTTGGCTGATTTATTTCCTCTGATTTCATTCCCATGTATCCTTTCATCTTCTAATTTGACAATCAATTTTATGTTATTAAATTTTGCGGTGTATCGTATGCAGTGTTAACAATGGGCCTAAGTGTCGTTTCCGTTCCCGGGTGTTGGCATTCACGTGAAGGTGTAGAATTGAAATTGAGTTTCAACGGTGAAAGTAATGAAGAAAGTGACTCTGTATTTGACATTCCCTTCCTGCAAACATATTATTATGTGACTCTTCCTTAGACCAAGGCCAACTGATGCATTTCAAATTAGGCGTGCACGTATGTAGCTTAGTTTGATTAATTCCATTTAATTTTTCCATCCATTCTATTGACAAAAGTTCTAGGAGAAATTGTAACACAAAAGGACAAGGGAAAAGTTTTTATACACGAAATTACATATAAACTTGTATTTTAGAATTCTGATCACGCGAGTTGGCTCAAGCAGTCACACGACGACGAGGAACTGAGAGTACATTACGTTTGAAAATGTCCTCGTATTCCGAAAGTAGTATGGCTTTATTCCTTGTTCAAGAAGTTTTACTTTTTCTAGAGTAGAGCAGCTGGTGGCACTGATTACTTTAGCACCATGATTATGTTTGGTGATGGTAATTGTTATAAAAAAGTTTTGATGAGCTACTACTACTACTACTAATCACCTTGTGATTTGATAATTTTTTCTTTCGACTTTCTCCTTGAAGAGATTAATCACTGAAGTCTATACGATACTTAATTCAAGGCTTCCTCGCGATGTTCTTCTTCTCAAGTTTTGCATTGTGTGAGGTCAAATTCACCTTTGATTTACGATGCGGATCTGCTGAAAATGAACAATGTGAAATTATAATGGAAATTAGATCTTCGTCATCCACTCCAAAATCGGAATCTGTAGGTAGTTCGTACGTATATATAAAAACATTATGCAGAAGGAGTAGTAAAAGTACTACCAGTTGTTGTGAAATTCTAGCCCCGAGCCTTCTATAGTTTCTGAGTTATTCTAGGAACGTGCCTGTTGACTTAACTCGTTCGTTTGAAATTGGATAAAGAGATGACTATGTAGATCTTGTCTACATCTTATCACTACATTAATTAAGCACACTTTGCTGCACACATCATCGTCCGCTCAAGGATAACTAATAGAGACAAAATCATTCTATAAAAGGAACCTGAAAACAAGTTTGTTTGCCTAGGTGGAGAAACTGTGTTAATGAATAATTTAAAGATGAATGCAGAATGCATGGCTTGGCAGAAAACAATGGTGTTACTGTACCACTGGCACATTTATACCTAATGGACATCTTTTATTAAATAGAAATCTTGGGTCACTAACATGAGTAAGATATTTTCTCGGCAGTCCTGGCAGAGTAGACGCGAGCAGTGTTTGCAAAACATCTAGCAACCGTGTTACTCATTTTTAATTCCATGTCTTGTTGCCGTCTTGATTACATGAAACTTGAGATTTTTGTGGTTCCAAGATGGAGGTAAAAGGCGAGAGACTGTTTGCTACACCTACACCCATGCGGTCATGCTACCAACTGTATCAAATGAAACAAACCAATGCCCCTTTTCACCGAAATGTGAGAATAAATATGTGGATCAAACTCATCATATTAAAAGTTTTCCAGTAGCTTGTAGTTCGTACTGTAATTTTTCGTCGTTTTACATATCACCCCCATCAGCCAAATCTTATAGTCAATGGGAAACCGACAAATTCTTCACATTTCAAAATATTAGTGATGAAACCAACTATAGACAGACTATAGAGTAAACAGATTTCTACTGATCTTGGTGCGCGTGGTACGTTTTTCATCTTGGTTTCCAGTTGAACAACTATTTACTGAGAAGCATTCTTTGAATTCACACGGGTCATTTTGATGATGGTGGTGCTGTACATAGGGTAGTGGTTAGGTTTACAAACCTGATAATGGTAGCAGTAGGTATTTTTTGGTTGCTGTGTTGTGCAAAGAAGAATGAACAGCAGTATGGCACATTGCACTTTACTTTGTACTTGCGTTTTTGCTTGGTAATGTACATACTTCATTATGATAATAGCCAACATACCCACCACCACTGCCGTCACGAGAAAAAAAGTAATCCTTTCAGCAACTTTTTTTTTGTTTAGCTATGTTATTCACAAAAATGTTGAATTTTATATATTCACTGAAGAGCCTGATTTTTTTCTGGAAGAATCGTCATTATTTTTCGGTTAGCTGGTTACACAAACTTTTCTCCATCATCGTGTAAGTGTAATACATGCCATACATCACGGTATACCGACACTCGCCCTCGCCTCATGAAAACAACAACACAAGCGCGCAATATCATGTAATCATAACGCCAACAACAAAACGCAACTTGTTAGAAAAGATACAAGGGATGAGGAAACGACTTACAAAGATGATATGAAAAAGGAGCGAAATCAGTGTAGTTGAACTAATTCATATTCAATATTTCTAATGCACCATGGATGATTTTGATCAAAAGATCTAGCTGGTTTAATGCACCAAATTGCATTAAAAATGATATTTAAAATCAGCAGAATGCATGATTCTTTAACAAGAGAAAGTTGGAGATCTTATTTATGGCAAAATATTGCTGAAATATCAAGAATACTGAAGCGGAGTGTGGACTGACGGATATCCATCGCAAAACAAGCTATGGACAACACCACCACAAGTACTCCTACCACTTGATAATAATGAGATTATCCGTGATATGTGTCAAATTCACGCTACTGCCTGCTGCTGATGAAGCGAGACTGGTGGGGAAAGCACGTGAAGGGGAAAAGTTACCAGCTCAGCGGATACACTTGTAAAAAGTACTGGCGTAGTTTTGTCCTGGGGAAAGGATAACAAGCAAAGTTTGCACAAAAAAGGTTAAAAAATCAGTCAGTCACACAAGTGAGAACGCAAGCAAGTGTAGCATAATGAATAAGATGTCGGAAATGTATTACATTTTACTTTCTACATAGACTCATGTGTACCTACATTATTTTCGTATTAAATATATAGGTATATCTAATCCCATATTTTTACTACTATCAAACTATTGGCAAAAATAACTAAGCAATTACGAAAGTTACACAATAATAATTTGATATTTGCTTAGAATGCAAGACATCACTAATGGTTCATTGTTCATGTATCTGTAAAAGGAAACATGACAAAGCAAGATATGTTAGTACACATCAATACATCATTATATGAGTGTTGAGTACAATTGTAAATCTAAAAAGTTTCTGATATAATGTGTATTTGCTGAAATCCTTCTGAGAGATTCCATGATTCCATTAGTCTGTCCAATAATAATTACCGCACAAATTATTATTACATGAACTACAACATGTGATGGTGATGGTTTCATCATCTTGTCAAGTACATGTGGGTACTTCATCAGACTTGCACAAAAGTGTCGGCGGATCTATGTATGCCATGACACTGACACAACACGCACGATAATCCTCCATTTCTCTATGGATAAAATTTTCTCTCCACATCATGTCTACTGTTCGGTGAGCCTGAAATATGACGATGATGATATTGCTGATAGGGGACCAAATGGTTCTCGGCATGGTATGACTCTCAGTACTTATAGAAAGTTGCGTAGAAAGTTGTAGTATAGTTCACATTATTCCACGGCTTTACCGGGAATTTGGAGCAACAAAACAGTAAGAAAAAGGATGTACAAGTCAAAATTAAATTTTCACCCGTGTTTTCAAGCACACTTTTCTGTGCAAATTTTTACAAGCTGTCCAATATTTCTAAGAGCTAGCTCAGTAGCAACAAAAGTGCTAAGGAATTCGCTTGCCCCGCCAGGTTTATACAAGGATTGCAATTAACCTGACATGTGAAAAGTGCACATGAACAATACGAGGAATTATTACGTTATTCAGCTTACGTTATGAAGGAAAATATTCTCAGCTTTTGATGTAAAACAGAACAAAACCGAAGGCATAACTGATTTAAAGAATGAAAAGAAGGAATACTGCGTAATATAATAAAAGAAAGTCTTTTGTTTTTACAAAGTCAAAACAAGGTCGTCCCCAGTCACTCCTTGACTGATCATTATTCCTGCAGAAAGGGAAAAATTCTTTGTATTGCATTTTCATCTCCTTTTGTTTTTACGAAAATTGTTTTTATTTCGTAGAAGTGGAAGGCTTTCCATAATTAAAGTACTATTCCTTCGTAGCGGTTCCATAATAAATATCCTCAAATAACGTGCTTTCGCCAGGCTACATTTTATGCTAGTTGTAATTCCCATTATAAAATAGCCTACATTTGTATGATTTGTATGGACAACACTTATATATTCTATTTCGTCCATCTTCTAAAATGATTATTCTCTAAAGCACGTTTCGTATTAACTCTTTACTGTTGTAGCGTCTATGCTTGTTGCAAACTGCCAATTAATATCTTATACGAATTTATTACATATGTATGCATATATATTTTAAATCTTTGTTCTTATTCTTTCCTTTTTCATTACATTGATGATATTGTCAATACTGTAAAAATGACACTTTTGTGGCGAATTTATAGTTTGCAACGTTTATAAACATTTACACAACATGCAATTCTATTATTTTGATGTTCATAAATTCATTTAATCAAAATTTGTATGCCATCTCACACGTTCTTAGTCAATGCATCAATTCCCGGGATATTGGAAAAAACCTACATTGGTTATACTTGGGAAATTCGTTGAAAAAAAAGAAAATGAGCTTTCACTGCTTTTTCTTATAAACATTTCTCCGAATTTGGCGACACGTGTTGTTTGTGGACTGCTAATAGTAGTGATGATAGTAGTGTGCATCTGCATTCGATATAATGGTTATCTATCAAGGTCAAGCTTGGCTGCTGATGTCACGGCACATTCCCACTTTCTATGTGCCTATGTAGTATGTACAATATAATCATCTCCAGGCTCTAATGTAAAACTAACACGATTTAACATAGTCGCATAGTTTTTAACTAGAATATACCACCAAGAATGCTGAAAACATAGGATGAGTAGTAGTAGTAGGAAATGAAAGATTCACAAAGCACATGCTTTCTCCATCCGTTTTTTGGCAGCAGCTCGCCCTATTTCCTCCGCTTTCCCTGATTGCAAAAATCTGGCAGGAATACGAACAAGACACGTTTCCCTCCTTTTTGCGTAACTGCTTTTACTCCCAAAGGGTTTCTTTTATTTCCCTGCCAGAGAAAAGAAAGAAAGTGGTGCAGAAGATGTCTACCTATTTACAAATCGGCAAGCTGGGTAAAATTGTGCTTTACTTTCTTTCAACTCATCGGCTTTTACTCTTTGAACGACATGACGTCTTGGTCTTGTCATTCCTTTTCTTTCATTTTATAATATACTACTTTTAACGTACTGTTCCCCGCATGCCACTCTAGAGATAAAATACTCAGGCATCGTGAATACATCATCACTTCAAAATTGCACACTGATTCCGTGCTAACAAGTCTACCCTTCTGCTACGGAACTCATGCGGTGACAGTAATAAATCATCATTCTTTCCTTGTTCGCTGTGAGAAAAATGCTCACACCTTGGATATTTTTGACTAGTGTCTGTAGAATCTTAGAACCTTCTACAATATATATTTATAGATTTACCGAATAAGAAAGTTTATTTTCGGTATATGACGCCACCTACAACGATGTATACCTTACTCCGCCCCCATTAGTGCCCCCTGAGGATCAGCGTTCAACATGCGGGTTTTAACTGTATCTCTCGTGTTATGTTAAAACTGAGTACTTGACCTCACTTTTTACTGCAAAGATGAGGGGCGTTTTGAGATTAAACCAGCATGACAGCACTAAATAATCCTGGCCATGACTCATAACCAATAACGTTTATCTCGTAATATGATCGCCAAAGTTGTGGTTAAAAAATAGGTAATATTAGTAAAGATGCCTTGAACAGAATTCTAATAACAAATAATATTTTTCAATGCGGTTAAAGTTGAATTTTGTGTACATAAATGACACGAGCAAACACCTGGCTTATTAGAAATATGTGTATTCCAAATTCCAAGAAAGTGAACCTTTTGTTCTACTTTGTTTGTCAGAGAACGAAACACAAAACCACCATTACCACAGCAAACTGTTTTCTTATTAACTTTAGCATCGCGACCACTAAGCATCTTCCGAAAGTATTCGTTAGAATCTACCTACGAAAGAAAGCAGATACTTCTGAAGATGAGCTGCATACCAAGAAATGCATGGTTGGAAGGAAAAAGAATGTTCACAACTTATCTACGTTTGTACAGAAGAATACGTGGGACAGCTTGAAAGAATTGGTGTGTGACATTTTGTACCACAGTTTTTGGAAAATGGAGTTCGCATACCAGACTTGCGCCTACCTTCATCTTTTTTGTCACCGAGAAAGTAATTTAATTTTCTGATCGCATAATATTCTAGATGTATCTAATCATGTTGAAAAGTTTCAGCAACGTGGGAACAGTGAAATTTGTTGAGAAACGTACAAGACAATGGAGAATCATGTTCTTCTGAATGCACTTAATTCATTAGTCGTCGTGAGAAGTAGTATGCAGCCACAAGGGTGTACTGTCCGTGGTGGGGGTAAGAAGTAGGCACAAAAAAAAAGAATTTATTATGTAGCTGTTCTGCAGGTTGGAATGAGGAAACATTTTGCTTGCATGTCTTTCGGTCTCTCTCTTAAAATCCAGGCGTGAATTTTGCCACGGTTGAGTGGCTAGCCAAGAAATAAGTAAGGTTTCCTTTCTACTTTTTATTACTTTCACCTTTCTTAAGGCTGCTGTCACCACTCTACTTTGTGTTCCAACCCGGTTGTCGCATGCATTGGTGTGCTTGAGCAGTGAGACCGTGAGAGCAAAAGCAATAAAAACGCAGAGAAGTAAAATGGAAAAGGTGACGCGATGCGAGAATTGAGGACTCGTGGAGCAAGGGAGAAAAGGTTTAAGCATGCAATTTTATTAAGAAGGCAAGGGAGTAATATATCCATTTTAGTGTGTCACCTTTGTTCCTTTTGTGTGACATTTTCAAATTCCACAAGGAGGTCAGAAACAGTGACAAAGAAAAACGTGAAATATTCTTTTGAAGTCCGATTCAGTAATTATTATGCATATATATTTATTGTAGCTGGTTATTGGGAAGTTTCATACATGCGACTAAACGCCCTCAACGTGACAAGTCACCGGAAGTATTTTCTTCGTTTCAATTTTCTTGTCAAAAAAGTACGGCGAATTTTTTTCACATTTTGTTACGTTTAACCTTTGCGTTAGAATCATGTGTCGTACTTTAAAGTACACGATGAAGTGAAAGGCCACGTACTAGCTGTACGTATCTATCACTTATTTTCTACAAACACAAAATCATATATTATATTCAGGTAAAAAGCCTTGGGGTATAAAGTAAATTTCCAAGTTTCCATCCTAAAAGGATCCTACAAAACATGCCATTTTATTTTGCTTCCGTCCTTCCAAGAAAATTCACGGATGTTTTTCGGCCTTGTAAACGACAGCAAACGAACTGAGCATGCCACAAGTATTTAAGGTCGTGCACAGAAAAATGTTAGCCAACCAAATGAATGCAAGAAGAATTATTCCATGATGCAACAAAAATAAACTTGTAAATATTTTTTAAACTTATTATAGGCCCGATCGTTGCAACGTTTTTTCCTCTCGGGTGGTCTCAAATATTTATTAAAGAAAGAAAGATAGAGGACATTTAAAAGTTCCCTTCAAACCCAGTTGGTGGTTGACAGAAGGATAAAAAATAACTTTGAATTTGTGAATAGATAAGTAACTTTCATCGTCGTGATCCCCAGCATTAAATACGACTTTCTCTCCAATGTCAATACTTTCCGCCCGTTGAAAGTCGTAGCCCTGTCAAGATTAATTAAACAAAGTAGTTTTCTTTAAGCTTATTTAGACATTCATCCCTGCGCAAGGATATAAATAAATGAATTTTCCCATGAATTATATTTAAGACATTTCCACTTTTTCTTTGAATGCTTATATTACCCAAGTCCAGCAACCGTAAATTTCATGCAGCGGCAAATGTGTCAAATAAGTTACCTGTAACTATCCTTATCTTGTATATCAGGAAAGTATTTATACTCACAGTACCTAACTCATGCTGTATTCAAACTTTTTCACCACATCTAATTGTGCTGCGATTGAATAAAAAACTTTTGAGATGCGATAGAAGCAAAGTTACAATACTATTTGTAAAGCAGAACATGGCACTTTGAATGATGATAAAGGTTAATAACGGCCATAAAACGTGAAAAGTGACTGCTCGCTTCTTATTTGGGTACGTCTGGGCGCGGCGACCCGTAATGGATCGGTTGCGTGACAAGGAATCACTTAGAGCTGAAACATTTAGCATGGTACAAAAATTTGATCATGATTCTGATGTTGATGATGGCGGTGGTGGTGTTGAATAGGTGGGAGTGGGATTTCATGCAAAAAGTACTTGCACGTGTATAAGCAAACCGCCCCCACATACCAGCGGACTAAAAATGCTCAAGGTGTGTTCTCTTTCTCTGTTAACAGAGGAAGTGACATTATCCCTGCTTAAGAGAAGTAGTGGATTAGTTTTCCAACGGGGATGCTTTTATATCTAGGTGGTTTCAAGGGAATTATATCTATTAATAAAAAAACAAACCAATGTTTCCAAAGTGCAATTTACTGTTTTGCAGTATTTGTGGTGTCGATGTAGGACTGCCACTTAACTCGCTACATTAAGGTACACTTTTATCCATAACTATACACATTATATTATATTTTCATGCTCCAGTTGGGATCACATCGGAAATGGGAAACAATGAATAAATTCCCGTTTCCGAGTATCACTATTTTGCTGTCCGTGGAAAAATTGTATAGCTACATACGTACATACCCACATGGATAGGAGGAAGTAACAAGTAGCAAGAGGACAATATATAAGAACATATTAAAGGTGCATCACCGTGTACCACGATGCACGGTTTAAGTGGCTCATAGTTTGCCATGCCCAGCAGCATCAGTATTCCCCAAAGTTTATTTACACTTGAAAATGCTGACTCCATTAGCCAGAAACAAGTGAATGGGGAATCCATTCGGTAATGCGTTCCAATTCCATCCTCAAGCCAAACAGGAGAGAAAGAGCAGAGGGTCGATGATAACAAGAGCAGCAGCACACACAGCAATAATGCTGATAGCTTGACAAAGTCAGGCTTATGTAATAATAATGATGATGGATGAGGTTATTGTGATACTTTGCCAAAAAAGGTAGTAACATAGTCATTTTAGTTTGCATTTCATAAAAAAAGCTTGTTAAACTAATTTTTAGACTAAAAGTAGTCCTTCCTCCTGTTCTCTTAGAGAGATAGAAGTTGCAAAATAAGTACCTGTACAAGCCAAACACTTATTAAATTTCCTGCTTGATGACACTCTGCATTCAAGTGTATTAAAAGCTTTCCTTACTTACATGTAGACAGCTAAAAGTAGTTAAAAGCGGACGGTCTAAGAAATGCTTTCAATGGCAAGGCACACATATGTACCTACTTATTTGGCGAGGTGGCTAAAAGTCACTGTCACTTTCATTACTTTACTTTCACCATTAAATTTTCCCTTTCTCTGTCTTGACTATTCCAGGAACTTTTTTGTCTAGAGATGATTCTGCAACAGCAGCAAGTAGAAAGTTAACACTACTTTCCCTCTGCAAACAGAGGAAAGAAGACAACTGCGGCCTGTTAAAGTTTCTTTTCCGCATGGTTAGTATACACGATTGCAACAAACCAGGAATACAGTTGTCATCCTCCGCCAGATAATATACTTGTTGGTTTTGTAAAAAAAACATTCTCCCCACAGCGGAGAGTATATATACCTTTTTTGTTCGTCGACTGTTGAAAGAGAAAAGTGAACAAAGCCAACAGGTACTTTTTAGCTTTCTCAGAACTCAGAAAACAACGAAACAACACACAAACTTCGCTTTCTCTTTGTGGCGAGGCCGTGTTGATGAAAAGGACATCCAATCCAATTCACTTCTATGTCTAAAGGCTTTCAACAGGCAAGTCATTTTCAATTTCTTGTTCTTTCGCCATCCCTTTTGGATGTTTCATAGCGCTTTACATTCTGAAAGATCGCCAACAACGGCATGCAGTAGTAGAATACTATCCCACCCACGTTTTTTACCATTGATCCCTATGAAATTCAATTTAATATATATATATATGTTCACCTCTTCCAGGAAACAAATCTCCTAACCCATGACTCACTCAAAAAAATACGTTGACATACAATTCAATATTTTTTATTCCTTTTGTTCCGGATGTATAGCACCTCCTTGAAGTTTTATCCATTGTCTCAACCAACATCAAAAGAAGCCTATAATTGAGTTACAATGCAGTACAATCCGATTTTGTTTTATCTTTTACAGACAAACCTCCTGATTGAATTTGTGACAAAACAGAGAGCCGTTATTCCCGTCGGATTTTTGAAGGCAACGCTTTAGTACTTTATTTATTGTCCATAAATAAAACCTTTTTCATCATTCTTTTTGAACTACATGGAGAAAGATTGAGTAATTTTTATAGACAATCTGTTTCCACAAAAAGTTCCGTTTGTGCGGTGAACCAGAACGGCTCACAGCCTTCCTTTGCGTCAGTTATCTTTTCATTGTGCAACAACAGCGTTTACGAAACAAGGAAAAACAAGTTCATCCGGGAGGATGGTAGTTAGGAAGGAAGCTTATTTTTAAAAGATTCGGACACATAAAATAACACTTTGTTGCGTTTTGTGACCCGTTTTTCTCTCGTGTGTCATGAACGTAAAAATTCGTTCGATTCTCGTCGTACTCTACGGACTGTTTGCGATCTACGCAACGTTCAAACTTTGCGAAAATCTGTACTTGGCCTGGATACAATTCGAGGAGTCAACAGAAAACGCAGTACCTTCGTCAAGATCACCTAAACCCTCAAAGAAAATAAGATTGTCGTAATAAACAAATACAAAGGGAATTATTCTATTAAGTAAATTTTCATTCATAAATAGAACATAATATTACAACATGGTGCAGGCAACAAATATTTTATTAAACTGCGAATGTTAGGCTTTGCTTGCAAATGCGTCTTAGCAACTTGTTAGTACGTTGTTATTATTCTTTGAACCAGAAACATAAATGTATATACATAAATGTATCAAACAATACGAAAGCTAATGCTGAAAGAATGATTACTTTCTCAAGTGGAGCTCGGTTCTGCAAAAGCCAAAATATTTACTATTAGCTTAGAAGTTTGGTTGTATTGTTGACTTTGGGTGTATCTACTAACGTTCGAGGCTAATTACGGACAATGGAGCGCTAATGAATAGCACTTCCAAAATTAATTGATTATAAGTTGTGCTCGAAACAATGAGAAAATTAATAAGAAGCTTGTAGAACAGAAATGTTTCAGTGAATAGAACAAAGAAGGACGTACTAATAATACTCAAGTCCTTGAGAATAGTGACCTTTTCCAACGCGGTTCGATATTTCTTAATGTATGAAAAATACCAAATGAACTGACGTGTCGATCGGCCACAAGCTCAAGGAAATAGCGTAAAATAAAATTCAACAAAGATGATCTCTGACAGCCAGGAAGTCACTTCAAATGGAATGGAGTCGTTTACAGCGGATGATCTAACGCATGCCGGGTACGACATGGGCCCTGATGATATTTACGGAGGGGGTGGGGTACCTGCTGGAATTATTCCTTCGGATTACACAGATCATGGATATGGACTATGTGCCAACGAATCTATGATCAATGTTACCTTCAGATCCTTGTTCTGTGACTACAACTACTCACATCCACAAATACCATTGAATGTAAGTTCAAAACTTTTGACTATAAGCTTTCTGAGAGCATGCGATATGCGATACCTGTATACAGAATTCAGGCAGATTTAGTTAGGAAAGATTAAAGAATCAAATTATACTTTAAAGTTCACAGTTTAACTAAAACTTCTTGCGTAAAACGTAAACAAAACCAGGTAAAATGGTTTTCATGAAACGTGAAGCAACGAGACATTTGGCATGTTGCCACGATTCTTCAATTTCCGTGCTCTTTTTGATACGCGTTGAAGAGAACTTGTACATAGTTATTATGTAAAAGGTAGTTGTTGGGAGTCAATTATATTTAAGTTCTGTTTATTATTTCTTTTCTTTTGTCAATTCAATGTATTTTTGTAAAGTACCCACATATTTAAACCTACCCACATATTTAAACCTACCCACATATTTAAACCTACCCACATATTTAAACCTACCCACATATTTAAACCTACCCACATATTTAAACCTACCCACATATTTAAACTTACCCACATATTTAAAACTACCCACATATTTAAAAGTACCCACAATTTCTAAAGTACCCACATATTTGTAATGTAACCCAACTTTATAAATACCCACTATTTCATGAATGAGAGGAGCTATGCATTTCTCCCTCGTTTCTTTGTTGCAACAAGCAAGTCCAGTTCCTTCTGGAAGCTCTAGCTTGCATTTCGTTCTTATGTCATATTATGTATTATTGTTAAGCTGTAAAAGTATGTATGTATTTTCTGTTCCTTTTTGTCCGTTGATCCTTTTTTTGCACTCGCCTTCAGCGAAGTGACTTGTACTTTCTGTTCTCGTTTTTCATTTATCACTCTTGACTTGTGAGAAGTGAGTTGTTCTTTACTTTTCTGTCTTGTTCAACTTTTGTAGAGTGCACAGCACAAAGTTGTAATAATTATTGCTGAGTTGTTAAATAAAGTTAATTGGAAATATTAATTGCTGATCAGTAGTTTATGCTACTTGTTTCATTTCAATTATAATTATCCAGCTTTACATATTAAATATTATTTTAAAGGATAGTTTATGCTATCAAAGTCATTCATTCACTAAACCCACACTGATCTCTTTAGAACACGTTTTATCTTAGCACGGGAACCCTGTTTTTGCGGTTAGCGATCAGTTTAGTTCCAACAGTAGTAACAATCAAAATGTCAGGATTAGGTAACAAAATGATGAGACATGCCTTTTGATATGCAAGTAATATTAAAATATCATGAATAAAACTAGGTTTTGTAAGAAAACATAAAGAGGTAGCACTTTAGCAAACACTTTTGTTTAAAAGCTAGAAAAACGAAAAAGTTTCAAAACGTCTTTACCGTTAAACGGTGACCTTTGACCCCAAAAATGACCTCAGGACTATGTGCTACATTCATAGACGAATCGAATGATATGTCACTTGCTATTTGACCTCGTAACGGTTTTTAACCGTTGCCGTTGCCATATGGGGTTAGCAAGCATGAAGGAGTCCGAAATTCTTGGCCGTTTAAGAGGTATGTCCGGAAGGGGATTCACTCCCACTCCGGACTTGTTTCTCAGCGACCAATAATTTTATATGCAGACTTTTGAAAACATGAGACTCAATTTCTGGAGTAAAAAGCGATACAATTTTAAAACTATAAAATCCATGTTTCAGAATGAATTAACTCCATTTTTTTCCTATACGATTGTAGAGGAAGGTTCACTCTATATGCGCGTGCTTCTTTTATCTTGGTGGGGTCATTAGTTTAGCTGCTAAGTGTACAAGTAGACGCCTAAAAAAGCATGTATTTTCAAACATTTAGCTAAAAGAGCAGTTTCCAGCCAAACTATTGTGTCTACCAAGATGAAAATAGTATCTACAGATAGAATGAACCTTCCTCTACAATCGTATAGATAGACATTCCAGAAATTCAAAAAGAAAAATGGTTAAAATTGTCACTGAAAGTAGGCAAAACTGTTGGGGGGAGTAGGTTTAAATAGCATTTCTATGCAACAAGCCGATCCCTACCACCTCCTCTTAAGCATGACAGCATAAAACGAAAAAAATATTTAAAATCGCCGTTACCGTTAAACGATAACCTTTGACCTCATAATGACATCAGATCTATGTGCTATATTCATAGACGAGTCGAATGATATGTCGCTTGCTATTTGACCTCGTAACGGTTTCTAACCGTTACCGTTGGCATATGGGGTTGGCAAGCATGAAGCAGTCAGAAATTCTTGGCAGGAGAGCATAAAACAAAAAAAAATATTTTAAATCGCCGTTACCGTTAAACGATAACCTTTGACCTCAAAATGACCTCAGATCTATGCATTATGTTCATAGACGAGTCGAATGATATGCGACTTGACATATGTTCCCATTGAAAAAAATTGACCTTGTAACGGTTTCTAACGGTTGCCGTTGAGCTAGAGGGTTGAAAATCAATGGGGCCCGTCCCTATGGGCTTAGGAACCCATTGCAAAAAACAGATTTAAAAAATTCGTCTCCGTTCGAAAGATATCGCGTGGACGGACGGACGGACGGACAGACACACAGAACGAAATTATAAGTTAGCACTAAAGTGCTACCTAATAAAGTGCTACCTAATAAAACACTATTATTGTGATACAATTAGAGTTACAGTATCAAAAGAATACAGATGTAGAAAGCGGGGAAAGTTTATCTCTTAAGTGAGAGTAAAGATAGAATTCATGCAAACCATCTCACAACTGTCACAATACAAACGCAATCTACAAAGGCGATATTTTAAAATGATAATGCATGTAATGGTATGATTCAACTTTTCTGGACAGGATTTTGCTGATAGTCGGGAGCTGGAACGAATTGTGAGCCTCATTGTTCCAGTTCTGTTTGGCATTATCTTCGTGTTGGGTCTATTCGGAAATGCTCTCGTTGTGCTGGTGGTGGCTTCCAACCAGCAAATGCGAAACACGACCAACATCCTCATCATCAATCTGGCCATGGCGGACCTTCTCTTCATTATTTTCTGTGTGCCATTTACCGCTGCCGATTATGTGATGCGGTATTGGCCCTTTGGCGAGATCTGGTGCAAGACGGTCCAGTATCTGATCATTGTCACGGCATATGTCAGCGTGTACACGCTGGTTATCATGAGTGTGGACAGGTTTCTAGCAGTGGTATATCCTGTCGCCTCGATTTCTATCAGAACTGAGCGGAACACATACTGGGCCATCACAATCACTTGGATCATCATTCTACTTTCATGCCTTCCAGCATTTCCCGCACATGGACTCATATACTTCACGTAAGCAAAAATGGTGCACACTGTACATGATGCAGATGTATGGAACGTTTTACCAGAACAAAAGCGACACGTAAAACAATATTTTTTTACTCTTTCAGATATGCATTTGAGGATCAAGCTGTCTGCACCTTCCGACAAGAATATAATCACGCCGCATTCCAGATTAGTTTCATGCTCACCTCTTACGTCATCCCGCTGACCATCATCTGTCTCCTGTACTTTGGCATGCTCTTCCGGCTTTGGAGATCTGCTTCAACCGCTGGCACATCCCGCCAGTCCCTTCGAGGAAAGAAACGGGTAACTCGCATGGTTGTTGTTGTGGTGGGGGTATTTGCAATTTGCTGGCTTCCAATACAAACCGTTCTCTTGTTAAAAAGTCTCCACTTGTACGAAATTACCGACCTCACTGTCGCAATCCAGATTACGGCTCATGTTCTTGGCTACACGAATTCCTGTGTGAATCCCATTCTGTACGCTTTCCTTTCGGACAATTTTCGAAAGGCTTTCCGCAAGGTAATCCAATGCAAACTGCTTTTGGTACCCAACGGACCCCCACCCAATGGAAATTCTCAGCTTATAAAGCACAGGCCATCACAAAATAATGCTCATCCTCCTACCGCCGGTGGGATCGACAATAATGTGGTCAAAGAGACAGCTCTCCTTGCATTGCACTGTGAAAATGGTGGTAGTCGAGGGTCTACTAATCATGTGATCGCCTTTAAGAATGGTGATCATACTCTGGAGAATCCAGCGGATGCTGTCTAAAAAAGTTTTACCTTGCTCAACCGTTAGACATGAATGACATTACCCTAATGAAGGATACTTTTATGCATAGAAATGGAAACTACAGGGTATTTTGTTTGTTTTCCTTGGGAAAATGCTGAGAGTTAAATTCAGTGTAAAAGTTTTTATATAACGTAGTCGCGTAACGTAACTTCTAACATGAATGAGACTGAGCGAAGCGACGAATTGTTCAACAACCTTCAAAATTTCCACTTGTTTACATGCATCCGAATTCGAATGAAGTGTCTCTGCGTGGGTGCTTGCCAGGTGCTGGACTAATTATATAGGGTGACTTTTGCTACTATCCTCTAATTGAGTTAAGTGAATAAGTTCATCATTTCCTATTATTCCGGTTGTAGTGCCACTTGGCACTTTCCTTATACGTAAAAATAAGCAACTGTGTGCAAGTATTTGCAAGGAATGTCTGTAAATAGAAACAGTCTAGAATGCCTATAAACCTTAGCCAAATGACAAGAGTTAAGCTGTCCTTCTAAAAGAGGATTTGTGAAGCATAATAATAATATGTTTTTGTCCTTCCCGAAGCTTACTAACTTTCTACACTTCATAGTTATACAAGAGTCATATATTTAAACAAATTGTGAGACGCTTTCATGATGACACGTATACATACTTGAGTAGTGCTTGTTAGTGTACCTGATGAAACTAAAATATAACCTGGTAAGATAAGAAGTTACGATTCCATTAGCTAATTAATTTTACATCAAAACACTTGGTGACGACGACAGAACTTTTACAAAGTCAAGTATAACGTACAACCAACAGGACTACGCAGTAGACAATATGCACCACATCTTTATACGAAAACAACTTATGATTTCCGGTAAGTACGGCTAAAATTATAGTTACTAGCTTATATTTTCTGTTATTTATTTTGCTATTTTTTTTTCAAAATGAGTGATCGCGGTTAACCATACTTTCAGGATTCCATAGACTATTATTCATGCATGTTTGTTCACCTCGTTTGGGTAAAAAGTAATACTCTTTTATTTATTTAGTTAGTTGCCATCAGTGTTTCCTTTCATTTACATCACATGCAAACTTTGTTTCCTGTCAGAGTACTGTGGCTTTCCACGTCATCCTCATCAAAACATCATAAATCTGCAACAAACGCCAGCCACAAAAGTGAACCCCATAAAATGACCTCCTAATAAGCTGCGAGATTTGCTAGCGGTGCAACAAACTAATCTATCCTTTTTCCTGAAAGAGTGCCAAGGGAAATGTGCGTGATTCTCGTGGCTATAGGGATAGGAAGTTGGAGTAGCAGTAAACAGAGCAATAAATAAAGCAGTCAAATTGCCGTTATTGTCATCATTCTTTCGTTTTTCCCTCATTGACGTCCTACAAGAATCCATCCACCAGTTGGTTGGCCGACAAATGGATATTTGATTACATGGCTAGCTAACACAGTGTGCGATATACTTATAGTGAACTATTATGAAAATTGCACACGTGTACATGATTTATGTGCACACAAAATATTCATTCCTAATGTCACAGTCATGGACATACATACAAAATGTAGGCGTATAGAAAAAAACGAAGAGAAGAGAGGGTGAAGGAATACAGGGGAAAAGAGTTCCGTTCCACACACGTTGCTATGGAACTGAAATTGTACCACTTTTTATTTTGCTTCGTATAATGCATGCAGTCATTTTTCAATTTAACACGCTAGACTGCTTATTCGCACTTAAAATCAAATCATTGGAAAGATGAATGATGCGGTTGGATTCGATCGCTGGTTGGTCAAATGCCCTGTAATACATTTTAGGAGAAAAATATATTTTGAATATAGAAAAAGAAAGGCATGGAATTATCAACTGTTAGAGAATCCGAATATCTATTCCTTGCTGCTCCCCTTGGAATATGTTTGCATTGATTTCACATTTCTAATGGGACTTGGTGTCAGTTTTGTAAGTTAGGAATTACGATTAACGTATGTACAGGGTTAAATTTATATGAATCCAGTATTTTAAATTCAAATTGTGGCCAAACTATTTAATTTACATTACCGACCATTACATTTTCTGAAACACAGAATCTGGGAGTTTTTTCTGACTGAGGAATTAAATTCCAATCATTTTAAATTTAATAGTCAGGAGGGCCTTAATGAAATATCTAGGGAATTTTGCATTGTGCTGTATGAATAAACCACAATTTTAATTTTAAAATTGCGGATCAATTACGCAACGTAGGATATTCAACGTTGCACCGTTCCAAAGCTTGAAAGTTGAAGTTTATTCATCCACCGATTGCATGATTTTAAACTTGGAAATTGACAGCAGGCGTTGATTAGAATGCACCAAGTTGTGCAAGATCATCATGTTTTGACATGATAAGCAGCAAGGTAATTGACTCTTCTGGTTGCCAAGTCCAATTTCTCCCGTTGCCCCACTGCTTCACATTGATGCAAAGCAGGTGGGGTATGATGATTCCCACCAGGATGTGCAATCGATTTGACAGTGTACCAATTTCTGCTTACCCCCACACAAAACTTGGATTTTCAGGCTTTCAGAAAATGTCATGATAAATAGGGTACCTTTCTTAGTTTGCCCAGAATTTTAATTTTAAAATTTGATATTTCCTAACGTCCGTAGAAAATCATCGACTTTTACAGAAAAACCCGTACAGTTTGTGCGTTTTAATTTTTCATGTCATGAAATTAACGCTATTTCAAACTCCCAGATTCTGGCTTTCAGAAAATGCAATGGTCGGTAATGTAAATTAAATAGTTTGGCCACAATTTGAATTTAAAATACTGGATTCATATAAATTTAACCCTGTATACACATTATAAAGTGTGTAATATGGTCTATTTTCGTAGTTCTTTTTTGGTACTGACTATTTCCCAACTAGAACCACGACACGATCCCAGCTTTCAACTAGCAAATTATGTGTGGTGGCAGCGGGTAGGTGGAAGGATGTGACATCATGATGGAATGACACTGATGGTGGAGTCATGGCATTCATTTTCCAATTTGCTCGGGTAAACACCACATACTACCTACATGTGTACCATCCGTATTCATTATACATTACCATTCAGCAACGATGAAGTTATGATCCAGAAGTTTCATCCATGCATAAATTGTCAAGTCAGGTACCTACTAGATTCGAATGCTTTAGCGTTGTTTAATTAATTGTGATGTGAATTACATAGGTATATGCGTCACAATCGATGTTATTTAGTAAAGTACAAAAATTCAATATTGACTTTAATTTAAAATGTAATGGTTTGGGTAGGAAAAGTATCTGTAGTGGGGATAGGAATGCGCGTTTTCATTTTCAACAATGATGTGAAAAGTGAACACAGCTTGTGGTTTAACTCACAAATTGAGTTAGTCTATATTCATTAATGTGTTGCCAGGAATTGTATGTTACAGATCCCCATATAAATTGTCATTAGCAAAATTATCTTCCAGCTTTCCAATTTTGTCCTGTCCTATGCTCTACAATTTTTAAAATGTGGAGCGATAAAAATGTTCTGCAGCAATTGTCGTCTCTTTCTCTAATGATCTGAGAACACGCCATATAATATGTTACTGCTAATTCAGTCGATCTATTAAACATGGCGGAAATTCATTAATATTATCATCATGTATCAGACATTCGTTGTTTTCTGTATCGATTAACAAAGTACGTCGTATGGTGCCGAGGATATGGAGGTTCTATTTTCATTCTTTTTAATTTTACATTAATAAAACCCTAAATTAGTAGAATTCATTTAATTTCATTTAAAATACTACGCAAAAGAGTAATAATTATAATTTCCCATATATTCTCACACTACACACGCACAAACTACGTAGAGGAATCCTCATTTTATGATATGCTCAATTTATAAAACATTATCTCATACAAGTAAGGCATTTAGTGTAGCAATTTTTGGTTTCGTCAATAAATTGTCATGTTGGTCTCAATTTGACAATTTGAGTCTCATGTCGATCTGACGGCCAACCTTATAAGGTAGGGAATTTCTACTACTTACTAGGGATAATAGATCCAGTCACCAGTTGACATATTCAGCAATATTGAACCAATTTATGTGTTGGATATAATAGAGTAAGTTGCAAAGCGTAATTAATTCTAATGCTAAGTGTGATGAAACTACTTCCTCAATTTACAAATGGACATAAAATACTATTTATACTTTTGGACGAGGGCAGAAAAAGTTGCAATTTTTCTCCTTCTCGTGATACTTAATCCTATCGTTGCTGCACACGACACACATCTGAGCTTTCTCTCTTTTGGTGAAAATTGCTACAACTTTACTTAAACTTCTATTGAATTTCTCCTCTGAGCGCTTTCGTTTAATTTGTAAAAGTCATTTCCAGTTTCAGATTTCACGACTGGGATTGTCATGAGAATTACTTCCCCGAGAACTTTATTACAATTTAATTAAATCCGTACCTCTAATTGCAGCCACCTGTACTTTCTAGGACTTTTGTTTTGATAGAAGAAATACGAGAGGAGCACGTGCCAACATTTATTATTATTATTCCGACAAAGAAAATGGATTTAATATCCATTTTGTTCCTTTTTCTTCTTGAAATCCCTTTCTCGCATTAAATAAATCATCACATTACGAGTGGAGTCGGGCTCTCGGTTGCATTATACTCTTCGTACCTGCTTTAGTGATTACTTTCCTGTACAAATTTGAGACGGATTACTGGCACTCATGAAATGCTTAGTTGGTAGTATAAACGGATGTGCATACACATACCAGCCAAGAGGCTTGATCTAAATAACTTCTATTATACGTTTCCTATTTGTGCTTGGTGAAGCAAAAGAGTCTAGTCTTCAGCAAAGCTAATGGAAATGTAATTTTGAAGAGAAGTTATAAAATGCCTTTCATACATTTTGCTCCCATACACATTTTTGTTGTTTTGTGCGTGCCTACCTATCTTCCCAATTTTTATAAAGTCTCGGAATAGTTGTACTTCACCTTCTTCCTTTTCTCTTCGCCTTTGAGAAAGTGTTAGGTAAGAATTTTTTGCTCAACGCTCCATCTCCATCCCATCCTCCATTTTCTCATATAAGTAATAGTAATGGGTTCCTTTTAAAGGGGATCGTCATTACACTTTGTGCTCAGGTTTACACAGTGGTGGTATTCCTGTTCTTTACTGTCTGTACACTTTTCATAAACTATTATTATGTTGCTTCCAGAAGGGCGCCATTTTGGCACGGTTGCCAAACAAGCAGGCAAAAAACAATGTTCCCTGTCACTGTGCTGTTATATGTAGCGCATTATTCAACAGTCATCCACCGTCTTCGTCTTCTAGTAGTATCTATTACATTTCTCAACAGTAGTGGCGATAAGATGAAGCTGAGAGTTAAATAGCGGAACAGATGTTCGTAAAAAAGTGGAGTCCGCATGTCTGAACACGACTTCTTGGGCCCGTGTACGCTTTCGTATCTCAATTCCGTTTGTTCGCTAGAAGCATTTAAGTTTGAGGAAAGTTTCGTTCTATTTGTTGATATATTGGCAGATACATGGACGTGCAGAGGATGACAGGTAGCATTAATTCTTATTTTTATGAATGAAAGAAAGCAGTCTGCAACTTGTTTCCATTACACTTCACATGCTCATCTATCGTTTCATTCCTTTTCATCTATTCATCCGAAAGAAATCCACGGATTTGGTTTTTGACAGACGAAAGCACGCTCATGGTTCATGTGAATCCTTCTAAACACGTATTGTACAACATGAGAGATTGCACTTAGGTAAACTGTTGTGGCATCCTCCTCTTCCTGGATCATCAGCGACCTCTTCCTTAACTCTTCTTATCCAGCAGGAAGTAACGCTTACTTACATACAAAATAAGCTCGCTAGTTTACTAACTTCCTCTACGTCTTTTGTTGGGGTTATCACATGAAGGAACAGGAGAAAGCAATATGTGGGTGGATGGAAATCGGTTTGGTGGGATGAAACAGGAAAAGAAGAGAGAAAACTGAAACTCCTAAAACATTTCAACAACTTACTCACTTTCTTTTTCCATTTCCTCTCCTTCGCTCGTTTTTCTGACATGTGATACGCATTCAAAAGAGGAACAAGAAACAGCATAGCATAAATATAATAGTAGTCAACTCAAACTCATGCCCAGCAGTCCACGGTAGCTGCAATAGTCCAGAGGGGAAAGATCCATAAAATCGCACGTACCATACCTATAGTTATGAGTATAGCGGGAGGAGTATGAAAAAAAAGAAAGTGGCAACTTTATGCTCAGTTTTTTCCTTCAGTCCCATTTCAAAAGAAGATCAAATTCTTTCACAAGTCCTCAGAGGAAAAAGTATGCCATGTTATATTCAACAACGGCTGTAAATTGTAAATGTAATGGGGACACTGTAAATCTTCTTGATGCCGGTGGTGGTATGGCAAATGTGATACTTGCTAGTTGAGTACATGGAGAGCAGAAGATGAAAAAAGAAGAGGACACAAATACGAACACCCTGCGTTATTATAGATGGTGAAAGTTGTGTTGAGACGATTCATTCCTGTTTCTCGAGAAATTTTATCTCTTCACACTTCTCGTCTTCTCCGAAATAAAGTACCACAAGGAAATTTGGCTAGTTGTCGGGTAGTACCTATAAAAATCATAAAGAACGTACATATAGACTCTACGCACACGACGATAAAATAGTTCAGACAACTACAAATCAGTAGAGAGGAGAGGGATGGTGATGACCACACCGTTTTAGAATTGCTAAATAATGGGGTTATGTGCCAACATATGTCATCATTTTTGCTTCCTGTTATTACATAATGCATACCATTTTCACATCATGGTAGAAAGAAGATGAAATTGCTTTTGGCAAAGCTCGCCGAAAAGAACTGAGAACATTGCTTCCGAAAATTCGTATGGAGTAGAAAGTAAACATTGTGTGCTATAACAGTGTGATGGGATGATGACAGAAATGCCTGGTAGTGGTGGGTTTACATACTTTATGGATTCTTATAAAGCTTTCACACTCCTACAACGAAACTCTTATATCATTCATTGTAATTTGCGTTACAGTAGAGGAGAAGGGAAGTGTTAATCATGATGTGGTGGTGTGATGAATGACTTTGGGTGACGTTGATGGGAGAGTGAAATGAAAGCTAGGTATGTAGGACCTTCTAAGGCAAGATACCTACCAGCAACAGTACAATAACATGCCCGTAACAATACTACATATTTTGCGATGAGTGATGATACCCCTCTTTTGTAAGTTAGCTGTAACTATTGTTATTATTGGGCAAAGAAAATATTATGTACTGACAAAGATATATTAATATGACAATTGATTGAATTCTCAAAAAATGCTAGAAGGAGCTCCAGAAAGTACACATAGAACAGTAAATACTTTCCCCTCAATATATCAAAGTTGAAGGTTTTGTTCAGAGGTTCTCCTTTTTAAGTATAGGTGTTCAATACAAATTCCAGAATTGAAACTTAATAATAAATACTAAACTTCAGTATAACAATTCCAAGAATGTCATCACCCCCAACAAAAGTTCCAGGCAATTTAGGCGAAGTTTAAATCAGCATATTTCTTAAACTGTATATAGTGTGGGCTGATACCAAAAAAGCTAGTCAAAACACAATAAAAAAGAGATTGAATCAAAATGGAAAGTGGGCGTAGGATGTAATTTTTTCGGAAATCCCTTCACCTAGTCTTAATGCCATTCAAATTTCCTTTTTATTTCACTACCTTGATTCAATTTCATGCTTTGCGTCTATTGGAAAATAACTCTATTTTTGTAACGAAGAATTGAGTTTCCCTGTTTTCTGGAAAACAAAAATAACTTGGGGGTAAACAGCGTGTTCAGTTATTACTCGGAGAGCTTATACGGATTCAGGGAAACTTAATAATGTTGCATTATACTCTCTTGTATTCTAGTTGAACTATTAGACTAGTTAACCCTTTGCAAATTTTCTTTACATCAATTTCAGCCCTGAAATTGTCAAAGGGTATGCTTAAATACATTTTACAGACCACTAATCTACACCATCTGGCATCGAGTTCTTTTACCATGTCTTGCCTCATAATCTTATCCAATTTTTTGCGTCAAATCTCAAGTGGAATTAAGTTTGATGGAGGAGAACAGAATGTGAATGTGTGATGATACGTAAGTTGTTACGTACAACATGTTTTTCACGCCCTTCAAATCCTATTGAAGCAATCATCAAGAGGCACACTTTTCTCGGCCATCTTTTTTGTTCAATCTTACATTGAGCTCTCATAATACCAACTGCCTCCATACCTTGGAAAAGGCTCCTTTTATTCAGTCATGTTGAGAGTGCTGAAAAATGGGATGTAGCTTAAAACTTGATAAAACGGTAACTCGCGCTTCATCTGGGTTGTCTTTTTTCTAGATAAAAAGTTTCAAGGAAAGTCGAGATTTATTCTCGTCATTTCTACAGTATGGCTTTCTCGTGTTTGCGATAACTGCAACAGTAGTACCTGCCTGTAAGAATAAAATCGCATGAAATGAAACAAATGAATGTTGTAAAACTGGAAGGAGAAACGTGAGTGACATGAGAATACAGTTAAAACTGATGTCTTCTTTCCCTTGAGTGACTTACTCATCCAAAAAGACTTGTGATATGTACAGTTTACATAATGTTGAAGACATGCATTATTAAAGTAAAGATGAAGGTAGGCACTTTTCCTACACCATTCTTGTCTGATGATAGTAATTTACACTGGTTTGTACGCATTTGGTGAAAGCTTGTGCCTGTGCAGTAACTCAAAGTCAACTGTACAATGAATGAAAAAATATATTATGCTTGTGTGAATGAATTCTGAAACAGTTAGTCAACCAGTTTCATTCAAGCCGTCATATTATAACATTCGTTGCCGTCTGCTGCACTTGTCAGAAATACATAGGAATATAAAATCTTGAATGCATAATAATGGAAGCAGACAAACGTATGGGAAAGATTTAGGATTAAGATGCAAAGGAAAAAGAGAGGAAAGAAAGCAGAAAATGTTACTTTAAAACATCTTATATGTATGCGCGTATACGAGAAAGCAATGACCTATTTCAATTAGGAAATTGGACTTTTTAAAAGCATAGTTTATTGCAGTGGAAGACATACATACATGAACGACAGACATTGAATACGATGCCCCGGTGTAACCGTTGAATAATGGATTATGTAAGACATTATTGTTTGTTATAACTTCATATGGTAGTAACTCTCCCAAATTGCAATAAAACGGCTCTCAGAGTGCATTATGCAATCGTTCCTACGGAAATTGTAGAATTCACTTGCTTGTCTTGCGAAATAGGGAAGTTGAGACATTCAGGATGTCATTGTCAATTTCAAAAGGAATGTGAATGCATTCGTTGTTTGCAGTGAAGGTCAAAATGGTACTAGTGTATAAATGAGCCTGCCTAGCATTTTTTACTATTGCACAGCTCAGTCGAATCATTGAATGCCTTTCTGCCTACCACCTGCATCGTCAGCAATTGAATGAAAATAGTAAAAGTGATTGCTACACCAGGTCAGGTAACAAACATTGCTAGCATAGGAATTTATTGAATTTAATAGTAAGTTGAAGGACTGAAAGATGTCAGCTATTTCCTATAATTTACTTGTCTGTTTTATATGGACATTTCAAGAATGGCGTATGAAAATTCATTTTTATGCGACCATCATATCATCAGGAGATTTTGTGTTACAAACAGCATTGAATGAATAATGGCAACCTTTGAAAGAAAGTTAAAACGGAGAACTTGACGCGTCAACATTTAGCCTATATTTCCTTTATTTTACACGACCTGAATTCCAATAATCCAATCCACTACCTGTCACTTTTTGTTATATTAGTCTGACAAGGAAGTATCTTTTACTTAAGGCCGAGTTGGAGCTTCAAAATTTCCCAAAATACTAAATCGGCGACGCTGAAAACCATGGTCAACTTTGTTTTTGCCGAACACGTCGCCGTAAACGTCCACGGGAAACTCCGTGGAAAACGTGCGTTTTAACAGGACTTTCTGTCAGCCCTCGTACTGTAATTACTGCAAAAACATAATTTTCAAGCAGCGAAAATCCAACAGCCAAATAATTGGTCTTTGCAGACACAGCTACCAATTTGGATATACATTTTATAGGAAGCGGAGGCATTAACAATATGACAATTAGTGTATCCCGCTTGATGAATTCATTATTTTGACACTTTGTTGCAGGCATGGTATAGCCCTTTACTACAGGCATGGTATAGCCCTTTACTACAGGCATGGTATAGCCCTTTACTACAGGCATGGTATAGCCCTTTACTACAGGCATGGTATAGCCCTTTACTACAGGCATGGTATAGCCCTTTACTACAGGCATGGTATAGCCCTTTACTACAGGCATGGTATAGCCCTTTACTACAGGCATGGTATAGCCCTTTACTACAGGCATGGTATAGCCCTTTACTACAGGCATGGTATAGCCCTTTACTACAGGCATGGTATAGCCCTTTACTACAGGAATGGTATAGCCCTTTACTACAGGCATGGTATAGCCCTTTACTACAGGCATGGTATAGCCCTTTACTACAGGAATGGTATAGCCCTTTACTATAGCTATGGTATAGCCCTTTGCCATTTACTCGATATTATACATTTCCATATACAATGTATTAATTGGTCATATTTAACCTTTATTATGAATGTTTAAAACGTTTCTAAATTGTTAATGCAAGTTCTTAAATCAGAGACTATCTAGTGGGAAAATATACTATTACGAGATGCCGCAAGTAATCTAAAATTGTTTATGGTATTATCATATTTGAGTTGACATGCGTAAAAAGGATAAAGTTATGACAGTTTATTGGTTAACGTAAGCTAAATTCAATTAAATTACAATAAATACATCTGATTCCAAAGAAGCGCTGTTGAATCGACAAAATACTTCTGAATAATGTCGTCATAACAAAGCGCATCTATCACTCTGTAAAGTTTATTTTAATAGCACATCCAGGTGAGTAGGTTCACTAACTGAAACCAAAAATTGAGCTGTTTGCCTTTGTTGCTTGAAAATTATGTTCTTGCAGTAATTGCAGTACGAGGGCTGACAGAAAGTGGTGTCTAGCCACTCGTTTTCCACGGATTTCCCTGTGGACGTTTATGGCGACGTGTTCGGCAAAAACAAAGTTTACCATGGTTTTCAGCGTCGCCGATTTAGTATTTTGGGAAATTTTGAAGCTCCAACTCGGCCTTAAGCAAAAGATGCTTCCTTGTGAGCACAATAAAGCAAAGGAGGATTCAGCATTCGCTAACTTAATAAGTAGCTATTCTCTAATTCATTCGCAGACATACAATCCAACATACAATGCACATCATCATCATTTTTCTTTTACAACTTTGACTCTGAAAACTATTTCAATTTCCCACCGGATCGATCACTTTGAAAAATAAAGAAAGTTCCAAGGAAAATAGAAAGAGACACTTTCTCCAATCAGTTTTTATGACCTCTAATACTTTAGAAGCGTTATAAGCTTATTCCCATGTAATATGGATTTAGTCGCGACTTTGAACTGATTGCATTATCCTCTGTGTTTTTGAACCAGTAAAGGAAAAAAGTTTTTGGGCAGGCACGCTTTTAGGAATGTTAAGAAACGACAATATTATTCCATTTAACCAGACTTGTCCTGTGTGTACGCTGACGTTTCCAGAAACTCGTAGACAGAATCGGTGCGCTGGCTGGTGGAGGAATGATAAACGCACAACTCCATTCCTCTCTGATTCATTAATTCCCAGAAATTGTGCGGTGGAGTCTGTGGAGCGGAATGGAAGAAAAAAGGCACAACTCGTGTGCCTCCAAAGCAAAGGCGAGGCACCATCATTCACGTTTTCTTGGGAAAGATAAACCATTTATTTTACCATTTCCAGTTCTATCCAGTCCAGATTCCGGCACAGCACCAAGAGTAAAGAGTTATGTAGATCTTCTGGCTAAAGAGAATAACAGTGCATTGTGAAATGACAATGATGATGTCCAACGAAGCAGAACTGCAGAGAACAGTAATAGAGCATATCGCGTATCCAAAATGGCAAAGTGTACAATTTGCTTCATATTGTGCATCATTCTCTTACATTTTACTTTCACCATTGCAACTCTGGCCTGGCTTTGCTCCAGCGGTGCACCAAGCACTGCGACCTAACATACTAGAGAGGAAGTGGTATACTAGGCAGCAGATGGATTTTGTCAATTCGTTATTGGAAAATTGCAGAGTGTTTTAATGGAATCTTTTGAAGTTTCTCGGTAAGCACTGTAACAATTCGACAAAATGATAATAGTAAGCACCACATATTAGAGCGAATAAAGTCATACATATCGTTTAGTTTTATTTATATTTATTGGGACAACTGAAGAAATTGAGAGACAGGAATTGGTGGCGATAATCACATTTTATGTCACCTATATAATATAATAACTATAACCATATAGGTATTAGAGCTTGAAAGTTATCACAAGCAAATGTTACAGTTGAGAAACGGGCCAGATATTCAGCAGAATATATTATCTCTTCCAATAAAACCACCATCCATTCTCTACATTTGCCCTCTATTGTATTCATAACAGCTAAAAAGTTGATCGTCCAACGGTCCAATGCTGAACGAATACGTTGTTTGTATTCATAATCATATTGATCATAATGTCGACCATAAAATGAAATGGGTTTAATATAATGCCTATAACAATACTGCAGAGCAATGTGGAGATTATCATCAAGCGTGAGAAATGAACAAAGAAGTTGTTTCCCAGTCAAACTTTACTTTTCAAAGTAGCAATATTTTAATAATGGATATAATCCTTACAAAACACATTACAAAATGCTTGGAAAGATGATTGCCTGCATCGTAGCGTATCGCACAATGTCATTTCATTGCAGTAAATACTACACATCAGCTTTTGCCCACTTATGTAATGCTTACATAAAACATCAATAATTTGATAAGGAAGCATTGTGAGGAGAAAGTAGATTGTTGTGTGTGAATTGTGTTCTTTCTCCCCATCGTTTTGAAGGACTTGATGGGGCTGATTGGCGAATATACCTATTTGGATTCTATGCAATACCATGTCACCAACAGTTTCTACGCGATTTTGGAAAGTACCAAAAAGAAAGTTTCGTTGTGATGTATGATATATTGTAGTTCTTCCTCTTTTCACTTGTGTACTGCTTCCTTTTTGATTTTCAGCTATTCCGGAGTTTTTATTAAGTTGTCAGGCTTTCTTATTTTCACCAACTTGTGATCTTATAATGCCCCATGCTGTGATTCCAGTCAAGTGCGTAAAAATATCTACATATTATAACAAATTGTAAATATATTTTATCTCTTGTGTGGAGTAAAAAGTTGTCCATTTCTTTCATAAATACATCTTGCTCCTTAACTTTCAACAATATTGCTCGTGCTGGTGAATAAAAAGCTATATTTGAAAAGCAAATGGTTGTTTATAAGTTTTCCAGGTACCAGTGAAATCATTTAAGTATGTAAAGCATATTATTTTGTTTGAAAGAAAATGGAATTCCCTCATCTGTAATATTATGAAAAGGAGTTCGCTTATTCTTTCTGACATCCAACACCGCGTTCTTGAATGTCATTTCCAGAACACTCGCATTCAGCTTTCTTTTATTTGATGCAAACAGGAACCATATCAAATCAATCATAATGTATTTAGTAGTTACTTTTTGAGCATGAACCAATTGTACAAGTACTTGCAGGTATGAATATGTTTTTATGTGTGTTCATATTTTTTTGTGAAAGTAGTTTTTGTTGTTGTTGCTGCTGTTATACTCTTCTGTCATCGTCCTCTACAGAAAGAAGAGAGAAAAGAGATTTTTTAAAGAACAGCAGGCTTCTCTTTCATTTGTACTATTGTTGAGCTGTTGTTGTACGTTTTCCTTATAAACGTGGATATGCTCAACTTACTTTATGGCCATACGTCATGCGGGTTGTTGCTCAGACTACATAGGTATCTCTATTTTGTCCCTGAAAGTTTAAATCATGTAAGAAGCTGCTTCGAGTATTTCAAGAGATGGAAATATAATAAACATAATAGAAAAAAATTGCCATTGTCTCCAATGACAATATATTCGTTGTTGCAAATGGCATCTTAAAATTAATAGTCCTACCAAGTTACGCTACAAAAACAAAGGTTTCCATAGTCAGGAGCCTGAAATACACTGTAACCCTGACAAATGGAAACCTTAGTTTACTAACTGAAATAATTATACATGTATCATAAGCTAAGCTAAATTATTAGAGGAAACAACAGTATCAGTAACAGTTTTTTAATTTGTTTTCATAACATGTGACAAATACAGAGGGATCATTTGGGGAATTCGTATGGTCGTAGCAGCGACGGTCGATGACCGCCAACCACTCCAGTCGAAACTTTTTTCACAAATGAAAATATCTTAAGCTGTAATCTTCTTTTGCGTATCAGTCACTTTTTGAATTACATACTCAAGAACCTAGTTCGGAGATTCTGAGAGTTAACATTAGCATCAATTTATCAACTTTTGGTGCTTCTACCAATAATGTTTTACAACAGGGCACAAGGAACTAGTTAGGTATTAGCACATAGGATTAGATGACGTATAGCAAAAAAACATAAAACGAGGTTACATGCCTCTGTATGGTTAGAAACAACATTTTTCATGTGAACCGTAAAACTGACAATACAAAATACCCAAGCCTCCCTCAAAGTATTCTAGTTTTTAGCCTATACGCGTATTATAGTTTCATCAATCATGCTAATTAATTATCTAAGCTTATTAAATTATCAAAAATTGCAGACTTCTAAAGATTCGACTTATTTTAATTTGTTTTTATTATTTTCACCATTTTCGTCATTCTCGGCACCATTATTTGCCGTGACAAAGCATTTTTGTTTGCAAGAGTTATTTATTAGCCCTTCAGTCAAGCCCGACAATCTAATTTATTCCTAACAAAATATTTACCCGCTTGTTGTTTCTGCTTCATTACTACAGGCGAAAAAAACATTATGCGGACGGATTACTTTTTGAAAATAGAAATAGAAGAGACACTACTGTTGTTTTCCCATGCACACTACAGTCTCAGGAGACCTTTCTTCTTTAGGGTTTGGAGATTCATCAGAGAGTCGACATCTACCATAAAAGACCATAAGATAACCTTGGTGACGATGGTGAGTAATAGGAATAATAATAATATTTTCATCCGATTTAATGTGTACACAAGAGGATTACATTATTGTTTCGTTGATAATAAAAGTCACTCATTTAGTTCACTTGATAACTGTCAACTGTGCTGCCCTTGGAAGTTTATGCATGTAAAGTCAAAACTAATATTGTTGTGGGATTACTATACATAATTTAATTTACAATGCCTGTGTAACACTTTGAATGCGACAAATTCAGCGGCCCCATTCATTAATAATTTTACTTTATTGTGCATAATTTCTCACTGTATGTATGTAAATCACAGCAACCTATTTCCCAGAGAGCACTTTAGGCAAGAGTAAGAGCATTGCCATGTAATTCCTTTTTGAATGCAATTTGCAGCGACCAATGAATCATAATAAACAGCTATTCTGAAGAAAGCAACTAAAGAAAGAAAAACAGGGAAACCCAAAGTTCCAAGAAAACAAGAAAATTGTATGCGAAATGTGCGCTGTAGTTTTGTTTTCGCAACTGCTTCCTTTTGCTTATATACACAATTAAATGGGGCGGAAAGCTGATGAATCAACTGAAAATGACATGACGTTCGTCGTGTTCTATATAAAGTTATGAACCTAAAATATGAAGTTGGCGAGTGCACATTGTTTGCTCGCATTTTACGGAACTTGAGCATCATGTTGAACGTATGAATTTATTCAGACAAAAAATACATAAGCGGTAAAATGAATTTGGCAGAAAATGTCAAAACAAAAACGGAAGAACGCCGCTTCTTTGGTTTGCTCATTTGATTTACATGCTTTAGTCGTTCTTTAAAAATGCTTCCTCCTTTCGGTAAAATAGTTAAAAATAATCAGATGATTTTGAAATAAATGAATGTATAAATTGATGTTTACAACTGATGATGTAAAGCATAAACCGGGTTCCGCTGTGGTAGAGAAAGGCGCAGAAAGTTACAACGCTTTTTCATGCAAAACAAAATATCCATTTATTACGCCGATCATATTACGTGTATATTTTTTCATGAGCATCTTCTAAATTGATAAAGTTGAAAGATAATTGCTGCTGAATGCGAGCGGTCGATATTTAATGTGTATCTGCATTATCGGTGGTTTGTTTTGAAACTATGTAAACAGAAAGATTAAAAAACAACACTAAACTTTACTTTTCTGGTGGATAGGAAGTTGGTTAGACTATGAAAATATTGAATTTCACGTAATCAGAGTACAGGTGAAATTAAGTTATTTTAAGCACCATCTCTACCTACCTTCACCCAACGTCATAAATGGGTTGGCTGTAAGAAAACATTGGCTTAGTTTACATAAACTGGGAAAATCAAACTACATCAACTTTCATCAAATTGTTTTTTCAGTATTTCTACGGCAGCTTCGCTTCGATATATGGACCATATTATATGGTTTATATTTTGCTGACATTTAAATCCTTGTTTGGTCTCAAATTCATGTTTGCCGATTTGTTTCGTAATTTTATCCTTATTTTCTTCCAGCATTTTTATTGTGTTTTCCTCATTGCAAAAAGCGGAGATTTCGTTCTTTTTATACAAATATTATTTTTTATTACATTTTACAGTCTTCGCACATTATACGCGCTATTTTTATTCAGAAGCGAATTGTCTGAAAATGAGAAGTAATCAATGGCAATTTTTGGATGATGAATCAGAGAATAAGGGGATCAGAGATCAAACAAACTTTTTATGAGTATGTAGCTGCATGGATCGGGAATAAATATGATATGACACAATAACAAAAACTATGCACTGAAATAAAGTAGGAAAAATGTACACATCAAAGCGTAATTTAGAAACTCTCTGATCAAAGTCCCTGGTTAGGCAGTTGATAAGCTCGAATGGTTTGCCAGTACAAAATTTGGCTGGGGTTGTTGTTCGTATTGTACTTGAAAAAAGTTTAGATAACTACAAGTGCTAGTAGGTAATCCTTCGCCTTATTAGCCCGGAAGGACTCTTCCTAGGGCTTCTCCAGATCCTCGCATGCTCACCGTGGCGTGGCGTAGCGTGGCGTACCGTGGGCTGCCTTTTTGTATTCATTCATACACACACACACACTCTGCGCTACTCTCCTGCTTTACTGTACTCTCCTTCTTTGATGCCTTGCTGTGCTGTGCTATCTAATTGCAATACTCTAGTCTACTCTAGTCTGCCACAATTCCCAGACTTGTCTCAAGCACCATCTACCTGCCTCTCATCCTCCTACATTTGCTGTTGATATTGACAAGTTATGAAGCGGGTCTTTTCAAGTGTGTTAGCAAGCTGAAACTTGGTACTCAGGGGTTTTCGATGATGGCGAATTTAATGAGAATAGTGTCGTGACCTTTTGACATTATTTGACCTTAGTAAAAGGTCAAGTTGACACGGAAGTGTGTTAGCAAGCTGAAACTTGGTACTCAGGGGTTTTCGATGATGGCGAATTTAATGAGAATAGTGTCGTGACCTTTTGACATTATTTGACCTGAGTAAAAGGTCAAGTTGACACGGAAGTGTGTTAGCAAGCTGAAACTTGGTACTCAGGGGTTTTCGATGGTGGCGAATTTAATGAGAATAGTGTCGTGACCTTTTGACATTATTTGACCTGAGTAAAAGGTCAAGTTTACACAGAAGTGTGTTAGCAAGCTGAAACTTGGTACTCAGGGGTTTTCGATGGTGGCGAATTTAATGAGAATAGTGTCGTGACCTTTTGACATTATTTGACCTGAGTAAAAGGTCAAGTTTACACAGAAGTGTGTTAGCGAGCTGAAACTTGGTACTCAGGGGTTTTCGATGATGGCGAATTTAATGAGAGTAGTGTCGTGACCTTTTGACATTATTTGACCTGAGTAAAAGGTCAAGTTGACACGGAAGTGTGTTAGCAAGCTGAAACTTGGTACTCAGGGGTTTTCGATGGTGGCGAATTTAATGAGAATAGTGTCGTGACATTTTGACATTATTTGACCTGAGTAAAAGGTCAAGTTTACACGGACAGGCAGACGGAGGTTTTAAAGTTTCGAAAGTTGGATTTTAGACGCTTACTTAAACCTGACGGGCATCTTATAACTTAGGAAAGTTTTATTTTTTCTTTGTGATCTTGTTTGTCTGAAGTTTGAACATGTGCGAACATTTTTTATCCTTTTGCTGATCCTGTTCGCGCAACGTCGTGAATTAATAAAAGAGCAGACACAGTGGGCGGAATACACTAAACTAAAATAATTTGTTCCATGTTTCGTAACGGATGGTTATGCAAATAGCATGGAAAGCATAATGTCCAAACTATTTATTAACAAATAATTTAATTAACAAATAGATGAAATGCTTTTATAAAAGTTGACTAGTTAGAAAAGCTTGAAGACTTCATTCAAGAGTCGTGAGATACTAAAAAGCTGAAACTGTCCACCTTTCTCCGTCTCTATACAATTTTACAATGAGCTAATATTTTTGTGGTTGACCTTGGACATGGAAGGCTGTTCTGGGAAAAGGTATTTTGTAAAAAATAATAGACAAATCTTCCTTCCAGCTATTGTGAAGGGCATACCTACCTACCTAGGCACATAAGCTTTAGATCTAGCCAGTGCAGTGGGTTGTAATAGGCTTTAAAGAAAGTAGCGCGGTATTAATATTAACAAAAGAGGTACTGAGTACTGACGGTTTTATGACGTTTGAATTTCGCACCGGAACCAGTATCGACAATAAATATTTTATCGGGAACGGCCTAAAGATCCTAGGAGTCCTGATAATCGGATTTTGTCTATAGCTCATTTGAACAAAAGGTAATCAGCTCTGTTTCAGAATCTGCGAAAACAAATTGCAAGAGCACATAGGTAATATGAATTGAAAAATCCAGCATTCAAATGGGAACTTAGCCAACGAAAGATTACCACAGACAATTGACTAATTATTGTTCGTTAAGAAGGACGAGTACGAATGGACAAATGAAGATTGACTATAACGTAGCTCCGGTCCCACTGTACATAGGTACTACTATAAGCTGCGTGCTTTGTCAGTTGATCAAAAAGTTCTTCAAAGTTGTTATATTGTGGTAGAGCATGAAAGGATATGACCCTAGGCTGCAGAATGTGGAACAAGTTCATTAGCAAACGACGTAACCACTGCCAAAGCCAATCATTTCCCCGCAAACATCAAGTGGCATACATACACTGATAGCAATATTATTAGTCGATTATCCATTCCTGTTCAATACTGTTGATTATTAGCATACAATTCTTTCTCTTTTTGCTACAACATTTTTGCTACAACAACAACATTACCTTTTCATCATTTTATTCTATCCAGGCATGCATCACTGGTCATGGTCAAAATAAAAGTGTAGGATTTCCTACTACCAAATTGCACTTTTCATTTCCGCACGAGCAAACTCAGCCTGCGAACTCAAAGTGGAAACTCAGAGTGGAAACAGCGAAAGAAATAGCCTTATAATCTTGCGGTCATATCCTGAAATGCCCAGGAATGCATAAGAATCTGGATATACTGCCATATGTGCCTATTGGCCATGTGTGTATCCAGCCTTGGAACAAAAAAATCACAAACTGCTTCGATTTCCAATAAAATTGACACGCTCCGTCCAAAACTTGGTGGAATGCATTTGCGTGCATGTACATGACGGAAATTCCGATGAACGTGATTCTTTCTTGGCGAATTATACCAAGTCATGCATCCCCTTTGCCCTATCTTTAAAAAGCTGTTTGTAACTGTGTCTTTTATCTTTTATGCAGGTAGTTACCCTTTGCAAAATTACAATGTATTCTTCCAAATCTCGTTATACTGCTTACTGAAAATGGTGATGGCAAGCTCAAACTAACTGAAACTAAAAAGCATTAGGCATAATATATTCCACAATTTTATCTTTCTACATCCCTAATCATTGAAAATTCAATTTCCATTCATCGATGCGAGTGCACAAATTGCTTATTTTGATGAAACAATTTCGCATGTCTATCTAACTAAATCGAAAGCAAACGAGAGAAAAAAACATTCGCTCGTGGTGAAATGGAATAATAGAAATAACAGAGCTGGATTTAAATAAAGGAAAAGCATCATATAAAAAGCTATTATATGTAATCACAATAAGAAGAGATTTTGTATTTAAGTATCTGGAAAACACTGGCTGCATAACCTACAACCAACGATCACAATGGAACCTTTTAACCTGTGGGATTTGTACTTACAATCAGATTATGTTGCATCAAATATCAATTGAGATCTGACTGTATTTTATTGTCGAATACTAGCATTCGGAACGATGGACGGACATACATCTTGGACAATAGCATTAACAGCTTAGAAAACCGACGCTTACTATATTATTATTAATGGAAGCACTGCACGAAGCTGAATGAATAAATAAGTGAACTAAAACATGTGTATGTTTATCAGCCTGTAGGAAAAATTTATGATCTTTAGTTGCAAGCGCCGGAGGATGCGGTGATATAAGCGTGAGAATTCTGGTGGTGGGGGGAATAAATAAAATTGTTCCCTCCGGCCACCTAAACTGGTATATGCAGGCGCCATAACACTTTAAATATTACAATTAGTATATACTACGTGACCATTAGCTAAGATGATCTCGAAAATGTATGCATATTTGCTCTCTCCCAGGAATCACTAATATTTGTGGCACATCGCAATTTTCTCGGAGATGAATAAAGGTATATTATCCCTCTGTGCCTGTGTGCTAAGCACCTATGCATATTTCCTTTCGTACGATCCTTATATTCTCTTGGATGCCCTGGAGTATGCTTAAGAATTTTCACTGGACGAAGAAAAGGGAAAGCTGTTAAATTTACATCCTTGTAGACTCTGGCCAGGCAAAATCCTTACAGATGATATAGATGAGAAAGGAAGATGTGTTTTAGTTGGCTTGGCTGCGATAAACTGTGCTGAAAATGGTATTTTTGATGGTGCCTTTCTATTGATTAGGGAGATGATGATAAAGCAGGCTATTTGTATAATTCAAGACATGTTCCTCGGGTCATTATCGCAGATCGGCATATACCTACGTAAAAAATTGTTAGACATTCTGCGGAAGTTGTATTTTTATACGTCTACCTACCTCTCTACATTTCTTCACGATTCCTCCACATTACTCACACTCATGGCTTGTTCACACACCTATGCAAAAGTCTCGGCTAAATCATGTCGTGTCATGCGCGATTGTGCCAGATAGAGAAGAATTCTGAGGCAGGTTATGCGGAATAAAGATAAGCTTCAGTTTTTCGTATTCCGTGTTCTTCTGCATAATAATGATTAGATCACAAGATCAAATAATGTATATGTGTATCCTACATTCGTCTAGGTCGTATACATACATATGTACATACATTATACTGTTACGCATTGGTAGACAGGAATACTCAAGTGGATTGAACTGGATTGAAAGTTGACTGGTGTCATTGGAAATCCTCATTCTTCTTCGACTTTGGTACTCTTTTTGCATGCATCACTGCTTACAAAAAGAACGAAACACAAAGGAAAAGGAAGTAGAAAAGAAAAGAAGCGGTTTCATATTTTAGTTTTGATGTTAACTCTCAAGAAAAAAATCTTCAATAGAAAACATATATATATTTTATTATTCACCCTGGAAAACGTGTCGGTGATTCGGCTTACATTGATCCATAAAAAACTAGCTTAAAAGTAGCTCCGCTTATATGCATCTCCATTACTTTTACTAGATTTTACCCACAAAGTACAATGTATTATTAACGAGAGTAACATCAAAGGTGGGCAAAGTATCTGCAGAGTAGAATCTAGTTATCATTTTCCTTCTCGATAAAATAGCATGCGTTTTGAAACTCAGAGGTAATATATTACGTCTTTGAGATACTGATCACGCTTGTTACTCAGGCGTGAGATACAAGTTAATAGGAATTTCATGGCATGGCATTATCGTATGTAGTAATGTGTAAATAAACCCCATGAAATATATCGTATTTGGATGCAAATATTAATATTGCTTTAATATTTCTTTTTACCTGCAGATTGATTATTTTCTGGAATGATGAGAACGAGAACAACCATCTACCGTTATTGCTCAATGTGACACATACCTCTGTAATTGTACCAAATACATCCCATGGCCCAGGAACAGGATTCAACCACAGTTAAATAACTATGTCATCGCCGTCATCTTCCTATTCGTCTGATATCCAGTGGTCAAGTGATTTGGGCTGAACTTGCGTCATAAGAAAAAAAAGAAGCTCATCATATTTCAATTCCAAAGATGTAGATGCGAAGGAATATAAACACCGTCATAAAATATGCAGCAGTCGTAACGGTCAAATCAGTTTAAGGATTATTCTCTATACTGGACTTGTTGAGTAAGACTATAATATGTTCATTTCAAGTAAGTTGTTGGATTAAAATGTGCGTAATTTGGTACTTCACTGTAACTTTTATCTCTTCTTCTGATCATCCGTAATCAAGACTTTCGAAACAACTTATATTATCTACGTAATAAAGTGTTGCTTTGTATTAGTAGTCGTGAGATGTAACAATACAATAATTGTAATAATAATAACGTTAATTAGGGTATTATATATTTCTAATCAAAACAAGCCAACAAATCCGTATATGTATACTATCGGGGATGTGTTTCATTGTGAGTGTGTTAGAGGATCTTGGAATACTAATGTAATATTACATATAATGTATGGCCGTCTGTTTGTTGCGTAAAATTTGAAAGAAATATCCTAAGATATTATAATACGTAATAATAATGATATGATATATGATGCAAG
Organism: Sinella curviseta; assembly: GCA_004115045.4. Taxonomy (NCBI): domain Eukaryota; kingdom Metazoa; phylum Arthropoda; class Collembola; order Entomobryomorpha; family Entomobryidae; genus Sinella; species Sinella curviseta. The sequence continues at coordinate 29,735,275 of CM023203.3, read as the reverse complement.
GTGAGACCATTAAGAAACAGAAGCAACAGTAGCGTTGAAAATAACTACACTGTTATTACGCTAATTGCGTCAGCAGTCTGCAATTCTTTCTTAATTCTGCAAAAGGGGAGAAAGTCAGTTCAAAAAGTCATTGTTCTCTCTACGTACTTCCTTTGAACGCATCAAAGAACACATAACGTTTGTTCTTGCATACCTCCCACCTCAAAAGAAAGTAAGACTTACAGAGAGAGAGAGAGAGAGAAAGAGCGAGAGAAACGGGAATGATATCTTTTTGTTCTTTGAAAGACGGTAAAATAATAGCAACAATTATCACCGCTTTTCTAGCCATCAGGCTTTTGTTTCTCCCTCTGTAACGCTTTGTTAGTTATGGCTCTGCTTGCATTGTTTTATTTTGTTCCACTTTCCTGAACACTAACTGCCTGTAACGGACTCGTGTCTCAATTTACACTTTTTGAGGGGATGTATATCTGCTTAATCCCCTGGTCGCACGGGCACTACTGTTTCCCGAGCATACAGGCACAGGACAACAATACAGCTTGGCATTTCGTTTACGTAAAAACCATAAAAACTGGTTGAAAATGTATATACACGTATAAATTCGGTGAAATCGTTGCGCCATTCGTAACATAACGCCAATATTTAAGCACGGGATGGACATTTTAATAATTCCTTGCAAGATATGTGTACGGTTTGCCATTGCCATTTCCTCTCTGTTCTAGTCTCAAGTGTAATTGCCTTTCATGTGCTGGTAATATGGCTATTATAAGCTTCTTCTTGAATTACTACATGTTACGTTATCTACACGCAGCGAGTGTTCTAAATACTAGCTCACAGGAGAAGAAAAAAACACTATCCACAACAATGGATATTTAGAAGGAGGTATAAAAGTACTTAAGAATAGCACTGTAGGCAATGCGGTATAGAGCACACACAGCAAAGTATAAATGGTGATGAGGAAGAAGATGATGATCATGATGGCAGTAGGCCATTTATTCTTCCATTTTGAAGATGCTATCAATTACGTTATGAGAGCCATTTCACGAATTCCTTGTATTCCCTCCAAGACATGCATATACATAACCATTTATTTTCAGCGTTCCACATTACATTCCATAGCAGTTAGAGAGAAGAGAAGGCGATGCTTGTGTTGTTTTGTGGTAGAAAGTGGAACGTCGTTAGGAGAAGACAGAAAGAGTGGGAATGAATATGAGGTAGACAGTAGACATTGCTCATCTGAAGAATTTTAGGCACTTTCTTATCCTCCCATCCTCTTCAACGTTCACAGTGAAAGTGTGTGGATATTTATGCAATTGTCGTCGTTGTTGAAGGAAGAGAGAGTGAGAGAGGTGGCGATGGGAAAAATAAATTGTTGATGTGCATCATTTTAGCCTGAGAACACATAGCTGTCAGATAGCTTCTATCTTGTTTTATCCAGTATACATTTATCTAGTTATCATCACCACAACGTTGAATGTTTTCGGCTGGGAAAATGAATAGCACAATTTAATCCCAAGACATTCAAGCCAGTTTCTCTGCGTGTGTTCCCATTTCACTCGTATTACCAGCTGCTTAATTGAGTTCCTTGGGGAGGAGACTCGTTGTGATTAGTGTACACTACATGTATGTTATGTAATGACTTGTTCTGTCATTGACTTATTTACAGATCAAATATTGCACTTCGACATTACCACACCATTTTTTGTTTACTCATGACCCATTTCTTTGCTGGGTTAAAAAATACCTAAGCTTTTGGAGGAAAAAGTCGTACTGCTGGTTTCTGTTCCGCTTATTCTAAGCAGTCATTTTGCCATATTTGTAAGACTACCATGAACCAGCGAAAGAGAAGTGTTACATCCTCCAAAGTTACCATCGTGTTGTATGCTTTGTGATGTAATGATTGCTTTGGAGATGAATTTGCTGACAGATTTCTCCAGCTGAAATGTTGAAAGACCAGCCACTTCAGTGGTGACGATGACCACGACTACGACGATGATGAATTTGTGTATACACAGCCTCCCATTATTACTTTTTGACATATATGAATGGTAGAAGGACAAGGGAAAACTGCGATGCGAAATTATAATCAACATGGATGATTTATTCCGTTGTAATCACTTTGCCAAGCCAGCCAAAAAAAAGTTTTGCTTTCGTTGCAGCGGCCAACAACTTTACAGTTTGCTCGTCTCTTTTAGGTCGTTATTTTTGTCCTTCCCAAGTTTTGCTATTGCAATGCCATAATCATCAGGAGTAGTATAGTCATCATTGTCAGCATAAACAGTAGGCTTTTTGGTTTTAGCAAGCATTACATGCTTAAAACAGAGTTTAGGAAAATGACTTGAGCGTTGAATGATATTACTAAATCCTAACTTTTTCAGTGTCTAACTTTTTTAAAAACAAAATTTTTAAGTCGGGTGTACCCTGATAACTCTATAAGAATGGATAGCAAGCAGATCTCTCTCTCGTTTCCAGTGTAAGTGGCGAGGCTAGTGTGCGTAGTTCTAGTGTGGTGGGATGATTACACTCACAAATTTGTATGGCCGTAAACATAATGATTATGAATGAGCTCGTTCATAAGACAGAAAAAAAGTTTTACGATGACATTATATTTTATGACGAGAATAATAATAACGGCATGTTGTTGCTGTTGCTGTAGTGACGTTTCCTTCATGAATGAATGGGCTGGGTGTTTGGTGATGTTTACGTACTTCATGTGCCAAATGTGGATCGTACTTCCATTTCCATCTCATGATACCCCGAATACCACTTCCACTATACCAGTAGTAGCTGAGAAAGAAGCGACTCATTCCCTAAAAGTGAAATATACATTGTTGTTCATAACTAAAGTACGATGACTATTGATAGCCGTGCCATAAAATAAACCTTAGAATACGAAAGGAAAAAGATACGCATATTTGTCCGTAAATTAAATTACTCTAAAATATCTAGCAGCTAGGACTTGTATGCAAAATGTAATAATAATCAATTAATTTTTACGAGATCTTAATTTAATTTCAAGCGCGGTCGCACCCTCAATGAAGTATGTACTTAAATTCAAGATGATATCGATATTACATAGTATAATGTGGAACGCTTGAGTATTGATTAGGCGAGATACCAGCAACTTGTGCTTGAGCACCAATAAAGGTACGGTTTAAAAGGAAAATGCGCACAAATTATTAAATTAACATGAATGAAAGGCTGTATACATGCTGACATTGTTAAACATTCTACTGCGTATAAGTAAATATCATGTTCTCTCTTGAATCTAATGTGATTTGTAATGTTATTGCTACATTTTGTGCATCAAATGAAAAAGAGTCTTAGTGAACACTTCTAAAAATATATAATCATAACAAATAGATGGGCGCATCTTTGGTAGGGTGAAAATGTTTGGAATATACGGGAAAGGCATGCATAAATTGAATTGAGCCCCTTTCTTGTGCATGTCTTTCCAGTTTCCATTATATTTTATTTAAAATCGAAATAATATAGATCATAAGTGTATAAGTAATATTAGAGTTTTAACATATTGTGTAAAAATTATATGCTCATGTAGTTAGTTATTGTATGAAAACAAAACATTGGAAAGAAATCTACCGAATAAATGTCAAATGTACAGTTTAAAGACTTACCTATGTACGTATATCTATAGAACATAGATGTATTGCATGCAATTATTACTAAGCATACGAAAATGCTATCATTTTAAGAAGTTTAGATAACTCAATACTATTGTGTTAGTTGTTAGATTCTTATATTGGTGTACTATGTGTGATCGTGACAAGTGTAAATGTGCCTTCGAAAGATATACATACAGATGTGTCCGTTGCGTGTAAAATATTCTGCTGCAACAAGTCCATCGAAAGCGAACAATGTCTGATGAATTTTTGTCTATGAAGATTGCAACTAATAAATGCAATTTACGATGAATTGCTGTGCTATTCGTAAGTTCGTTTGGGATCCTCAATTTTACTATATGGTAAATCGAGCCAATTTCAGTTTCAGAGAAATTCTGTTTCCATAGTTGTACGAAAGCGCAAATGCTTAAATAGGTATTTTATAAAATAGGGATTTTTAGGTTAATAGCAAGAGTGTCAGTGATCCAATGTACTATAACGTAATGTTCGTGTACAAATATGTGGTGCTAATTCAAAAAATTTAAAATTCTATATTATGTATGTAGCTAAAACTTAAATTAGTCGGAACTACTTTTGTGTACTCAGAAATGATGCTGGATATATTCTTTGAAATCGAATGTAAACTAAATGATAATGATGTAAGGAATATGAAACGGAGTCAAATGGGTATATATTCGTAATCCAAACATTGTGGTATAGATGCATTATATTACAAGACGTACGAATTCAAAGTTTCTCCTCGTAGCTAAGTATACGATGTATTTCATTTAATTATATTGTATTGAAATAAAAATGTATCAAGTAAGTATTTTTCTTAGCATTCATCTCAAGATTCAAGCTTTCATACTCCTCCACAATGACGACAATAGTCTTCGTATTCTTTGGAAGCCAAGGATTACCGAGGAAAATCCCGGCTTTAAGTCTATTTCGGTTCTACGTACCCGCAAGCACAATAATATCGCCATGAAAAGGAGCACCTACAAATATCTAAATTTAAACAAAAGATATTGACATATACGTCAAGATTTTTCTGCTTTCAGCGACAATTACATTATCATAGAATTTTTTGTCTCGGTGTTCTTTATACATACATTCAATTCATCCTAAAGGAAAACACATTATTGGTTTCGCAGACATATTAGTGAACCATATACCTATACTGTATGCATTGTTCGAAACTCTTTGCACTGTGTAAAAACTCGCTCACAATCCATTTCATTTTAGATGAAATTCGCTACTTGATGTTGCCTTAATAAAAATGTCGTAACCATAAGCATGCATTTTATGAAAACGAAATGAAAGAAAATCATGGAATCCCTGCAAAATGAATTATCTAGATAGACCAGTTAGAGACTTTTTAGCTCCATGTGTTTATGTCGGTATTAGCGTCCTAGCAGTCTTTTCATGCTCTAATTTCTTAGTTGTGCAGTTTATTTTTCCATCTATTCACAAAGAAACCAAACGTGTTTTATCCTTCATAAATGGTCGCTTTTGATTTTCGAAATATAAATTCACGCACCAAAATGCTTTGCCACAAACGAGTAAACATTTATATGAATGTATCCATTTTCTGCCACTAACGAGGTCCTTGGCCTTTTGTTCCGTTTGCTTTTAATCCCAAATTGCAAACAAAGTAAGTGCTTATTAATGTTTCTAATGATTCCAACGCAAACAATTTTATTTGAACCCACCTTCTGCCCGAGGTTCCCCTAAGCTTGCAGCAGTAGCAGTGGAGAATTATTCCAGATGATCCAGTGGGCGGAGATTAATCAACTTTTCAATTTCTCATTAGTCATTATGAACTGACTTTGAAGTATTATTTCAATTTTATATCTTCACCCACGTCTTATTTTGCCCTTACCCAACCTTGTCGTCTCCACACTATTACACCACACACACGGTGCATGCACCCCATCTCTACGAAATTGTTTGAAGTGGAGAAGGACAAACATGCGATTTGTAATAAAGGCTGCGGCTATAAATTCCAGTAATGCGTGACATAGGAGTTCAATTTACCACTTGCACTTGTTTCAAGTAGCAAGTGCGTATCAGCAAAATAGTTATGGAGTGCGACGCGACCCCTTCACCTCACTATATCGTGTTCAATGTCATGTTCAGTCGATCAATAACACAATACATGTATGCACCGGTACCTGTTTAAATGGAGACATATTTTGTTTTAGAAAATTCATAAATGCTTACTATTGTATTCACCTCACATTTCACATTTCCCCCAAGCGAATAAAAATAATGCCAATAATTCTGCATGGAAGAGCAGATCGAAAACCGCATCAAAAGGTTTCTTTCACACAACAGCCGCGTCTTCGATAGAGTAGAGGAAGCCTGATAGTTCCAGTAGTCCACCAGGAGGATTTTCATCTCCTGCTCGTCCGTCCACATAGAGCATGTATACATTTTTCTTTTCTTTAGTGAACGGGTGGATGTTTACACTCTTTGCCCATAAATCTCTTATGGCTTTTTGACTACAGTTGCACAGCTAATTGTGGATTCCATTGGCATCCCGTGTGGATTGAATTCTGTGCCATTTTTCCGAGACAAGGTAAAAAAGTGCTTCGCCTGCTTCCTTTCCTTTTTGTGGATGACTGATTTCTTCCTCAGCCAGTATCATAATCATCAATAACAAAACATTGTATTATTGTATTCCTTAGTCCTATAATATTAAGGAATTTGGTGGTGGATGGGAGATGGGATGCTGTAAATTCGTCATAATCATAATAATATTATGTTTAGGTATATGCTTTTCGATTCAGAGAAAAGAGAACTAACGCAAGCAATCAGAGTTTGTTAAACCGCATCACTGAGCTATGTGTTTGAAGTATGTATGTAGGTATGCATAAAAATCCATTTTTGCACAAGCAAGTTTCTACTTAGTTTTTACTGTGTCTTTTAACCTTGCATCGTTTTCCTATCTATTACTTGTGTAACCTCTCATGCTGTCGGTCCAAAATTTAAAAAAAGAAGTTTCCGTATGTTCAAGTACGAGGTTAAAAGGTTTTGTAAGAGAGCCTTGATTCTATTTGCAGTAGTAGATTGCAACAACAAACTCCGTTTATAAAGGGTACACACAATTTACATTTTTAACGTGTAAATAAAATAATCGGCTCTAACAAAAACACAACTTTTTTTCTTCTGCCGAGCTGCTGGGTGAATATGCCACTGGATAAGTTGGTTGGAAGCGATTTTTACTTTCCAGTTTTCGCATCGGGCGGAATACCTACATGGACAACCTTATCGTAGTATGCATTCTATGCATTCATGTGTAAAGCCTAGAATAAACTGAATTCAACTTTTGCCGTAAATATTTACCCTATTCAAAACCTTTCACAGCAGCGGTTAGGTTGTCATAGCTATTTTGTAGTTTCTAGTGAAAATCCAAGACTCGATTTCCCTTTCAAGATTACACGCTCGATATTTTCGCTGCGGCTGCTGTTGTAAAAAAATAAACACGAAACATTTCAACTCGCACTACTTCATACTTATGCTCTCTCGATTCTCGATCTCCATCGTTTTTTAAGCAAGTAGCATTCGTAGTCATATTGTGCCATTGTTTACCACATTTATATTTTATTCAGACAACTTTGAAATACAAAATACATAAAATGAAATGAATCTGGTCAAATTTCATCAAATATTCAACATATTTAGAAAAGCGCTTAAAAGTTAGAATTGAATGCTAGTTGTAACATCTTTGCAGTAAAACTTGTACTATTGACGACAAAGACAAACATACATGAAACATGAAATTAACTTGGCTTAAATGAATAATTTATATAATAGAGACTTATAGTTTACGTTAACTATAGCTGCAACTATAATATTATCCATATTAATGTTGAACAGTCGTAATGGAGTTTGCAGCAAATCAGCAATTGCACTATACATCAATTCTAATATTAACTTAATAAATATATATACACATATATTTTGGCTGTAGTTAGATACATTGAAATTGAATAAAGTATTACCTATATGACATTATATAATAATATGTTCTGTTATCCTACATACACATTCAATAGCAAAAATTTGACTTACACGCACTTAGTATTTATTATTATTACATTACACTTCCATTCTTAGAAAATATTTGATTTTTGGAGTAGTTTACTAATTTGGCATCTTGATGAGCCTCCAATTACTAGGTAATATAAAAATTACTCATTCATTTTTATCACAATAATACCCACCTCCATACAACAAATTCCCATAAAAATACGATATATACGAGCATTACATCATCATAAAATGTGACAAAGTACTTGATCTAATGAAATACTAAATAATATAAAACTGCTAAATACTTATCCTATAAATATCTGACATTAATCATCGTGCTCTGCATTAGTTTTTGATTAATTTAACGGTGACGAAGCCTCTCATTTGCTCACTCTGCAGGCTGACAGGAAAGACATGCATAAAGGAATACAGGGACTCAATTTTTTCATCATGCATGCCTCTCCTGCTATCATATCATCACTATTCTACACAAAAAGGTTGGTAATTTATCATTCATCAATTTATTAATACCGCGATGAAAAGCATACCCTTTGACTCTCTACAGACGAAACCACACCAATTAATATCTCATTGCACGTTTTTTCCATTCATCTCCATCACATGAAACATCACATTGAAAGTACTTTTTTAACCTTAGTTTAAATTTCCAATAATAAAAATGCTCTGCGCTCGCTCTGCGAAGCTGTTGAATTGTTGATATTCTCTTTATCCGGTTTTATAAGGACTATAAATAGAATATTATATTATTTCGATTTTCAGTTTCGGTGACTCTCATTCATTCATAATCATGTAATAAATATTCTTATCAGACTTACATGTCATTACCAAACTCTACATCCTAGTAAACTTTTTACAACGAAATCTACCTGAAAAATGGGTTACCTTTTAGAGCTTAATGACACATAAAATTATTTACACGGCTACATATCTATCTCTATCTACATATTATAAATGTTATCGATAGAACATAAAATTTGACGTAGACATTCCATTATGCCGTTTTAACTGCCTATAAAAACTGTGTTTGCTTACTTACAGTCTGCCAGCCTCAACTAACGAACTTTCACTGAAATTATCAGATAATATATCACTAAATATGTAATAACGTGTCCTGTGTTCCCATACAATTTCTCCTTTAATATCGTCCTTGTGTATATATCGTAAGCTGAGCTTGTGGCTCATTCATTTTCATTGCAATTACCACATCGCATAATATTCCAGGTTACGATGAATATGGCAATAATAATTTGCGCTTGTGGGTATAATAATAACGCATAAATTTTCTGTAACAAAGGTACCGCTTCGCCGCGGTCACATATTCTTACACAACACTTTCATTCAAGCCTCTCGTTTTTATTAGGTTTCCCGTAATAACGAGATCTATTTTTTTCTCAAGTTTCACTCTTAAAGTTTAAATATTTGCTAGCTGGTAGGGGAGATGATGGAAAAAGTTTTACTTTTATGTAGCAACTCCACAAAATATATAGGCAAGTGTGATAATATAATATGTGCTTAGTGTGTATTGCCCTTACAATTCTTTCCTTTGCTTCACAAGACGATGTGGCAGAAAAATATAAAAGTCGAAAATTATAATACAAAAAGGGCACCTGGCCTGAAGGACCTATTACAACCAGTAACGAAAAAAAAGTTTCTCTGCAAAAGTTGTGCTTCATCTTCAATCCCAAGAATGCACCCTTGAAAGTTGAAAAGGTCTAGAAACAGGCTTTGCACTTCGTGTGTTGTTGTCGTAGGATGTAGTAATAATGAGAAATAGTGCATTCATTCAAGAAAAAAACTTTCAAAGTAGTGGAGTGAGGGAGAGAGAGGGTTAGAGAGAATGTGCTTTGAAATGGAAGATTTTCGCTAGTCAAATCGGTGAAGAGGTTGAGTGCACATGGCAAACGAGTGTGTAGCGGATAACAGCAGAAAATAATAACAGTAATAATGATGTTGACGATAAAGCCACTATAGAGGAGCTCTCAAATAAATTGTGACATGCAGTTTCAAAAAGGAGAGGTAACACGATTTAATGCCATAATATAATGTTTTACTGACTTGGTTCATTCCTACTTCCATAGAGGAAACTTGAGTGAGAGAAAGAAACCGTCTCTTTCCCTTAAGTATGCAGCCCTAATAGACTTTTTTAATTTCCTTCGTTTTTGCTTTCTACTCAGCACACCGACCATGATTTTGGTTTATTTACCCACAACACCAAGGTCACGTCAGGTCACACAGGAAGGAGGGAACAAGTTGACGGAAAAGTATCAATTAACTCGAGTAAATGAGGAAGGCGACAAAGTAAATTAACGGAAAAATTGGGAGCTATATAATGAACGTTGAAGTCTGAGAGAACTTATTCATATCGACTTGAACGTCGCGTCATCCACCTAACATAATCATTATCATCATCATCTGCAAAGGAATTGGTTTTTGTAATGCCCATGAGAAAGAAAGGCTAAGATGCTCCATAGATTAAAGTTTATAGCGTAGTAATTGATAAGATCTCTACAGGGAGAGGAAAAAATAATGGGCATTTTAGCGACATAATTGCCTGCCAGCTCATAGAAGAAAGCAATCATGGTTATACGCATGAGAGTTCTATAAAATGTCCAGCTATATGTGTCGGTGCTGCTGCATTTTGATATAAAATAACCACCGCATAGCCCCAAAGTTAACCCACCACAGAGTAATGCAGTTTATGCTCTCTTATTCCAGTGAATTTTTTCTCTTCAGACTACAATACACAACGTGGGAATAGTTAGTTGCAGCAATTCATGAGCTCATAACAGCCATTACGGCGCATGAAAAGGAATTTCACTAAAGACTATCAGAGCAAGGAAAGTATAAAGAAGTATTAGAAGGCTAGAGAGAGAATCTTACGCGATTTATTACACAAAAATTTCTACCCTTACCAAATAATTTTACTGCTTACTGCTCTCTGCTACAAAAAAAAGAATCTAGTAAAAAAACTACCATAAAAGTTTTTAGCTTTCTTTTTTTCAGGGTTTTGTCTTGTGGCGTACACTTGGTCGAGTTCATATGAAATGCTTACGCAAATGCAGTTGTGAGAATGCCCATTATGTTGTTTTCTGCTTTTTCTATTTGATTATCAGTAAAGGTGCAATTATTTTGAATGGCAGGTTTCCTACTAACGTCAATTTATTAATTTTAATAATAAACTTTTCTTATTGCCTTTCTTTGACAAGGCCGGGTCACTTCATTTTACTCATTTAAGCTTTGTGTGATGTCCTTCTTCTTGTCTACTCAAAAGAAAGAAAGAAAGTTGGCGACCATGCTACATCTGTCTCGCAAAGTTCAAAGAAGGCGCAATAATAACAACAACAGCTGCCTTTTTATTAGGATTCTTCTTCTTCTTACTTCATTTGAACAGTAACAGCAAAAAGTAAGTTTTAAGGATGATGTTTGCCTGGCTGACTAGCTGGTGAAATTTATTTACATGACAGGACATGTGTGTGCCGTGTGCCCATCTTCATAATAATAACGGAAGGAATATGATGTTGCGATTACTGCTGCTTTTGTGAAGATGATGATGACTTTTTACTCTTTTCATCTGCTGGAGAAGAGATAAAAAGCGGATGAGTATAATGGCGGTGGTGTGATGAAAATAACCTGCAAGACTTGACAAGCTTTTTATACTTCTTTCCGATTATAATACAAATCAAAGGGGAACAAAGGACTGGAGAAAGGCTTTGATGTTTTCAACATTGCTTTTTGGCACTTGCGTTCATAGCTGTGTATAATCAAAGGAGTATACCATAGTCCGCCCGAACTACAAACTATATCCCATGTACTCAAATAACTACATATTATGTCATATTTTTGTGCCTACTTGTCAAGGGCATTTGATCATAATGAAAGTGATATTAACTTTTCAAACAACAGTCTTCGTCGTGGCTGCATGCACTGTCGGTTAAGAAAAGAAAAGTCTGCGACTTAAATAACTGCACAGATTTATCATGGAAAGGGTAAACAAAGTGAAAGGATGATTTAATAAATGCCACATGTTTTGGAGAAATGAGATAAAGAACCGGAAATGACACACACGTGCGACTCGCTCATTATGACTGCAACAACACTCTGTAAATAGAGATTTCAGCAAGTTTCTAGACTACGAAGGTTACGGTTTACAAATTATGTGTTGATATTATTAAGCAGAGCACAATGGATTGTACGTGTAGGTATGTTTGCTTGTGTGATACGACAAAGATGGCAGCTCATATGTTACCCATACAGATTATATAACACCAAACGCACAGGAACTGCAATTATTTCCCGTCTGTTTCGTCATGTTCTGACATGTGGCAAAAAAGTGGGTTGCCTTTTTATTAAATAATTATTTGTTTCCGTTAATGGCGTTGGTGGACATTTCACTTTTCCGCTACGTTTTCTTCTTCTGTGACAGCACTGCGACAGTGATTGCACACTGTGATTGATGACACAAAAGAGAAAAAAGAAAAGTAATGTTTGATGCTGACTCCATGGTTTGCTGTCGTTTTTTCTTTACTAGGTTGGTATGGGGGAAATTGCGGATTTCGGTTCGGATTGACAGACATGACCAAGCCTGGAACGCAGCAGGTGTCACCTTAGTGGATGTAATAAAAGCTGTCATAACTTGTAACAGCAGTGGAGGTACTTGTGGCGATGTGGCTTGTAATATACGATGAACAATGGTGGTGGTTAGTGGCTGAGCTGAGTGACATCTGCAAAAACAAAAAAGAAAGAATTTTCTAAATTGTATATTTTCATGTTAGCGTTAGCATTTCTACACTCTAGTGTTATTATTAACTTTCCAGTGGAGCCATACACAAGAGGAAAAGTTGTATTCGCTTCAAGCACAAACATGTCCGTGAAATTACATTTATTAAAAGTACTATAACTCTAGATTCCTACTTACAAATACATCAATATACCGATATTAGATATGGGTGGGTATTTTTGAAAGCAATAAGTAGTTATATTGAAATACAAAATTGAATTACTGGATCAATGCCACCTCATTGAATTTCGTCTCATTAAAAATTTATTGTACTTTAGAAGTGGAATTTTGTATGATGTCAGGACTTCACTGATTATGTCAAGTCAACATTGTGAAAGGCCATCCCTAGACCAAATCCACTTGTCCCTTTTCAGTGCATGTCACGCACAAACGGATAAGAATAAACTAAGTATTTTCAAACCAAACCTTCAGCTTTCACTCTTCAGTATCTCAATTGAAAATGCCTGTCAGCCGTTTTCTATTTGGTAACACTAGTAGTGGATATCATCATGATGTACACGGAACTGTCATTTATATCTTACTAAGGACATACCTACATATAAATACACATTATTATTATAAATAAAATATGGTCATGTCTCGTTTTCCAATACTTTCAAGAAGATGACAGACAGGAGGATATTTATATTTGATTTCCCCTTAAAATAGCCAATATATCGTCACCCAGAATTATATATTAAGTTTTGTATATAACATTCAGCTAACTCAGCTCTTTCCCGACGCCACATACAAATCCACCAATGATCTAAAACTTGAACTAGGTATTTCTAAAAATAAGATGAGTACTACTTGTGACCTAACCCTTTTCAACACTTGCCATCAGATATGTTATGACGCAGCATCATGTGACCTGAAGATTCCTGCCATGCACATTTGTTCGTAGTTGATATGCCGATTTCCATGTGATTTGTAATATCACCCTTGTCATCCTTTTGACAACATATGCCTCTCAAAATGTCCATGCAGTGAGCGATAAATGGACACTTTCTCCCACTTCTTCTCTCCTCTTGAAAATTGAGCCTCGTTGTTATACTGTCACATCGCACCTACAACAGTATGTACAAACTTCTGCCTGGTGATTTCACTTGATCCATGATGATAGTTGGATCTTTCACACTCATCCTCTCAGTCTGAAGTAGATCTAATATGTGCAAAAAGAGGATAGGGATATGGATGGTATCTACATAATATATGATAAATATAGCATAATGCACATACCCATTTAGGTTTTATGCATATTCAAAAACAGCATAAATTCTCTCAAGACAGAAACAGGAGATTGCTGATGATGCTGTTGTAGATGATGGCTCCGGTTGTGAATGCATAATAAATGCTGCACACTTCACTCATTCAACTCATCCCCAGCGCATCAAACACATTTTACTTCTACTTTTACTTATGATACCACTGCTTCTTTATCGGTCTCTCTTTTGACCCGAGCAAGGTTGTAATTTTGCCAAGAGAGCTGGCTCTGTTTACATTATGCATACTTGCATGCACGCCTGAGTAGGTGAACGAGCAGAGAAGTGGGTGATTATGAAGGAACAGAAGCAAAATTTTCTTTTCTACACAACTGCTTCATTCATCTTTTCACTGAGGTATATCAGCCAGCAGGATGATGTGATGTGGTAGACAGATGATGATGATCAACGTGACCATCATGATGAGAGCTCATGGTCCATGCTAATGTGCCACTTGTGTTGATGGTCCTTCAACGTTTCTCGTTTTATAATGTAGTCAGTCCATGTCCTTACATTTATGTATCTTTTCTCGAATAATTTCTCCCTTTTCACTGGATGTTCACGCTCGATAGCACTACCAAAGTACTAAACACCAAGGAAGACTTTTATGAAATACCATTAGTCAACCAACCAGATTGTTTGGGTAATTTAGCGTAAATTTTTCTCCGGATGCTGAAGCTACTTTAGTGACCGTGATGATCTAGTGTTGGAAGATGTACATACCTATGTGAAGTGACTCTTGAGAATCATTATGACTGTACTGAGTTACAATCCCACACGTGTATTTTACTTAAATTAACTCGAGTACTAATTACTAGTAACGTATTACATTTATATGGAAAGTATTCATTGCAATATTCTAGAAAAATTGCCACCGTAAGCAAGTACATATAGAGTAGCCGCTAGTAATTAAAATACCCAATTTTGATTGAAACCCGAATTTCACGAAGCTTAAGTCAGTAGTAATCGCTAGGGCTAACTGTAAAAGTTACATGATATTACAGAGAGCTGTTACAGTAAAGTCTGAGGTGTTGGCTTTCCTGAATATCAGAACCGAAGGATGACTTTTGGGGTATTATATACTATAATAATATTATATAACGTCTGCGGTCCGATCATTAATAGTCCTATCAAGTCAGCAATGGAATTCGAATTATCTCCGGTTTGAGTAACACGTACAAAAGATATTATGCTGGCATGGTTTGTAGGCGTAGGAGGAAAACAAGAAATTCTGCTACCATGAATGTTTCGTTGGCTTGAAACACTAGTTTGTTTTGTAGCTAAAAGTAGCATATGGACACTTAATCCAAAAGTATCTAAGGAGTCTTGTGGAAAATAGAATGGAACAGTTTCCGGACAGATGGACAATGATAAAGAAAGTGTATCCCTGTGTTAAAAAGTATTATTTTTCGGCTTGATCGTGCGAATATAAACAGTGCAATTTGTAATCAGAGCATGCATGATAAGAATACTGCGTTGAAGTGGAGAGTGAAAGTAATGCTGACGCAACGTATAAACCATCCTATAATCCTATATACAATCGTCCATACACATTTCAAAGGTCATTAACTGTTGGCGTTCATTTCATCAAACCAAAAGTCCCACTAGGTATGTAAGCTTCTAAGAACGCATTAAAGGAACACGTGTGAATGTCATTGGGGGAGAGAATGTACACGTGTAATACTTATCAATCTCTTGACACGTGTGATACTCACAATCTGCATTGGTGTTGATTGTCTAGGTATTCGTAATTAAGCTCTACAATACCATCCAATAATAAAAGTGTTTGGCTGATAAAATAAGTGACAAAATTGTATTGGATTTTGGGGAATTTCTTTTTGTCCTTGTGCATATATTATCACTTTATTGCTGATTTAACATCATGACGAGTTCATGTCTAAAGTTTCCATTTTCCAGGAATAATGAAGGAGAGCTTTCAGCTTTTGTTCAGGCTTATTATTACCGTCGACCCATCAAAAAGGCACCAAAAATGATTCGAGGTCAAATTAGTTGTAGCCGATAATGCCATCAAAGAAAATAAACAAAGGAATACAATATGCATGGTCTAATTTCATAGAAATTTGAGATCCTGGTCTTAACTATCTATGCACTTTAATCAGCGCTTTTATGTTTTTATACCAAACAAACTCCATTTACTCATTGTGATTGCATAATATATTGTGCATAACGAGAAAAGCAAAGACTGATATTAGCGATGCTACTCAACCTAACTTCATCATCTGTCTATAGTACTAATGTACAAACAAAATAAATTGCCATTAAAATTTTCGCATTTCATCTGCACATTTCCCTGACTAATACGTAGAAGGCTGTTATGGATGTTCTGTATAATGATGTATGCAAATAAAATTGAAAATTGTTTAAAAGACGAATTCAAATGATTGTTTGGAAAACAACTTTACACTCGAAAAGTACAATGTATTATTGCCTACATCTCCTTGCATCTAAAAATACAATTTTGTTTTGTTGATGGATTGTCTCATGTCGCTTCAAGCATCAAAATATTAATAGAGTTCTCTTACGACACGGCTGAAGAAATGAAGCTGTCAAAATGTTGCCTATAGCTTACATAAGCTCTTTTAATCTTTACCACGCCGCTACAAAAGGGCCAAGTCAGTCAACTATGGGAGAAATCAAATCCGAATGAAAATGGAAAGTATATAGCGATGATGATTACTTTTGATAACTTTGACATTTGCAGTTGTTTTATATGCTTCAGTAAACTGCTTGCCTTTTGCATGATTTCACAACAAAGTTAGAAACAACCAACAAATAAGTTGGGACCCCGCCAGGGATAACAAAACACGATGTATACTCCTCCTTTCGAAAATCCCCTGAAATCCTGCTATTTGCGCCATTCATTCTACATTTACTTTTCACTCGACAAGAATCACTATCCTGTTCTGGCAGCTCGTGTAACATTTCACTCGCTAGAAACCAGGCTGAGATTCAGAATTATCAGAATATTCCTTCAACTTTCACGTCCAATTTCCCCTTTGCTCTCTAAGCTAGTTCCCTCGTGTTAAAAGGATAAACGTATTCCGTTGCGACTTACGCTTCGTAGTTAGTATGAATTCCCTTTAAATATTTACTTTTCATTGCAATCGCCGCATAACAAAACCGCTAGCGCCGCATCAACAATGTTCTATCACAGCATACAGCATAAGCGGATTATACAAATTGCATAGAGAAGATTGGGCTACATGACACATTATAGTAGTAATGGCTTTATAAGTTTCAATTGTCGTGGACTGTACTTTCTAATTTGCTAGATGTTACTGGCACTAACGTGTGTACGTTTTGCATAAGAATACATATCGCAGACGATGAGTTATTTCAATTAATATCCTAAATAAATATTTCAAGTTTATAGGACTCTTTGTTTATCAAAACAGACAATATTTGATTTACTGGTAAATTCTTTAATGATATTACTATTGCATTTAAAGTAAAATAATTTTGTGTCAAAAAAGTAATTCACTTACGTCTCTCATGCATGTTCAAACTCCATAAAAATCCACAAAGAGTGCTTCCAAGCTTGACACGAGGCTCGTCTGGAATAAAATGTTAATTTAACAACTTTATTGCAAGGGTTTCCCATAAGGCCAATCAACTAGGCAAAACAGTTGAGTTTCATTATCTCATTTTCATTGTCAGGCCCATTCATCAGATGAAATGTGACATAATCGTGATTAATTTACAAGCGATTTGTACTAGCTGAAGCAAAAGTAATTTGTATACTGAACTGACTTCAGGGTGGAACACGTGAAGTTGCAGTATTGAATGCTTGATATTGTTCTATTGCGTACGTAACCCAAAGTTAACCCACAACAAAGAGTGTCTAATGCATAAATGAAAATAAAATGAATGAGTTTTATTATTAATAATGTCGAAGAAGCACTTTGTGGGAAAGACAACTTATCATCAACAGCCACAAACAAAGCAACAACAAGGTATACCTACCACCACCATCCTACCTGTTATGTTAGCTGCATCACTAATATTACAACTTTCTTTTTTGACTGTAAATGACTTGTATAGCACTTCCCTTTTTACTTTACCGAAACTCATGTAATCGGCAATCTGTAGCGCACTCTGTCTCTGTCACACCCACTCATTTATCTTTTCCAGCAGGTGCATATTCATTCATTTCTACCATTTTATCTAAATTGAGTTTGAATACGAGACACATAAAAGAGCAACCACTCTCTCCTTCTCCCTCACGCTATTATATTTAATGGGCTAGAGTCTCAGCTTTCATGTACTTATCTCTTAAACAGAGGAGAAGAGTGAGAGTGGAAACTGCATCTCCTTTAAATAATAGCGCATCCTGCACACTTAAATCATTGCATAAATGTATATAGGGTTCTGCCTGAAGTCTGAGGTCACTGTGTGCTTAGTAATGAAAGCAGTCAAGCGTAGCACGTCAAGTGCATGTGCCAAGTGACTAAAGTGGGAAGGAAAAGACGCAATTTTTAGCTTAATGGTTCTCTCTTCAATTTCCGTTTCCATTGAAGACGATAAAGCAATTACTATTTAGGCCTTTATTGTTTCCTGACAAGAATGATGCAGCCTGGAACGAGGAAAGGGCAATGAAATGGCAAACATTTTTTTGTAATATTGTTATTAAATCAAACGAACTAACTATTTTTGATGGGTAATGTAATTTATGGACGGTAATATTATTAAAATAAAGTAGAATAATAACGACAGCAAATGTATACGTAGAGGAATACATCAAAGCACAATAACTTGCTTGATTGTAGTTGACTGGTCCGGACTCGTGTTGGTCTCTAAATACGTCTTGATTTTAATAAGGTATGCATATACAATCAAAGAAGTTGCTGGTTAGACAATTTCTTCTCAAAATGGAGGAGGGTGGATTATTAAATTTTGCTGCGAACTTCATTGCTTTTTCAAAGGGGATCTACCAGACCATGCCTCGGTCAAAAGTTGAAAGTGACCATGCTACACTTTCTAAGCTTCAATGAAGAACCATGCCACTTACATGCAAAAAGATTTTGCTGGCTTGAATACTCATTCTAGAAAGGAGATAGTGAAAAGCGAACAACAAACTTTTAAGGCATGAAAAGGAGTGTAAAGGGAAACAGACGAGAGGACGTAGACAAAGCACAATAATGAAGGAAGTTCAAGCAAGCGGGCAAAGTTTTTTTTCCTTTCCATTAGACACACGGAGACAGAAAGAAGACAGTAACATGGATATACAGATGACAGAGCAAACGAACAAGTTTCAAAACAGTAACAATAATTGGTGGTGCAACTTGGGATAATGGTAAAAGTATAACAACCAAATTCAGAGAACTTGAGTGAAAGTTAAGTTGACTTGATTTAGGGAAAAGGAACTAGTGGGGAGAAAATGGACATGTTGTTGTTATTACTTCTGCTGCTCCTGACACTGATTTCATCCATTTCACCAAGCAAAATCATCTAGATATCCTATTCCAAAGTAGTTAGCTGAGCTTCGGCAGTGCTTCTACACGTGTCAAGGATTATCTGAATTATTAATACCATTATGCATAGTTCAAAGAGATTTTTTATTGGTTGTAAGCTCCAAAATAATCTTTAATAGTATGCAAGATAATGAAATTTAAATACAAATTCTCGAAAGATAGGCTTAATAATTACACATAACAGTATCGTAAAATACTCAGAAATTGATGAGAAGAAAAGCTTTCACCTGGATATAAAATTGACCTTGGATTTAACTTATAATGGCCCACTATATATGCAACTATTTCTCTTCCCAGGTACAACAGCAACCATCCAACAACCACGGTTTATGGAATGGAGTGATGTATTAGCTGTCAAATAACAATGTAATGCACTGCACACAAAAAGGAACCGAAACATAATCCATACTCTGTTTTGTATTATCGTTTACCATGAAAGATTATCACAACGGACTAAAGTACATCATTATTTTGTATTTACCGAAGTCAAGTTACGTTTCATATGTGCATTTCATATTTTACTTTCTCCGCTTCGGTTCAATTCACTTACCGTTACGATATAAACAGTTGGCCTTACTGTTTACTGGACCTTTTTACTGATATGATATTACATTATGTGGCATAAAATCTGATTATACGTCAAGTGATAGCAGATAGCATTTCTACCGAACGCTTTTCCCTTCAAATTGGATCAGCAATAAATAAACAGCGAAATTTGACCTGCTACAATACGGAATACCATTTTCACCAAAAAGGATTCAAGGCAGAGAGGCAGAAAAGAAGACCACTCATCTGATTGTGGGCCTGGTTTGGTAATACCCATTGCGAAAAAAGCTGTAAATTTTCAATATTGACAAAATCCATCTGCTCTCCTGGAATACAGCCAACAACCAACTCATATATACTTTCACTCTGTCTGTATAATGCTTTCACTTGTAATTTTTACTTTATACTACATATGTACCTCGACATTTTCCCTTTTCAACTAATACATACAACATAGCGTTTTCTGCCCACCATTTTAAAACATTAGTATTAACAACATTGCTAATTTATTTTTGAGTTATTTCACAAATTAAAAAATATTATTAACATTTATGACGAATTTGAAATCAGTGCTCGTTGTTTGGTCTCGCAAGTCACTTTGAGTTGATCGCGTACTTTAGAATAAACGAACAATGCCAACAACGCGTTTACTATTATTTTATTTGCTCTTCGAAGCCCATGTTTTTCTGTTCTATCCTGGCCCAATTCTAAATTCATGTCGCTAACAATTTTCTAACATGATGGATTTTTTATCTTGTTTGAATCCATTTGTAAACAGCAATTTCCTACGCATTATCTAGAAAAAATAATTTGCCAGAGAAAATTGTGTAACATGGATTTTGGGTTGGATCAGTATAATAATATTTAGCCATACCTATCTACTATTTTTGGCTGCCACAAATTTGATTTTTATGAGATGAAATATAGAGATGCATTGACAGTACACAACTTCATACAGACATACCTATTTAGAGAACAAAATGTCAAACTTTACGATCAATGCATAGAGGTAGCAACAGAAAATGCCAATTTAATCTTAATCTTATCAAAATCAAAATATAAGGTTTTTTAATTCGTTTAATCAAGTTCATTGCCCCATCTTCATCGATTGATCCTCCTTTGGTTGCATGGTTGGACTTGAGTTTGGTACTTTGCGTGTTAAAGCATCGTCGTAATCTATCTTGCTCACTAACGTATTTATTTATTAAGTAACCTGAAACGTTATGGTACAATGAAGTCTTAAAATTGCAGCAACGTAATTTACGAAAAAATCAAATTGGAAACACCATATACTCAACCAAATTGGAAATGAGAACTAGAATTACTCGAGTCACTTTCTCCTCCTTGAAAAGGTAAATGTCCTCTCGGACGAACATTTAAAGCACACGCTATTTTATGTCTGGCACAGGTACATATTTTCTTAGGGATATTCACATTTGGCTTATATTATATTCACTGCCAACTGCAGTTCTTTTTCTTGTTATGTATCGTCATGTAAAAGTTGTTTTCACATTTTTACAATGTGATATGAAATCATCCTTACAGCAGCAGCAGGAGAAAGCTGGTGGGACGTCTGTCGTACCTTGGCTGGGAAAGAAAAGCAAGAAACGAGAATATAGTACTGCACAAGAAAAGAATCACTCAATCAAACACGGGTCATTGAATCCTCCATATTTGTCCGACAGCTGACAAATTACTGTTGTCCAAAATAGGAGCAGAGACGTTCTATTCATGCTGCTGTAATTTATACCCGAGAAGGCATTGAAAAGAAAAACAAAGAGAAAGAACAAGTACAAGGACATGCAATAATCAATTTTGCGCAAGAAAATGAATGCACAGCTTCACACTAGTCTGTTATGTAAAACGCGAGGTAGATTAAAGATGAGACTAGTAAACCCCGAGAAGGCGTACAAATTTTTTGTCTAAACATCTATTTTTGTAGAAAAAGTCTGTTCACTATCTGAAGATAAACTGTTATATGGCATCTTGCGCAATGTGCAACCCAATGGCCAATAGGTGCCACTGTATTGTCACATCAGCATCTCAATAAAACAATGAAGGTGACCCGTTTGTGTGGAGAAAGCTCATTGTACTATATGCGCACACGTACTTGGGCGGAAAAAGATTTATTGTTTCAACAAACAGCTCTATTGGGACGACAATTCCGCTTCAGCAAAAGGTACAACATATCACTTTACAATGATGAATTTTCTATCCTATTGTGCAAAGTGTAACCTGAAAGGTAAGCAATTAGGTATAAGCAAAAGAGAGAAAGGTACCTGTTGTGCTTTTAGTTTGTTTCGTGATGGAGGTGGAGATACAGCGTTCATGCTCCATGTTTCAACCAACACACATAATTCTTTGGATAGATTAGGTGTTGGGATGCGCAACTGCCTTGTAAAGCCATTTATAATTCAGCAGGAATATTGGACGAAAAAGCGATTTCATGACTTCTCATGAGAACAGCTCCACATAAATACATGTAGAATAAAACATGGACAAGGTGATGGAAGGATCGTCAACGCCATTCTTTATTCTCATGCTAAATGGAAGAAGAGACAGCTGCTGCTTCTTCAGTATTCTTTTTTAAGAATATGTGAACAACATACATACAAAGAGTGGAACAATTGCGTTTTTTACTTTACTTTTGTTCTTAAAGGTATTCTGTTCGCTTAGCTTGTGTTCACTGGTTACCTAATGACACGAGGCGAGCAAAGGGATTCCGTCTCCGTCGAAGGAAAACGTATAGGCAAAACACCTTTTTCTCGAATAAATTGTTCTTTTATACACAATGGGAGCACTCGCGAGAATAACTGACAGCACACATTAGGTACATATGCACTATAGCATTTGGCACTATGTACATGGTAAGACAACAAGAGAAAGGAAAAATGAAAGTGAATATAGAAGTAAGCAATGAAGTAAAAGTCCACAAGAGACATTGCAGTCAAATTGTGATTGCTTTCACTTCTCATGTTCTCCCATGACATCATTGTTGTCACCATCTAGTGAAAGAATAAAGAAGGTGAATATTTTGTGAGTGTTCTGCTGCTGCTGTCGTATATATGGACAAGATAAATTTTCTTTCAATTTCCCGTTCACCTACCTCCGCACAAAGCTAAGGTAGCGTGGAATGATGTCGATAAGCCAATAATGATATGTACCTACGACCCACCTATCTTTTTATATTGCTTGCAACCCAACAAAACTATTCTCTTCTCAGGATGGCATCTTGTGACGGGTATTTCAGTAAATTGTATTCGCTTGAAGTATGCCTTGAATTCACCCACAACAAAAAAGAGGAAATGTTCAGAATATTTTATTGACCTTTATTCTTTCCTTACTTATTGAGATACCGCCTTTCCGCTGAACGTACGTACGTAAGCAGTCAACACAAGCTCGTGTCCCCGATACGCACACATATTCAGTTTACAATTTGCTGACGGCAAGGAAGACTAGATTTCTTCTATCTATCAATCCCTCTTTCAAACCATTACACTACTGTAATATTATACAGTCTACTCGACTGCCTTTTCCAGTCTACATGAAATGGCTATACCCATCGTCCACAACAATTGTAATGACGATAATGGCGAAAGAGAAATGGTTATCTCTCTTTCCATTTGGTTATTTATCTCACAGTCGACGAAAGATGGATACTGTTCGTTTACGAGATACTCGTTAAAATAAACCACTGCTGAAACCAAAGTATAAAGGTTGTGTAGAGGAGTTGAGATTGCTGATCATTGCTCAGCACCAGCAGCACACCAACTTTTTAGGGTCACTTCCTAATTGAAATGAAATGAAGCGTATCCTTATCGCCGTGTCCCCGTTTCAATTACCAGCCAATGAAAAAAAGGAAAATGTTTTGAGAGAAAGTAGATTACGATTTCCATCAGGCTGCTGAACAACTATTTATGCCTTTCTCCTATCGCCTGACCAGTAATATTATGCTTAGAACTTTCACCACTAGTGGACCTTGATTCCGCTCTTGACATCTTTCTAGCTTATTTTTTGTTAAGAAGCTAAACCCTGGAAGTGTCGGCTGAGTTATTTGGCAGCGGAAATGAGAAAAGCATGAAATGAACCTCGCAGGAGTTCTCCATAGTCAAGGTGGACACAAAAAATGATTTTTTTTCTGTTGGTGTTGCTGCTTTGCTTGACTGCAACTTTTTCTCGCTGTATGTGCCGTTTCCTGTCACATTAATCTTAAGAGAGTGTTAACGGCCAATCCAAAGGGTTAAAAATATAATGACACCGCTGTCTTCACACAATTCACGCACCACGTCACTTGTCCACCTACATGCGAAGCTGAGGAGAAAGGAAGAACGTGGCTATTACTTAACGGGAGTAAACGGAAGTCGAGTTGAGAGGTATAATATATATGACTTTAAAAGCCTCGAATAACATTCGGGTGTCAGTATAGGTGTGTAGGTGACATGTGAGAGCTCTATTCATATTTTCCCTTACGTTGATATAAATAAAATCCATTTAATAGAAAACCCCTAATGGAATGCTCTTTAGAGGAATCTGAAGAGATCAAATCAATGAAAGCTGTAGTACAATACGACACGCTTTTATGCATAGGAAAATGGGATTCCGAAAAGTTGGGAAGATATGCTCGCATTATGCGCTGTACTTTTCTGCTTACACAATAGATTCTAGAAAAAATTAATGCTAAAGAATACTTGAAACCAAACTACAGAGGTGATACTCTATACCATGATACGATTCTTTTGTGAATAATACCTAATAGTTTTTAATAGAAAATATGAATTGGGACACGGGGCGAATAGTGGCATCATTATAACGGTCAAATGACAAGTTTTTCTACTGTAAAGTTTATTATATTTAACAGCAGTAAACTGAAATTCATGCAAATCGAAAACCTAGTTATCTTACGATAAGCCATAATATAGTATACAAATTTCGGTAATACTTTGTTGCAGTTTTAATCGGATTTCGTGTTTGAAAAAGTTTGAAATTAAAACAAAATTTTAAGCGGATTTTGTCAATATGTATGAAACAAGGACGTCACGGATAAAGGGCTTACGTATTACACCCACTACCCGGCATTCAAACGGAAGTCATTTTGCGCAACCTTTGATATTCTATTCCAAAAAGCACAATATAAATGTCAATTTGTTCTGTGTATACAAATACAAAGGGAAGATGGGAAATATGACACAGTAAGCATACGGTTCTGAATAAATAGGTGCTAAAGGCAATAATATTACAAATTGGTATGCAAATACAGATTCATTGAAAAAAAACCTTGAAAGAGCGGATGAAGGTGGAATATTATGAAATATTTTTTGTGACGCCGACGCTTTTGCTTACACTCATGTAATAATAGTAACCAGCCTACCATCTTTCAATTTTCCTCCTTTCACCATCAGCATCTTCAATGACAACCAATAGTGACTGAACAAGGTTTTTTATACCATAACTCCTGTACAGCTCATTTCTTTCACCATCATTTTGTTTGCATCTTTGTCTGATATATATTTCTGGTTAACGAGATTTCCGTGATTCCCGTCATCATTTGATCACTACAGACGAAAACGGAACTAGTACGTAAACGCCAAGAAAGGGAACTTAATATGCTTACACATTATCCAAGTTATATCAACCGCACAAAAAAGTGATTCGATGATGACGTTACGTACGCTGTTTTGGGTTCGTTTGTTACCACATTATTATTACGCAAAAAATAATGATGACAACTGAACAACACATGCACCATGAGTTTCAACATTTCCATGTAGAATAAATGTGTATCTTATTTAGAGACATTATACAATCCCCAAACCCGACGCAATTTGCTAAAAACTTCCACCAACAGTCTTTCTGTCTGTTTCTCTAACTCTCCGCATCGACACTCTTTGTTTGTGCCTACAAAATGGTACAAAGAAGTTGGATTCATTGTCTACGAAATTCGATCCACTCCCGTAAAGTATACTACACATAGTAAACGTTATCCTCTTTGCATCTTATTTCTCCTATTTCTATCCTTTTCCTCGTTGTATCCTTTTCCGGGAAATGGCTCTCATCAATTCTGCTGATGATGGAGTGTGTTTTATTTGAGAGCGTCTCATATGACATGTTAAAGAAAACGTAAAAATAAAAGGACAGCGAAAACAGGAGTCGAATGACCGAGCAAGATGGAGTGTACGCAGTTTACACTTTTTAGTCTTTATCAAATCCATCCTCCACCTACACTTCTCTATTCTCTTTCAGTTCCATTACTTCTAATGGGAAAAGCAAAAGAGATAAGTATTATGCAATATAAAAGTGTCATTTCCTCGAAAGAAAAGGTCGATGATTTAGAAAGGAAGTCCATGAAACGAAGTGTGAAGAGAGAATGTACACACTATACTATAAACTTTAGGATTCTATATTTTAAGGCATCCATTGTGGTTTATGTATGTATTAGTAGGTATGTAAATGTACCTATTGCAAAAAGTCTTTAATATATGTTAAAAACTATACAATGTAACGGATGATAAACGTATATCAAACTGGAAAATGTTGATTATAATGTGAAGTGGAGTGAAAAGATGCTCCATTTTGTTTAGAAAGGGGATGGAAAATCATAAGGATTAATGTGCTCCATGTGTCCGTGCCCACCAGCGAATCAACAAGCAATATATTTTAAGAGCTTCTTCATAAACACAAATTTTTCAAGGAGAAAGGTGAAGGTAGCGTTTGAAATGTAAAGATATGTCATGTTGACTATAAGGTACGTTCACTTTTGCTTATTCGTTCCTCAGCCAGAAAAATAAGTGAGCAGACTTGTTTAGGCATGCGTCTCCATTTTTTACCAACATCTGTTCCGCTTTTTAGCTCTCAGCTTTCTCCTCTCCATTTTTGTGCCGTTACTGGATGAAGTGAGCGGAAAACAGCCAGGAGAAGAAGAGAGCTGAAGCTGAGGATATAATGTATTACAGCCATTAGATTTCCAGAGTACATGACACTTTGAGGTGCCAAGAAAAAAGTTGAATGGAGTGTGTCTGGAGAAGAGCTGAGATGCTTTCTCTGTGAACGTACGTAGATGTTGGAATATAAACTCCGCGAACGTGCACACAGAGATATAATAATCATATAGGTAAACGCCGTGTTTAAGAGGAATGTGTTATCTGAAGAGAATAGACTCGGATTTGTTGTAAGAAATGAGAGAGACGCGCACAAAAAAGACGCATTATACTGGTAAGCCTTTGCAACGGCAGCAGCAGCAGATAAATTGGAATGGAATTGAGTTCTTCATGTTTCCAGAGACTTGCCTGTTTTCGTGTCTTTCATAAAATATACATAAAAGTGTAAGCACAAGCACGCACGCAAAACTAAATTGTACCAGGGAATGGGAAGAACCTCATATTCATCATCATTATTTTCATCCACAAAGCACCTCTCCAGAATTACTCTTCCCGTTTTGAGGACTCGCTCCGAGTCTTTTCACGCACAAACACCCAATATTAAAGACTTACGATTTTGACAACACGTCTTGTGTAAAAACCTATTAAAACACGGCTTTAGTTATTGTTGGTGGAGTGTCAACTTAAAACGAAATAATCGATTCAACTAAATGCTGCCTACCAGATATGCTTGTTGGATAAATTATCCAACTGAAAAGGTTATTTTATACTAACGACACACATATTATTTTGGCTGATGATTACAGGCGAGAAAACTGCGAGTAAAATATTTTTAGACATATCAATTATTTCTATAAAAAAGTCTTTTCACTTGAAGAAAATGCTATGACGCGAGCATCACTTTTATTTCTACAGAACATAATCGGGACTGTACAAATTGATTCTTAGACTAGTGTCACATTCATTGTTTGCGTTTTCACTTTGAAAGAAATGCAGAGAATAGGAATCGGTAGGTTTAGCACCATCTGCAACGCACACATATATATACATGTTGTAAGCAAATCTGAGTGAAGGCAGTGGATTAACTGTCACGAACAAGTATTCGTCAAATGACATGTTACATGAAAGTAATGAGTCAGTCTTTTTGTTAATTTGCTAAAGGCAGGATTTTTATTTATTTATTGGTGAATATCATTTTGACTCTTACTTCTTACATCAGTTCAGTTAGCAATAATTATTCTCTGTCAATACCTGAGTTCACAGGTGTAGGAGAAAGTAGACACATAGAAGGAGCAGATTTATCATGACATGCAATTTTCAGCTACAGAGAATTTGGAAATCCTTCAACGTTTGCTCTCACCAGCAAACAAGTGGGAACAGATTCTTGGGAAATTGTGATGAATATATTCATTAAATATGTATGTGGTTTGTGGTGAAATTGCTTTCAAGGTTTGACTAAATTACAGGAAATGTTTCTGTACGAAAGTTTGTGGTAGCAATGTATACATACCTTTAAGCAAACAAACTTGCTTGTAGGCAACTGCTGATGTAACAACAATTAATTTTGTATGATTTATTTATACAAAATCTCCATGCGGTTAGGGACTGAAAAGACAATGGCAAGACAAACAAGAAACACGTACAAAAAATAAGCTCAAATCATGTCACATGTCGTCGTCCCTGACTTTGACAATTAACGTCACGGTCATCATCACGAGGTCACGTACACTTGAATTAGATCTAACGACAATGATGACTCAAGGTTGCAATGCAATTATATAGTGAAGGAAGTGAGATTAAAGAGAAAATAGAGAGAGAGAAAGTAGGTACTTACATGTCCCTTCAGATCTGCATCATACAGAGAGAAATTGTAATTATGGGGATGAGTAAACGTGCAGACAGGCGACTGATTTTTACCGTAGTTTTGGTAGAATGACATCGTTTTTGTTATAGGTTTTATGATTAGCCATTTATAGTTCCATTTTAACACATAACGATCAGGTACACAAGTCATCCGTACATTCAGTAGCATTTTCGTCCATTCACACTTTTAGCTTCTAGGTTAGTAGTTTAAGTGTTTAATTTCTCGGAAATTTCAATCTATCAATGTTTCTGGCATGTTGAGTAACAGCACCAACAAATTACAGTCTGCCAGACAGACATCACATCGACATCGAATACCCTGATCTTCCATTTGGTACTGACAGTAGTATCATTTACACCGCATCCTGATTCTCCAGAGGATGGTCACCGTTCTTGAACGCAATTACATGATTGGTGGATCCTCTCATTCCCCCATTTTCACAGTGCAGCGCCAGCAGTGACAGCGCAGTTTCTTTAGTCACTTCGCTCTGCATCATGCCAGGTGGAGTCTGTGGGTGTGCATGAGAAGATCGATGTTTAATACTTTGAGATGTGCCATTTGGTGGTGGTCCAGGTGGCATAAGCAGTACCTTACACTGGATGACCTTGCGAAACGCTTTGCGAAAGTTATCAGAGAGGAAAGCGTAGAGAATGGGATTCACGCAAGAGTTCATATAGCCAAGCACGTGCGATGTTATTTGAATGGCTACCGTCAGATCTGTAATTTGGTACAAGTGGAGACTTTTTAACAAGAGAACGGTTTGTATGGGAAGCCAGCAAACTGCAAATACTCCAACCACGACAACAACCATTCGGGTGACACGCTTTTTTCCGCGAAGAGACTGACGGGATGCGCCCGCTGATGAGACCGACTTCCAGAGACGGAATAGCATTCCAAAGTAGAGAAGACAGATGATGGTCAGTGGGATAGCGTATGAGGTGAGCATAAAGCTTATCTGGAATGCGGCGTGGTTGTAGTCTTGATTGAAAGTACAAGCTGCTTGCTCCTCGTATGCGTAGCTAGAAAGAGAAATTCAAAAGAAACAATGCCAAATTAACAAAAAGTGGTGGTATGGTGGAGCCGAACATTTTATGGACAGGAAATTAATTTGCGTTCGTCTATTATTTCAAAAGCACTCGAATGCAGTACCTGGAAGTAGACAGATATTTAGAGGAACTATTTCTCAACGCGACTTGCGTTGCAACGAAATTTTTTAAATTTCCTGAATTTTTGTCTATGTATTTGGGACCCCTACAGAACCTCTAGTGCAGGAGTGGTACCCCTCCAAACCCTTTGTATAAGCAGACATGGGCACATTTATGGGCTTAAAAGGCAGGAAGGTTTGTGCGCTCTGTAGCTCACAGTTTTTAAGCAAATGAGCTGAAAATTGGCATGCACATGAAGAAATGGAATAAAAAATATGGTCAGGGTTGCTTTTTTCGAAATTTTGAATTTGAAAATAGTTTTGGCGCGAAAACTTGATAATTCAAAATATTGTCACCGAATTTAAAATGTAACAACAACGGAATTGAATTCTGCGGGTCAAAGACCATCTACAGAATGTTTGTCCGTCGATTTTGCGTACATTGTACGCGCGAAAATTCAAATTTAAGGCGTGAAAATATGACAAAGTGAAATTTCTCAAAAATTAAGCAAGATTTTTGAATTCTGAGTGTAGATTCGGATTCTACCCCACAAAATTACGCATGGAACAATTTTTAAAGTTTTTGATAACTATACATCCGATGCAAAAATTAAATATTTATAGAGTGTACTTACAATCGCTGAGTTGTTAACGGTTAAAAATTTGCGCAAATTTTTAACCGTTAACAACTCAGCGATTGTAAGTACACTCTATAAATATTTAATTTTTGCATCGGATGTATAGTTATCAAAAACTTTAAAAATTGTTCCATGCGTAATTTTGTGGGGTAGAATCCGAATCTACACTCAGAATTCAAAAATCTTGCTTAATTTTTGAGAAATTTCACTTTGTCATATTTTCACGCCTTAAATTTGAATTTTCGCGCGTACAATGTACGCAAAATCGACGGACAAACATTCTGTAGATGGTCTTTGACCCGCAGAATTCAATTCCGTTGTTGTTACATTTTAAATTCGGTGACAATATTTTGAATTATCAAGTTTTCGCGCCAAAACTATTTTCAAATTCAAAATTTCGAAAAAAGCAACCCTGACCATATTTTTTATTCCATTTCTTCATGTGCATGCCAATTTTCAGCTCATTTGCTTAAAAACTGTGAGCTACAGAGCGCACAAACCTTCCTGCCTTTTAAGCCCATAAATGTGCCCATGTCTGCTTATACAAAGGGTTTGGAGGGGTACCACTCCTGCACTAGAGGTTCTGTAGGGGTCCCAAATACATAGACAAAAATTCAGGAAATTTAAAAAATTTCGTTGCAACGCAAGTCGCGTTGAGAAATAGTTCCTCTATTGCATTTTACTATATTTTGTTATTTCGTGGAATGCGTTAATTTCACATGAAAGGATGTAAAGTTGAAACAAATGGTGAAATTATTGCCAAACAATAGTATTTTTGAATGCCCGTCCCTGCGTCTGCATGAAATACATTACATCATCATGTACCGCTGCACTGGTATAGCCAGCCGCACATTTTACGCTCTTTCTCCCAACTTTCTTGCGTCATCTATAAAATTATTGGAAATATCCGTCGAGAGCATGGCAAAATATATACATTCTATTCTGTTCAGCTCACACCACCCAACCCATTCACATTCCTTCCGCCTGGCTGTTTTAAATGAACACATCTGCCAGAACAAGTTGAACGCTTTTGGGAGGGACAGGAAAAAAACATTCCAAAAAGCTGACAAGTACTTTCCCATGTAGGATAATCAATAGATGGAAACTCTTAAAATTTCACATATTACTTAAACTATTTGTACATACATAAGCATCTGCAAATAACTGGGGGAGACGCTTTTGTGTTAGTTTTTTACTTTTAAGTATGCAGATATATGCATGACTAGAGATCTGCCTAATGAGCCATATCGACCAAGAGCCATATTGCTCTCAGCTGAACAAACACAAAACATTCCCAAAAAACAAGGTTGTTGTACGATGACTATTACTACTATGTGCTCATCTGGCCGTTGGAAAATAACCGTTTTGCCGTGAACTGAACAAAATATTTGTGGTCTCTGGTCTGTTACTGTTATGCCATTAGTCGACATTTCTACTACAGGCAGAGTGTTTCCGGACACACGGGAACGTAAAATTATGCATGTCTGTAACTTACGTGTAGTAAATGAGTCCATGTGCGGGAAATGCTGGAAGGCATGAAAGGAGAATGATGATCCAAGTGATGGCGATGGCCCAGTATGTGTTTCGCTCAGTTCGAATAGAAATCGAGGCGACAGGATATACCACTGCGAGGAACCTGTCCACACTCATGATAACCAGCGTGTACACGCTGACATATGCTGTGACAATGATCAGATACTGGACCGTCTTGCACCAGATCTCGCCAAAGGGCCAGTACCGCATCACATAATCGGCAGCGGTGAACGGGACGCAGAAAATAATGAAGAGAAGGTCCGCCATGGCCAGATTGATGATGAGGATGTTGGTCGTGTTTCGCATTTGCTGGTTGGAAGCCACCACCAGCACAACGAGAGCATTTCCGAATAGACCCAACACGAAGATAATGCCAAAGAGAACGGGAACGATGAGACTGACTATGCGCTCCAGCTCTCGGTTGTCCGCAAAGTCCTGTGAATTAACAATGGGAATATGTAAATATGAAATCGTTGCTTGTAATTAACCTGAATTAATGAGCATCAATTAAGTATACAAGCTTTTTAGTTATGCCTGCCACTTCAAGTCAGCTCTGGAGAATTGGTTGAAAATATTAAGTAGGTATACACACACTTTATTTGTTTGTCAGATCTACAAATCGCTAACATATATTATATCTTCTTGGATTTGATTTTCAAGTGGAGATAGCAGTAGGAACTATTTCTGACTTGAAGAGAGCGGATTACACAAGATATATTATCGAAAATGCGCACCACCTGCGGCATCCATTCATTGTTCCTTGCAATTCCATTCGGTTTCGGGGTACACAAAGGGCACACCACCATACCAGTCGGTTTTAAGCCAACAAACCAAAAGTAGTCGTATTGAAAATAAGCTGGAGTTGTTGGAAAATGTTAGTTAGTTTTTTGCAAGTGACATGATGAGTGAAAGGCTAAATCAATATCAGACCATATTAAGTATACAGAGTATGTAAGGTATGTTTAGAACTCACTCATCATCATCATCATCGTAGAGCTTGAGGTAAGGGGAAAGCTTGTGATTCGACTTTTCTCTTTCTCCACATGTTTCATCCATGACACAGATTTATTTTACCAGAACAGCTAGGAAGAGAGTTGCATACCACCACGCATTCTACCACCGTCATAGTAAACAAAGGGACCAAAGGCAAAAACTAGAGAGATAACCTTTCTCGCCATCCTACCCATTTATTCAGCATTTTCTCCTCTCTGACAAAGGGAACAGCAATATTGTCGTGTCAGGGTATAAACATGGTAATATCACTAAGAATGTGTTTATGTACCTTTATGGGTGAAATGAGATGATATACCGCTTTATTATACCCTACGGACTACATTCCCATTACATTATTGCAGTTCTGCTGCTTAAATACGTAACAGCTGGGAGACTAGAAGTGCCTGCAGTCACAAAGTTATTCATTTTATTACAGGACATCCCTTTTCGTGGTAAAAACATGCTTACATTATGCTGTATAACGAATTCTGCACAGGAACAAAAGACTACCGTTTGCAGAGAATGCACGGAGCATTCTAACGTAATAACGCAATTTATTTTTGAGGTTCCTCTGGCTCACTTTGTGAAAATGTATGTAGACTCGACTGTGTGTGTGTGCAGACTTCACTGATGAAAATCCAATGCAATCCTATAGACAGTCTGATGCCTCCACTACAGCTTTCCATTTCCTTTCGCTTTGTCTTTCATTTGAAGATCTAACAACTCATTCATTCATTCTTCATTTCGTTCCTTTTATTCCCGTTTGTTTCACAGAGATACACTGTATGGTATAGTGGCAATCTGCACTCCTTTGTCATAATCTGGGAAATGAACCTTATGAGCCAATAAAATGGCCGTTCGCAAAATCTCAATTTCACCTGCTACCTTTTCTCTCTGCTTCCTTCCTCCTCACACTGATGGGTTTATGAGCCCTCCATATATGTGTACATGTGAGCAACAATAAAAGGCTGCGCACGATGAGCCAAGCTAAATGGAT
Source organism: Sinella curviseta (assembly GCA_004115045.4). Lineage (NCBI taxonomy): Eukaryota > Metazoa > Arthropoda > Collembola > Entomobryomorpha > Entomobryidae > Sinella > Sinella curviseta. The sequence goes on along the minus strand of CM023203.3, from coordinate 29,701,478 downwards.
ACGGATAGGGTGCAATCAACCATGGAACAAGTACAGACGTAAGTAAACTGTTTCAGCAAGTGCAGGATTAACCTGATTCATTCGTTTCGCTTTACTAGTAAGTAGTATATAGTAGTACCGCAGCAGCAGCAGTAAACATTTGCCATTTCCCAGTCAGACTCAATTAGCCCTTTTCTTTCTCTTTACTATTTATTGCTCTGGTGCTGATTCTGTTATTATTATTTCTGCTGAGGTTTCATTCAGACAGACAGACATGTATAGCTGTAATAAAGTTGCTTTTATTATTATTAGCGTTATATTTTATAAAATTCAGCCTTACGTTTGGAGGGATCATGGGATGACTATAGTTGAAGTCGCAAAACAGAGATTTGTAGGTGAGATTGACCATAGATTCGTTGGCACATAATCCATACCCTGGATCCGAATAGTCTGTAGGAATTCCATCAGGAGGGATTATCCCTCCTCCAGCGATTCCACCACCGACTCCTCCGTAACTGTCTTCTAGGTCAAATTCTAGATCCGCGTCGTACGTAGCTCCAGCAGCGAGACTGTTCTCATCCCCCATGAATGTCTCCATCCCACTCGCTATCTCTTGACTGTCTGAGATCATCCTTCAAAGTTTGTTTGTCTTTCTTCCGCGTAGTGGTGCACGCTTTGTTGCTTTACCCAAAAAAGCTTAGAAGTTGTGGCGACGCGCGCGTGTTTGTAGTTTCAAGGACACCTTGCTACTCTCTTTTCCCTTATCTCCCGTTTCCACTTGTGCTCCCTCTTTATTGTTTTGCTTTCATATTAACTTTTCTACTAACTTTACAAATATGTCGGTAGTAGTCTACTTTTGTAACAACACACTTGATTGCGCTCCATTGTCATCACTGAATCATTGACTTGAAACACTTTTAAGGTACGTATCGTATAGACAAACTAGTACTAATATTATTATTATCCATCCGGTAGATTTTCCCTCCAAGACAGTAACAAATTAGCTGTTGTCTAATTCATCAACTTAATCCTATGAATGGAGAAACTCGTGAGTGGATGATCAGCGCCACCAGCTATAGCGAGACAATGAGTTTTTTTTTGAAAGGTCACCTTTCTTTTCGTCCGTGATAAAAAGTCTTTTGTTTTGCACAAAATCGCTTCACTGAACCAGAACAACAATAGTTGAGTCTGTGTGCAACGTAGTTCAAGATTTAATGCTTCCCGTTGCAAAGTTTGCGTTGGTCCAGCATAGGCTCGATGAACGGGTGAAAGCTTTAATGCTGCATCATTTATTATCACGAACGCACAAGTCAGGTCAAAAGTTGTAAAATAAAATGAGCCAATTCTCTTTTTCGGCAGCAGCAATAATAATATAATAGCACAATGCCCACTACTGCTATTACCGGAGATAATGATTAGGTCATTACAGTGATAATGATGATGACCGGATTCGTTTTGATGCGGGCGAGATGGATGATGATCCTTTTCTTGTTGACGATGCTGCAGCTAATACGCTTTCGGTTTGCTCAATGTCCGTAAACTGCGTCCAAGCCAAATACAAATTTTCACCAAGTTTAAAAGCAGCGTAGAGTGCAAATATTCCATACAACACTACTAGAATGGAGCGGATTTTAACATTCATTGTATGTCTGGAAAAACTGACACATGGAATTGTGATGGTGGTGAGTCCATATAGCTGAGAAAATATGTCCAAATATTTTTGTGTTAGATGGCTTCCGCTTCTCAATGGGGATGGATTGTTGTTGGCTTTAAAGCCAAATGGGAATCAAGAAAGCTTTCTTGAAGTTTAGTGTTCAATCTCCTTCCGTTTTCTCTAGAAACCACAAAAAAAACAAGAAGTATACTTTTCAGGCGTCTTTGTGTAAGATTTTTGAGTAGATAAAAAGCAGGTAACTTATAAAAAGTGGAGAAATTTCAAGAGCAAACAAATAGGTACATTCATATACGCAGGTGAGTCTTCAGTGGGGGTATATATATTAATGAATTATTTATATATAAAGTAAAGAAGTATAAAAGTATTTGCGTCGGCTCTTTTGAAAACGAGATTGGTTCTTCTTTACTATTTTTTTCTACGACCAATACTAAAAAAGCAATTGTAAATTATACTTTTCCTTCCTTCGCCTTATCAATGTCTTCCTGGCTAGTAGATTTCTATCTGCTTGAAATGATGGGACAAGGAAATAGAAAGGAAATTGACTTTCCATTAGCCGCTAGTCATAAAAATGGAATGGATCTCGCAATGTCCTTCTTCTTTCATTTTTTCCGTCTGTGTACTTATGTTCTCAAGTCGGCCATCCGGTTGAATAAATAAACCGAACTAGGTATATATTTACCTCTCTTTTCTTGCTACATTATTTTTTACTTTCTCCCTGGGAAAATACCTGTTGGTTCACCGTCACACGACCAATCCAACGTTTGAACCAAAGTACTTCTCAAACAAATGGAACGAAAAAAATACAAGGCATTAGAAAAGTACTTCTAAGTACTTCTACGAGTTTAAGAAGGAAAATATGAGAATAGCCTTCCTGGCTTCACTTTCACTTGAGCCCTTTCCTCATTTTCTCAAAAGCATCTAGAGGAGAACAAATAAATTGTGTGGCTTACGGTGGTATTCCCCTTCTCTCCGGTGGATGACGAATGACGATGATGATGCTGATTGTAGGCCGACAATCTTCTTTTTTTTTCAGAAAAATAAAGTTTGTCAGGTTAAGCCAAAATTCAACTCTTGTGAAGGTTGTAGTTGTGGTGGTGTGTTTCTCGGGGAAAAGTGTAGCAATCCGAATCCCACTTGGCTTATTTTCTTTTGTTGTGTGTGTAGGTTCCTTTTTCTCGATCTACTTGCTGATGTGCTACTTCTTGCTCAATGTATCTCGTTGCAAATATTCTCTAGACGAAACTTGTGTCTTATTATAGCATATAAGCTCTCTTCTCGCAACTTTCACTTTGGAATTCGCTTGAACAGCTGGAGAGATGAGATGAGTGCTGGCAATCAGGTTGACTTTCCACCTAGACATTGGGAGAAAACGAAAACAAATTATTGAGTATTTTGGCCTGGAAAAAGTCGTTTGTTCTGATGCTTAGCCGCATTTCCCCTTACTCATTCATTTGGTATCGATTGCATCATGTCCCTTATTCACTACATAAGGGATTCTATCAGGAAATTGTAACTTCATAATTTACTTTTCTGCTTAGCAAGCATGAAGCGATGCAACAATGGGAAAACGTCAAAACTTGTATGCTCAGAAATTAGTTTAAATTTAGGCCAATAAAAAAGCAGTAAAGTTTGGCACTCTTGTCGGCGTTGCACGTGTGTAAATGTAAATAAATGTGCATGTAAAGTCATCCATCATCGTCACCTGAATATTTGTTCGTGTACCAACCAAAAGCTGCAAATTTCACTAGACCCTTTCCTTACCAAACAACGAGGGATGATACAACAATAAAAGTGCTAAAAATAAGGGAAAGCGGAATGGACTAGGCTTTTTTGTCTGCGGAGAAATAGAGAATGCAAGGAATTTAGCACAACAACACTGGATGAAAGGAAGAAACAAAAATGCAATGCTTCACAGTAGAAGAAACACGTCGGATGAAATGAAGTAAAATGCAAGTAAACTGCTCACAAGGGAGTCCCGGAGGAAATAACAAGCGAAAAACTACATCTGGAAATGTGTTGGTGATGGTGGAAGAAGCCTTTTCATGCTATATAGCTTTTGCTATTTCCTTCACTTCCTTCTTGAACAAACAATAAACAGTATCCATCTCCTTTTATTTAACATCACATGTAGGCTGTAGGCTGTAGGCTGCTGGGAATTGAACTGGATCAGTTTCCGCACATGGTCCGATCACTTTTCCCCACACCAGCCAGCGCTTTCTCCACTACTACTTTCTCTACCACAGGCAAACGACAGACCACCACGGGTGGAAAATATACATACACTCTCTAGACTCTTGGTAAGTAGACAAGGTTGTTGGTACAAAATCTCAAAGTTTTAATACTTTTTACTTCTCTCTGATCATTTTCCATTGTACCCACTAACCTGAACTTTGTAACCGCGTAGGTGGACTAGTAAAAGGTCTGTCATATTCGACTCGAGTTTTAAATATATCCGATTACAATCAAATGTTTTTGTCCCATGTAGTCTGAAGAAAAAACATTCCATTCCAAATTCTACTTACATTTTCCCTCAAGTTATACAGTATTCTTTTCTTGTGAATGGGAGACTTCATTGTTATTAGAATAATCCCCCACGAAAATGTTAACATAATCACTTGAACATACTTTTCTAAAGTGATTTGCTCAATTCTTATACTGACGACTTAAAATTGCAAATCCGTAGTTATGCTTAGAAAATAAAGTTTCTGTAGGAGTTTGGCTTTTCTTACTATATCGATCATTGATCCCAAGATCGGCATTTGTCTGGAAAGTTGATTACCTAAGTGCTCTTGTCCCAGTGCCAATTTAATGCTATTCTCTCCGAAATTTATCATTTCAGTATTAAAAATTGTGTATTTTTTTTGAAAGTTAGAATGTTAGTATTTGTATATTTCTTCGAGTGATATATTTGCTATAACATATATCGTTAAGCTCTTGTCACGTACTAGTTTGCTATTTTCATCATGCCGTTCCGAGTACTCGTATTTGAGTGGTCGTTTATATCATATCTCTATTCTTCAGCTTCCTTTAAGCCAAGTTTAACTAACCTATTTTTATTGTAGCTCCACGTGTGCTCCATCGCATAAAAGTTTACGTAAATTCAAGCACACCAGTAAAGATTATTTTTAATACATGTTTTAGGAAGACCAAAAACGTTCAAGAGTTTGACGTGACATGACGCATTTTATATTATTGCTTTATTCACCCACCTCCTATTTCAGAATAACTGACAAAAGGAGGGGTACGTTACGAATCGCAGAAAAGCCGTCACATGATCCAGTCCTACAGTCATATTGATCATTCACTCTGCTTAATTAACCTCTCCACAAGCAACCAGCCCTCTTATCGACACCCACCACCGCATCTTTTCAGTACTTGCTGGGACAAAAAGAAATGTATAGAAACGAAACGTGAATGGAGATATTTTTCTCCACATAATTTCCATAAAGTGAGCGCCCACAACGACATGTTTATTCATATTATTATTATAATAATGTTTATGTCGTTGAAAAATGGTGGTGTCCTCAAGTGGAGAAAGCCAAGGATTTTTGCATGTATTGTGCACCTTAAGCACGGACTATTAGGATGACAGCGGAAGGAATCCTAACAATCTTGCTTTTTCTTCCTTTCCTCAGAAAAGGTCCCATTATTATGGTCTTTTATTCGGTATGCATTATACTATATTTTCTTGGCAAATAATATACGTAAGTGAAATACTTATTTTTTAACGAGAATAAATCTTGAACGTTGAAGAGTGAAAGTGACTGTTGCTGTGTACTCGTACTTGACTGTATACACAGAAAATAAGCTCACGTCAGCGACTCTTTTCTGCTGTGTCAGACATGCTAGCATTCAACTACGACATCATCATTTCTCGTGAACACGAAACGTTAAGTAAAATATATTCCCCGTACTTAACTCCGTGAGTGAACAGATTTTTCAATTTTTCAGCAGTCCACACAACACAGTAGGTAGGGTCTAGTGTAAGTTAGTGCATCAGTAACAGTAACAATAATAATCATCATAATGGATTTTTACGCAAGTGTAGACAAGCACATAACACAAAGTCGCTTTCCCCATTTTTTAAGAGGTAAGTAAAGAGAAGCAAAGCCCATAATCCGAAATTAATTGCTTTTTTATCCTACACAGAGGCACCGAGCCAGAAGATACGTTTTTCCCTTGTTAGTCTCTGCTCAAAGAGTAGAATAGAGTGTTTTTTGTGATGCTGCTGGTAGCTCTCTTAAATTATGATATTAAATATATGAAACATAATACTCCAAGCATTTTCCTTCGTCTATGGTGTACTCTGTTACGTGCCTGTTGTGGTGTTCCAGGTAATTTTCCAATCCTACTAGTCATTGTATTATTTGTAATAACATTATAATTATATACGCAGCATGCAAAACAGGAGCTCCTTTTTGCTTCGCTTTCCGTCCAAAAAAACTGCCAAGCTACGAGACAAGTCTAGTCCGCATATTTAAGATCTAACGTGTATACTGAGTATTTTCCTTATTGTAGAAAAATTCCTGACCATTTTTCATTTTTGTGGGAAAGAAAGCTACAAAGCTCTGTATTATGATAATAATATGCCGTTCAATCCCCATTATAATATATAGGTGGAAACCAACCATCCAAACGAATCGTATTTTGGCAAAAAAAGTAGCAAAAATATGGTTTGTTAGATACGGATGTAAGCTAAATGACTACCGTTCGAAGAGTCGACCACCGTGAACAAATGCGAGCAAGCAAGATGTCATGTTCCGTTGTAGAAAATGGAAAAAAATACAATGCTACGAAAAGTAACATTTTTTCTTATGTTCCAATTTGAATATGAATGAGGGCTAATTAGACACGCATACAGACAGTGCGATAAGCAGACATTCAAAAAGTGAGCAACTCGAGCAAACACAATTTACTATATAGTTGATAGTACTACAACTTGAACTAGGAGACAAGTGTAGCGACCAACCCAGCTGAACTCTTCCATTTAATCAATTATGCGCACAGGGGCATAAAAGGTTTTGAAGAGTTGCTTCCGGTGCTGCTCCTGCTAGTTATTATTAAAGCTTGTGAGCTGCTGAATTTTTGTCCACCCCAACCATTTTCTACTACAAACTGCCTACACTTTCATAACCGTCTGCTGTTGTTACACATACAAACACGACACTTTATCATCATCAAAGGAAAAACGGAAATAATAATGTATACTTACTAAGTTTACTTTTCGTCACGCTTTTCACAATAGTTTGGGCGGTAACCACCACATCACATCACCATCTCCTGTTATTTTGAGCCGTGGAACCCGAAGAAAGAAGGGTTTGCTTGCTGGCTTGCTGCGGTATCATCAAGGCACTATTATTATGAAGATTTATTACCTGTGTGGGATTCTTCCTGTTCTTCGTACTACGCATACTTGTTATAAAAAGACTCAAACGAAATGTTGCCCTTAAAAATTCACCTTGTGAGTTGCTTTCTCCATAAAGTATTCATTGCGAAACAGCTCAAGTTCTTTTTTTGGCATACCATGCGCATACCTAATACCTAACGTTGATGCAAACTCCCTCACACAAAATTTACCTCACTCTGCCTTACGTCAGTACCATGAAATTGTACAAACAACGAGTACAAAATGAGTTTTCCTTGCATGCATTGCTTATTATTTGCCACAGAGGAAAAATGAAATTATTATGAATTTACAAAAGGTGACAAAAAAGTTGGATCCTAGTTAATCCTCTGAAAAGTCTAGCATGTAGGAACGAGTGAGGCTCGCTCGTTTTGCATCGTTGCGTCTTTTGTGTCCCTCATGATGGGAATGGCAGAAGAGGCTTCTGAAATCGCGACAGTAATAAATAAAAAACGATGAGAGTCTGTAGTAAAGGATTTAAGGTGCTTCGTATGCCCGCTTTAATTCATGTCCACTCCAGTGAAAAACACGCAAAAATGTCCTTTTTTACTGGATACGTTCATCCCCACAATTTTCGGGGATTAAATAGCGGTCTCGTGGAATGCTTTGAAATTAGAGCCTAGCTTCACTGCAGGACGGCTTTCACCCAACTCTCCCACGAATATATATCCTGGGAAAAGCACGAACAATGATAATTGCATGGGAAACGCGAAACGCAAAACCATGGTGGAAAAATCGTGCAGGCATGCCGCTTCCATTCATGTTGGCCAAAGATTTAAGGTGCTTATGAAGAGACTCCCAGGCCAAATTGGGATTACCTTTTTTAGAGCACACCACCCACCACGACAAAAGATGGACGGTTGGATCGTGCGTGTGTGTAGCTGCCTACACAAGAGTACTATTTTGCCAGAAAAAGAAATATCTATACACTATTTCCCATGTTGCAAAAATACCTTTTTGCTATTTCCTTTCCTTTGTAGTATTTCTTCACCATCAACATAAGCAAACATAAGTTATGCAACTCATCCAAGGAATCCCTCAGTTTCGCTCTTTTGATGTTTGTGGTCGGCACAAAGCTAACATGAGCACTTTGAAGTGTGGTGACTATGTATAGGTACATATTTCTTCAGCTATTTTGTGGTGAGCATCTTTTATGCGATGGCGGCAACGCCAAATTCTAAGAATCTACCCACACAAAATGTCAGCTATTTCCATCCTCTTCAATTACTTGTACTGAAACGGTCAAGCATACTAGATATATTTGTCTGACTTTGCACCTTTCCTCCTGGAAAATGCATTTCCAATACGACAACGAAAATTCTCATTATCGCTCACCATGTCGTAAATAAAGTGAACCATTTGAATGAACTGTTCCATGTATTCTCAATCCGTCCCCAACTGAGAATATGGAAATTAACCCACCCAACGGATCTATTTATATAATATCAAGGGAATTAAAAAATATATAGGTATGCTGAAAATAGAACCTGAAATTGGACCAGATGAAACATCATTTTGATGATGGGATGATGTGGCGAGAATAGCAAAGCAGACTAAATTATGAGCACCACACTGATTTTGTGCTATCATCATCTATTTTTAGTGCCATTCATCAAATCGGTTTGTTGTTACCTGCCTATAGGATCAAAGATCGTTTGTTGTTTATCATTATATATCTAATTACCAAGCTTAATAATTTCCGCTCATGAGCTTATATCACTAAATATAGATTTTATTAAAGAAAAATTATCCATTTACATATGCCTATGAACAAGAGTCGCAGCAAATTAAAATCAAATTAAATTCAAAAGTCCAGTTAAGAGTATGTGTGTATATAGTAGTGTTTAAGTTAACTTTTCTTATGCAAAGATGAAGTACGAAAATTATTGTGGCATGTGAATAGTTGTGTAATTGCAATGGCTAGTACATAATGCGGACTGCGGACAGCTATGACGTGGTTTTCTACCGTTGCGGTGTACCACTAGAAAGAGTGAAGGAAAGAACTAAGGGAAAGTTGTTGAGCAGAAAAGCCGCAAGCTACGTGATTACTTGAAAGAACCTTTGTTGCAGAATATTTTGAAGTTTGGACTTTTGTCGAAATTCAGCAGTGGTTGTTACCAGTCTCCATGTCTAAAATATAAGCGCCATCAGTTTTACTTTCTAAACATGTGGACACATCAAATCATTTCGTTTGTAAGGAATTTTGAAAAATCTGTTGAAGAGTAGCCCGTCGAACTTTTTCCATGCCCAAGGATGTAATTAAAATACATGAACATTCTATGAATTCATAGGAGCAACGACAAAAAGTAACCATGTTCCATTCTATCCTAGACTACAAATCAAAAGGAAACCTGAAACACCTGACATTTGAAAAGCACGCATTGATTTGATTTGGTCGAAATAGTTTCTTTCCAAGAATTTGGTATGTCAATGTTGAATGTGATTTAATCAGAATCTGAAATTATTATCAGATATTCATTATGCATGTAATATGAGCTGGTTTTATTAGTGCTCATTGATCAGAACATTCTGAAATTCTCAACGGCTAAAACTATAGATGAAAAGTAAAACTGAAGGAGAAACATGCTACATTTTTGTAGGTCAAAAACAATACTGGATGAATCTCTTTTTAACTTTATCCTCTTCCCTACTGTCTCATATTTCGCAATGGTTACTCTTGCATATGCTTTATTCTTTCTACTTTCCGCTTGGACAACGTTTCACAATTTGGCCCTGAACACATGTACCTAATAAGAAAAACAACCAGCTAGACGACACCGCAGTAAGTAGAGAGTGGAAAATGCAACATAAGTAGATGGAAACATTGGATAGACCTTCCCATGTTGCTTCAGTCACAAACAAACACGAGACGCTTTATAAAGTAACATTTTCATCATCTTTCTTACTTCAAGCGTGATCGCATCGTTGACTTTGTTTTCTTAATATGCCACGGGCGTGGTAGACATATGTCGAAGATGATTATGATTACCGATGCAACTTTACTTGCTTTAACCTTGGTCTGGAGCATATCAGCGCATAGTCATGTGTCGGTCCATTTTATAAATGAAATATTTTTTGCAGCCAATTTTAAGCAAATAAATGGGATTTGCTTTTTTGGAGTATTGATGGATTCACGTGTCTGACTTACTTAACTCGGCATACTCTTGAGTCCTTTTTGCATGTGTTGCATACTTGTCTCACATGAACAATATAAGAATGTTATACCTGGTACCTTAAACGAAATTCAGACGATATTTAGAGCATGAAATTCCAAAAGTGGTTAAACCATTTATTCAACTTGACTACACAGACAAATGTAAGAGAAAAAGTACCATCTCAAGTACAACCCTGAATTCCATCTACTCAAGGAGAGAACAAGTGAAAATAAAGCTGCATCAATGTAAAGATGGAGACTAACAAAGTAGGCAATCGATAAATTATTTTGCCATGAAAAAGAACAAGATGAGTTCCCAGCTCTATATACTGGACTGATTAAGTTAATCTTACAAATGGACTGAACCAGAAAATGTGAAAAAATGCAGATAAGAATAGTGAGCAATAGGGAATCTGCGATAACCGGCCACTGCGGAAAATGTTGAGTTTGATAACCAAAAAAACTGACACAAAACGTGATTTTCATCATTTTAAAGCAAAACTGCATGGTCTTTCCAAGTTGGTCAGTTCTGTGTACGCCTGCTCCAACTGCTAACATGATTTAAAACTTTTTATATGATTTAACGATTTGACTGAAACGCTATAATGAAGCTACTTATGCCCTTGGGCACCTTCAAAACAACTTTCTATTGAATGTGTTAACGTTAGCATCTTTCTCACGAACGGACGGACAGTAGTAGAAAATACATACTTTCGTGGCTATTGAAAACTCTTCTTACTAATGTTCAATATTCAAGTTTGTATTTGATTTGTATAAAAACTTGTAGGCGTAGCAAGACCTTGAAGGATTACTTTAATAATGTTTTCCATGTTATTATGCATAAACACATGTATCATTATTACGTGACGCATCCGTGTTTTTTTGCAACTTTTTTTACTTGTTTACTATGTATTCAAAGGAAACACGCAGGCATGCTTTCCTGACTAGAATTTTACATTTACTCCATAGCAGTCATTGACGGATGCATGCATGTATGTAACAAGCCCGCATTAGCCAACCACAGTTTTGACTTTCGCAGGCAAACTTTCTCCATTCATCCATTCATGAGCCATGTAGGAGTTCCGTCATCGTCATCATCAACGTCCCATAGAAAGAGAATTGAGCAGCGTGTGTTGCTCAAAAAATCAGTTAACCACCGACTGTGCCAGTGTCACGATCACACGATACCAAACAGAGGAAGAGACACGGAGGCACACAAACTATCATCATCAGTGAAACTTTTTGGGAAAGTCTCAAAAAGAGAAAATCCAAACCGCTATAATTCTCCTGCATCCATTCATGCATCACTAAACGCTCCATCTTCCTCTCTCGCTCTCCTGTTTCCTCATCTCCGTCTTATTTTCTTCTTTGATTCTCTCCACTTTTCAACTGCCTCATTCTCTGTTGTTCTCCCAGCTCCTACTTCTCTCTCATCAACCACATGCTTCTCACTTCTTGTTTCTTGGAAGTTGTGTTATTGATTTTCATGCAATAATAATAACAATGCTGATGAAAATGAAACCATTCAGCGGCAACGTGGTTGTGGTAAAGAGAACTGGTTATTTCTGCAGTTGTTCTATAAAAGCTGGGAATTTCCTATCAAAGCTCATGTATATTACAGGAAGTACATGCACTAAAAGGACACGTGGCCAATAATGGTAGTAGTATGGATAATGGATACACACACCATTATTTCATCGACATTGTCAATGTTCCCGAATGTTTGTTGCCGCTGCCTGATGGCGACCATGATGATATGGTTAATGGTGCCAAAACGACTGCCTTTCTTCGCTAATGAAAGTAAAACAACGATTTTGTTTGCGCAAAAATAACGAGAACAAGAAGAATGACAAGATTGAAAGATAAATATGATATGCATAGACGGACAGTTACATGGCGGATGAAAGAAAATTATGAGAAGGATACGCCCTATATATACTCTCGTCATTGTGTTTATTTAAGCAATTTCTATTTTGGATTCTTATTCCGTCCACTTGCTCTCTTCACTTTATTATGTTTATTCAATTCATGGGTTATTTTGCGTTCATTTTGCTTCTTATTACGCCTCATGCCAGACGGAAAGACAAATATTTAGTCAATGCGGAACAATGGTATAATGTGATTGCAGATGGCGATGTAGTCTACCCGCTAAAATTGCGGTTTATATTCCAACCTTAACTGGAGGAAAGCTTTTTGTTCAATTTATTCTGTGGAATCTTTTGCACCAACGACTTGTCTTCTAGATCACGCTTTGTTTTACAGAAATCCTAGTAGTGGCGAGGTAATGATGATGATTGAGAAGGTAGGTGAGTGAAGAACTAACGTACTTTGTTGCTCCCAGCCGGCTAGTTAAAATTTTCTTGGCTATAATATGCCCGTCACGCTTCTCAGAACGTAATCAATTTTCTTCATAGGAGAATACGACGTAGCGGCAGAGACAGGTTCGGCCGAGTGGAAGAGGAGGAAGTGAAGTGAGTTAATCAAGATAAAAGGATAACGGGGAATTGGATAAGGATATACTTAAACATGCCACGAATGTATAGTAGAAAAATTTTATTAGCAAGACTTGGTAGAACGGAGATGATGATGATGATCATTTGCTTTGTAATAATGATGATGAAGAATAAGATAATTATGAAGTGGGCACTAGGCAAACTTGTAACTTGCTCAAGAAGAGATGGAACGAACGTGTGTAGTGCTGACTATGTAAATTTTCCACTGGAAGAGATAGTTTTCCGATTACTTTGTCCACGATCATCATGAAGTATTAGTAGATAGGTAGATAGAATCTTTATCCCTTCCCTCGAGAAACTAAGTCGCAAAGAGTAGCAAGTAATCAGTCTTCGTTTTTGTCTTTCACTTTAAAAAAATTAAGTTGAAAGAAAATCGATAATACATACGTAATGAAGTAGAAGAGGTAAGCGTATTAAGCGGTGCCTTGGATGGTTTACGACAAGTATATGTTTGTTGAAAATCCTTCATCACGATATATGTATTATTATATCAAAGCCTGGAAAATTGTCTAGGTGGAAATTGTGTAACTGGACTACTAAAATCCTTTTTATTTCCCTCAACTCCCACTTCCAACCAACATTGCAATGATTTCAAGTGTTTCAAGACAAAAGAGAAAATAGCTGAGACTTGGCTTTAAACCTACTGTAATCTTCGACGGTCCACAGTTGGGCTCTTATATGCATGTCCTCTCTTGATATCTACTGGGACGAAGTCAACAGAAAAAGATGGATCAGCGTTGCAAAGAGGCTCTCTTTGAAACTGTCATTTTCCTTTTCCCACTTTCTCCAAATGCACCACGATCCCTTTTGCGACCATGCTTAATTGAAAAGTAGAGAACTTAATAGAAAACTTTGTGCTTTATCACAAAAAAACTATCATCACGAAATTTTCATTTTCGCAAGAAGGACAAAACGGTACTTTATTACATGAAATTGGATCCAAGAAATTGTATGGCCATTGCAGAGTGAAATATTTACTTTCTCTTCGTTAATTAATTTTGAATTATTTATAAGGGGGAAAGAAAAAAACCAAGTAGAAAATTGTGTTCTTTTCTGTTTCATCCTCATTTCTATTCGCATGCATTATTTTGACGCTATTTTCAGGGCCAACAATAGACTTTATTACAATATTTTATAAAAAAAGTTGAGCTCAAACGAGATAAGATGTTCACTGACACTTGTGAGTGAGTGGTAAAACGATAAAAAATAAGTGTCGCATGTACATGGCGATTTTGTAAATTCTAAAGCTGCTTGCCTCATCCTATGAAATTAAACTCTCGCAGCTGCTTCCTACATACATAACAGACAAATGTGGACTATATAAGCTCCGTTACAACAATCAAAAGAATTCAACGGGGAAAAAGTTTTGTAAACGAGTAGTTTGGAGTTTTACAGGGAACGAGTGGTGGTGTAGTGTATAATGAAACTCCAATTAAATTACTTTTGTTCGTTCGTTAAGGGCAGCAAAAACTTTTTTGCTTGCTGAGGCCCTTCTTCCACACTTTAATCAACGAGTAAAACTAAAACTGGAACATGTTTTTGGTATGAGTTCCTTGTGTTTTCCCCATATCAATGTTTCTCTGATGTGATGTTTTATGCTATGTACCTACATATGTACATACTACACCAAAAGCATAGCTGCAAAATATATCTGTATAAAGCTTTATAGCTATGCCTAAATATAGTTCCAAACTGTGTTAAGGTTTAAATGAAATTAAACTACGGGAGAATAGGCTAGTACAGTGCATCAAAATTCTGCACAAGTGATAATGAGACAGCAACAACAACTGCGAAATAATGACATTCATTTTCTCTCATGTGCTGAAATAAACTTTCTCCCACCAACACTAACCTTACGACAATGTACATTCCTGGCCAGGTTTTTACTCATAACACACTATTCACACTTTGCACTACACACTCGCTGCTGTGAATTCCATTACAATGATTAGGAAAGACAGCTTGCTGACAGGCAGGCAGGCAGGCAGATGGAATGACACACGGCGACACGACAATGAAAATGATTCGATTAGCATAAAACATAGAAGTTTGAATGTACATTGGGGATTTTTTGTACACATTTCTGTGTAATCTATAGATCAGTGTACAAAGAAGACACTATTCATTTAAATTTTTGAAATTCTATGGAATGCTCGCAATTAAACCAGAAAGACAAGAGGAAATTCACCACGTTAGATGAGCCGAGAGGAGAGAGGAACAATCAACACCACACCAGTCAACATGTTGTCCCTGTGGTGTTGCTGACGTGGAGTGGTGTTGAAGGTGTCACTGCAGCATATGTATGATGAAGAGATATCATCAAAACCATTTCTGCACATCACTTATTTACTTTCATAACTAACCATACAACTGCAGAGCTTATCAGTTTCTCATTGTCAGGCAAGTTCCACTGGGAAAGTCTCATTGCTTGATGTCATGTTATATACTGTCTCCGCTTTTCGTGTAATCGCTTTACTAATCGTCAAATATGATATCGTGTCACTACACAATGTGTTTATACTGACAACATTCGCCTATATTGCTATTATGGGAGAAGGGAAGGCATTACACTAGCACGTTATTTATTTTGCAAATAATTTGATAAGGTGGACGTTTTCACCGTCATCTCATTTCAAGGAAACAAGTACTCTCGGCTCTCGTATTCATCTTTTATTTGTTTTCAAAGTGTGGTCATATCGTTTCTAGTTTTGTCTTCATCCTGCATGATGCTTCACTTTTTTACCGACAAGGGAGCCGGATACGATACGTATGAAAGGTGTCGATAAAGCGAAAGAGTTTTCTGGAACGGGAAATTAGAAAATGTAGAGTAGACGCATAAATGATTATTTTACGTATGCACCAAACATGTTGTGCCTTTGGCGCTCACGAAATTGAGTAGGGATTACAACAAAATCTGCCTTTTAAAGTATTCGGGGAAATGGAAAACTATTTCATTTCCAGTACTCTACATTTAAAACAAAGTTTTCCATTTTTACAAACAAATTAATTTTTATTATTGCCCATTTAAAAGGTAAGTGAAAATATGCTTGAAAAACGAGAGAGAAAAAGTTTGTAGCTTATAGACTTTTTTTAGAAAAGTAGAATAAAAACAAGGGAAACTTTGCAGATTCTGCTGAAATGTTTGGCATTACAAAGGTTAAAACATTAAAGACCGATTCACCTTGGCCTGAAAAATGAACAACCGGTGAAGGAGGAACAAATAAAAATATTGACTATGTTCACATTATACTATCTCATTTCTCCTTTATTGTGTTGTACACAAAAAGTTTGTTGATATAACCGTGGAACTGTTATATCCAAAAAAAAGAAATTCGATTATGCTGCGTCAAAGTTTTATCTACGTCTTCATTCTATGGTACATGATTTGATGATTGAGGCATTATTGAATGCAAGAAGAGAAAGTGATTTAATGTAAGCGTTAAGTATAGCGCCCTGCTGCTGTGCACATTGCAAAAATCAACCATATACACTATAGCATCTGAATTGTGTGAATAGATATTGTGCCAGACGTTTTCCTCAAGAAGAAGGTGAGGTGAATGTAATAACGTACCTTATTTATGTACATGCGACTTTTTATAGTTTTTTCACGTGCAAAATATCCCTACAGATGCTTCCACAACGAAAATCTGGAATGATACCTGACGGCTAAAGTCACGTTTTGTTTACTGAACTGCTACAATAATAACAACATCTCGGGTAGACCTTTGCTGATAGGGAAAATGGGAACGTTCACCATTAAAAGCAAGGTTTTCATATTTGCAACAAAACGTGACTTTAGCAGTCAATGTTGGAGCACAACAAATTGTAGGAACTTTCCCTGAAAGGCTATAACCTGGGTTGTGGAGGTGGTGGTGGTGGTGGAGGGAGGCAGTAAATGAGAGAAAATTATGTGAGACATGGGGCCTTTCTGTTCGTTACAGCCTGGCTTATATGCGCATGATGATATTTATGTTGTGTAACATAAGATGTCGTATGTGAGGAGTTGGGATCGGATTGTTGATGAAAGAATGTTGTTGCTGTTGTTGGGTTATAAAGATGATGACGATGCCATGAAATGAGAAGATTCTACTTGATGACTCCCAACAGACATCCTTGATGTTACCAAAAACCGACAGCGAGAAATGAAGGAGCATGAAAAAAATAATACACCACCAACAAAATGCTGAAACGTCAAAATGCTTTCGTCGTTGCTCCCTTGTTTTTACAGTGCGCATCTAAAGCGATGCTATATGAACATGGCAGCAAAAGGAAGACGAAAATGTTAAAAGTGGAGAACACGCAAACAAAACGGAACATTACGTTACAACTTGTGGTTATTTGCAGTCATGTAACCCTACATCTTTATTGTCTGATCAGCATAATAGGCAAGACATCGCGTTGTCGTCATCATCATCATTGTATTGTCATCAGTGACAGAGAAGAAATAACAAAATGCGACAACACATGTCACCTAAAGCATATAATAACGACGGTTATAACAATAAAGAGTGACGGGTAATGTAGCATTGTTCGCTTCGAGTCAGTGGAATGGCAATAATAAGAAACAAGTTTTTTGGAGAACGTGGTAATTTCTCCGGATGAGCTCAAGACGAAATAGCCTGAAGAAACGATATCGATCTAATGACCTGCAGAAATAAGAGTTGAATGAAGGATGTTAATCTTACAACAACGAGACTCGGATCAGAACTAGCTCAGGGAAAGATGAGCTCTTTTCATTCAAAAATAGAATGTCATCTCAAGATGAGGTTTTCTGATAAAAAGTACAAAGAGTTGTACAATGTGTCCTAAATAAATATGATGTAGGTTACTTGAAATAGAAATGAATACTTTCGTGAAATGTGAAATTCGGTTAACTTCATGTCGTGGGTATACTCATAAAAGCATTACAAAAACAACGGCTTACAGCCATATATTCTTCATTAACTTGTTTGCTTGGTGTAGGCAGCAGACATGTTGTCTTGCTATTTTTTGTTTCATTTCTTGTTCTTTTTATCTCGCCAGACTGCATTTACATTTACATTCTGCTCTAAAAATAAAATCCAGTAAATTTACGCAACATGTTTACCATAAAATGAACATCAAATTAAAATGTCAATTTACGCTATCCTACGTAATTTTAATGTACACCAGAGAGAGGTTGTATCATCTTGTGATGACGACATGAACATGGCATTATATAATCATGTACTTTCCCTCAAAATAGCATTTCACATCATCAACTTGTAAACCGGAGTAATGAGATGATCAACATCAGTCTCCAGTGAATTGAATTAGATGGGAATGTGTACCTGGATGGGCTATCATCATTCTTTATGTTATTGTTAATATAAATAGCCTCATCAATAATAAAGCAGACCATTTATTCTTTCTTCACATGACTTATTCATGAAATGAAGGTTGTTTTTTATCACTGTCTAAGGTGTACCTTTCCCACGTGTTTCAACTGCAACGATAACCTCATATCTCATGCAGTCTCCCTTCTAAAAGGTATTACATCAGTAGAGGCAATAAGATTATGTATGTTTGTGCTGAGCACATGTAACAAGCCACCCACACATCCTCTAAGTTGCATTATCAAACAAAATCTTGCCACTTTGTCTACTTACATACAACTAAATAGCCCTTAATGGGATCGGAAAAGTAGGAGGAAAACTAACTACACTCGTTGCACCCAACTTTGTAGTGGGTGCTGCAAGTCATTCCCAAAAGCAAACGAATGGAGGAGTGAACGTAAACGTAAGTCGTAATATATAGGTACAGGACATGGAAAAAAGAAGGACATGTAGTAGTATATGCTGACATATTTATGGGAAAGTGAGAGTAGTAGAGCGAAAGAGATAGTCAGAGGAGAAAAATAAAAGCTGCTAATATAAAAGTTTGTATCAAGATAAGTTTCCATTTTGATAGTGTGGTACAAGTAGTTTTACCGATTCATCCGTGTGCTGTACATTTTACCAGAAGAAATAAAATATTAGCATGCTTTCTCCGGCACATGTGTGCTTACATGGTTAGGTATATAAATAGTTGAGAATGAGTTGTCTCCGAAAATGAAGATTGCTCCAGACGCTACACGCGGAGGATATAAAGTCAAATGAACTAGTGGCCAATCAGACATGAAAAGTTAATCCTAGAAATGGAGGAGAAAGAGAGCAGAAAACGAAGGAGATACGAGGACACAAAAAATCCAACATTTTCTTTGCCTGCGCTCGCATTTACTAGATAGCAGCCAGTAACTCATTTTCTATTTTTTACTTAACTATTTTGCGCTCACTCTAGTTTTACGATGAGCACACTTTATATTATACACTACCTTTTATAACACGACGACATGAATTCAAAATATATTCACTAGGGAATACGAATACACACTATGACAAAAAATAGAGCTATGGTAAGAGTCATATATTACCGTAAAATGTCCAAACATACATATATAATTATATGTGGCACATGGCAAAAAAAACTCTTGTCTAGTAAAATAATAATTAGTCTTTATTGCTAATGAACCTCGTTAAACTCGGCGGTGCTTGCGACGGAAATAATAAAACATGGAAAACATGGGGATGATTATACTAACCACTGCCATGCATTTTAGAGTGGTGCATGTATTAATTTTTTTAATTTATGAAACCTCTTTCCTGTACACCCCAATATATGCAGCAACGGAACATTCTCGCTGAAAATATTAATTTTTCTATTCATCTCAACTTTCTGATACTGGAAATAAACTTGTGTGGCTAAAAAGTTGTATACCTATTGATACATCGATATAGCTCAACCTCATTTTCATTTTGCTTAGTTTACAAGTTTTCAACGTGAAAGTTGACTATTGTGCTGAAAAGAAGGCTCGGGAATGTGACTCGACAGTCTTAAAATATGTTCAACTTTTCTCTCAAAAGCCATAAAACGTGCACAAAATTACTTCCCTCGCCAACTTTAACAAAAAAAACAGATCCTATATACATATGAAACATTGGTAATTACTGACAGAATATCTAAATGCCAAGGTCATTTGTGAAAATGGCGTGAATATACATTGTAGTCACAATTACTTTACAAACTCATAACTTAACGGACGTTGTAATGAGAATCCAGACCAAGATGTCTGGAAAGAACTTGTGAAATTGTCATATGTACAATAGACATGTATTGAAGTCAATTGAAAGTCAATGCTAACGAGTTTCTCCTAAAATACGCTCATTTTATGGCATGACTTCTACCTGCCAAAATATGAAAGATCAAAGAAAAGAATCCTACTTTTCAGGCATTTTTTACCTCGAACGTAAAATAACTTATCGTATTACCTACCGCTGAATGTTTGATGAGCGCGTAAAAGTTATTCAGCGGAAGATGTATGACTATGACGTTAACAGACACACCCTCCTCAACCAAAGTTCGCCATACTACTTTCTGTCTATTACGCAAAGAAACGAAAAAAAAATTGAAGTGACGACAGTCAAAAGTTAAATATGCTGACTTAAATTACATCCGCATATACATACAGAAACTTGCAAAAGGAGTTCCTGGAAATGTCATCAAAGCTATGTATGTTAGACTATTATGGCGTATCGCAATATAGTTTAAAATGCAGTTTTAATATTTAATCTGTCATAGGCGGCGACGGGGACTGATGATTGCTGTCGCAAGAAACATGTATGTATACCTTTGTGTCTACAGTGACAGACATTCCAACTAGCCTGTTTTCAGGAACTCAATCAAAGTAGATTTGCGATATAGTAATGTTTAGCAAAAGGACCCGTGTTTCTTTGTATGGTATGATTGACAGCTTAGGGCTAATTTGGCTTTGTATTTTGTGATTTTTTTGGGGAATTTTAGTCATCGAATTAACATTTAGTTTACCATTTAAAAGCGTATTCGCAAAATGTTTTAATCTGTACTTTATCTCCGTTCAAATTGCTGTTTTTGTGAGGAAAAAGTTAGACAGAAAAACATTACATGGACGTACTAAAAAAAACTTTTACGATGAGCCCAAGTTATAACATCCCAAAAATGTGCATAAAACAAATCAGCTTTATACATGACACATGTGTGACACAGATAAATGCATTAGATATCGTACGAAATCCCATTTTCTTCATTTAGTCTCCAACTTCCATGTTGGTTGTTTAAAGAGATTAGCCAAGTCAACAGTGATGAGGAGATATACTAGAGTCAGAATACATTGCGCTGCCACACGCTGATGATACCAGCAAAAATGTGTCGCTGTTGACTTGTTTTATGAGGTACTCAAACTAGACCCGGGATCAGGTTAAAAATGAAATAAAACACATTTAGTTTCAAAACTAAGGAACCATTATGTTCCATACGTTTTCTCCATTATTCTTATCGTGTTGCTGTGTGGCAAAGAGGAGATCAAGGAAGATGTACCATATCTTCTTGCATATTTCATCTCCCGTGAAACTTGGGATAGGCAATGGATTTTTTGGTGATGTTCTTCATCTTCTTCAGCTGAAGTTTTTATTGTGGCCTTGGCATATGATAGCTTCACGAAGTTATGACGATGATGGTGGCGAACGAAGACCATGAAGATGAGAAAAAGGTGGTGTGGTGATATACACGCTTGCTTTACGTTTCCTTTGTATTGCTTGTCAACACAAACTGGATTTATTATCAACATAAGGCATGAAGTAAACAAAAATTGCCTCTGCGTGTAACAAAGCACAAGGGCAATTTCCTACACTACACACTACCAAGTTGTGTGTATAGTGGGGAAAGATAGCTCATTGTTTTCAAAGTGCAAACTACAGTCATGTGGAATAGGATATAATATATTATGGCCAACTTTTATGTTTTCATGAAAAAGTAATACGAAGCAAATTTGCAGCTCATAAATCATTTTTGTTGAGGAAACGAAACCAAAGTACGTATGTGAGTGAACTACGTACGGATCAAGACAGTATAAACGAATGCACTGTAAAATACTTTCCACCAACAGACCTGTCGACGAGAAGAAGAAAAACAGACCAACTTGGAAGTGAGTTGAAGAAACATTTATATACACTCATTGCTCTGCGCTGATCATCTTTAAGCACAGATTGGTAGAGGGCAAAAGGATAAAGGGTTCATGGTACATGATGTGCTTTCATTCGAAATGAATTGCGACTATTATTATGACAAAGAATTACTAGTCAAACAGATAAAGCAGCTTCTCAAAAGAAGTCTCAATTTCATTGTAAGCTTTTATTCTTGTGCAGAACCTGCGGTTATTATAGGATTGTAAGTATTAAATTAAATTTTGAATGGAAGGAGCAAATCGTAATTAAAACCGAGGCAAACAATTATCAAATCCTCCACATGAAAAGAAACTCCAATCTATCTTGCTCTGTACTATTTCCCTACCCATATAAAACGGCCCTAAATCCTCTTATTTACTTTGCTTTCAATCAAAGGCATGAATAAAATCAGTAATACATACATAATATGATACGAAATCAATACAACTACCAGTACAACTAACTAAACATAACGTAATATATCGATTTTAATTCGCAGGTTTTGTACTTGCAAACTATTTTTCGAATCTCCCAAAGTAATCAAACCACATGATATTGCAAACAAAGATGAGTAACAACAGGAAAATTATTAACAATATTTTATACAGTTTACTAGAAGTGGATTTGCACAGGTTCCATTTATCCTTCCATTATCCTTGTCTCATTCATGTTCATTTTTAATTAAAATGATAAGCTTGTGTACGGATTCTAATGATGGGAGCTTAGCTTACATCACATCTACCTGACATTTGTAGTACCTACTATACTAATATGACGGCACAAAAGAAATGCCAGGAATTGTTCAAGTGCTCCTCTTCCTCTTACGTATTTATACAAAACTGGGTATACAGTTCGTTGGCGTAGTTCACTAAAATAATCTCTTTGTCAAATTCCTCCTTGCATTCCTCTCCATCCTTTCATGTTTGTTTTCCATCCATATGCAAGTACGCTTGTCTCTTTGTATGCTAACCATGAAAAAGAAGTTTTTTACCTTCAAATTCAAAAGACACAATCAACCGCCTTTTTAAATAACAAATTTCGTCATTTCAAATTCTTTTCTTTTTTCGGTTTTGTTTGTGTGTGTAAAGAGCCTTTCCTTGTTCAACTTATCTTGCATGTATGCCTACTAATACCAGCTTACCACTATCACCTTCACTTCCCCTTTCTTTTTTCTCCCTCTCCATTTTGTGCTGAACCATCTTTAAAAATATAATAAGCAGGTAAATATGGCACCACTTCATGATAAAAAAAGGAAGAAGCGGTGAACATTCCTTTTAAAAAGTTGATAGCGCACGTAGCGCACTCCTTTCTTGGCTTTCACCTGAACAAGCAAAAATCTTGCAACCCTCTTTTCACTCCATTCTCTGTTCGTCATCCTGGTTGCTGGTATTTATTTTTTGAACCTTCGTGTTCGACTACACTTGTGTGGTGAATGTCTACCTTATCATCAAATCTCATACATGTGTTTTGCATTATCATCACCACTCTGTGTATAGTGTGTGTGTGTCGGCTGTAAACCATGGTGGTAAGGTACTTCTCGTGCATAATATGTACAATGTATATGCAACAAAAATTTCGTTATTTTTTCAACATAGTACAGGAAAGCGCTGTTCGTAAAAAAATGGTACCCGTAAAAAAAACTCCGCCAGCATGTACAAGTCTTTTTCTTAAAGGCACATTTGCGAAACAAATCATGTCAAAAAGAGAAAGCGAAGAGGAAGCAAAACCAGCCACACAACACAACAAGGAGAACGAAATCAGGCATCCTTTATTTTATTTTTTTTCGAGACGAAAGCGAAAGTACAAAGTACTTGTTTACCACATACTCTTCCTTTACAAATTCCATCTATGCTGCATATTACTTTTACCCACCACCCGTATTATTCTACGAGACCGGTTTATCTTGCTCCCCCGTAATTTTCTTTGAAAGGGTACATGTAAGACTTCACTATATAACGCTCTTCTATATTAAAATCTTACTATGAGGTCTATAATCAGATGAAATACACCCAAGAAGGTAGATACGTTTCTTCCCTCTCTTTTATTCCTGCTATAGCATGTGGAGAACGTGTTACTTGTGTGTGCTCTTTCATTTTTTTGCTTTTTGGTCCTACCAGCATGATTCTCATCCTGATGCTGATCGGATACGAACTGATATAAAAGGGCTTACAAGTGCTTCATTAGAGATTAAATGTTCTCGTGGATAGAGAAAAGAAGAGCAAGAAATAATAATTCATCCAAAAAGCAATATTTCTCGTTGATATTCCGCTCAATGGTGAAAACGGAGGAAAAATGTTATCGTTTTCCAACCAAACTGAAGATAATTGAAATGAAGTGGGCGCATTCAAGCAGGGATCCATGTCCCTGTATATCACATTGTGGAAGAAATAATATTTCTGCCCACCTACTGATATAAAAAAGGAGATCAGAATAGCAAGCAGAAAAGATGTTTGTACACCATAGTCCTTCTACTAGTAGAATCAATGGGTTTCGTGGAAACATTCCACAAAGCTTATTCTCCTCTCGTTGTTTTTGGAATCCTGTATCCCCTTAGGGGTACACACATTGTACATACATTATATTTGTACGTACAGTGCACATTCACATAAAGTATAGGATACAACTAACTAGGGCAGTTATACTAGTGGCAATAATGTGTCAAATATGGTTTGTTCTCTCAGAGACATGTATTTCTTTATCTTGTCTGTCATTTATCCCTTTTGGCTGTACATGGGGTACATGGCGAAAAAAATAGTAAAAAAGAGGATTACTGGGAAAGTGGGTGTACGTAAGTACGTACGCTTTTGGTTCAAGTTGTTGAGTTTTTCTTGCTAATGCTGTTTTTATTTTTCTAGTGCTTTTTAACTCTGTTGAAGAGCCCTTATAGTTGATGTAATTGCAACATAATGCAGAGAACCATCAGGGAGATCAGATGCATAAGTCTTACACAACCACTGAGATACAATAGTATTTACTATGAGCAAAATGAGGGAATGGCGAAAATAATAATAGGGAATGATTACAGTATGGCTTGTTGATCATTTCGTAATGGTCATATAATGACTTCATATTGTTAGATGTTCGATTGTATGTAAGCAATCATACGCAATTGCCAGAGGTCATTCTAAATGAACTTTGCTTGTAGGACAGAAAAGTGGATTTCGCTGCCAACGGGGAAACTGATGATGTTCGATGAGCAGTACTAAAACATTGATATATTTCGCAAATATTGCTCTAACGCAAATCGCTAATTTAGCAGAGTGAGATGCTATAGTTTAGTGGACAATCTGCTTATGAGATATCCGGTAATTATAAAGCAGATCACGGCTGGTTCTAATGCAATAACAGTGTATGCTCTCAAAGCATTAAATGCTGTAAAAATATTTATTTATGGAATGACCATTTTACTCAGAAAAAAATTGTAGCCAGCATTAAAAATACAAAGCTGTCTGGTTGGTGTGAATGAACATATTACAGAATGAGACTCATGGGAGCAGCGAATTTGGAATATATTTTTTAAGCAGTTTTAGAAAAAAAACTACAAGCAATACAGGGACAAACGTAAAAAATATATAAAAGCGCTTTGCATGATAATAAAAGGCTTGAGAGAAATGGAAAATCTTACTTGTTTGCGCAGTTATTATTATAATGCAATGATCGAGAAAGATGATAATAATATCCTGCCCGATCCAAACACACGATTCCGTATGTAAATATTGAAGGTGGTTCTGGGTATAGGCAAATTGTTCCCCTCTTCTATTGACTTTCTTTTTTTCTATTCATTTATTCTGTTCTCTTTGCCAAGAAAAAAACGCTTCAAGGATATTATTGTTATTGTGGATGGCGCAACAGCAAACACTTCCTTTAATTTGGCAGTGGCAGATACACCATCTCGAATAAATTTTCACATCATTATTTATAAAAGATCATAACATCTCTCACCCACGTCATCATCAACCACAAAAAAAGTCAACAGCAAACTGCCAGGGGCGGACTGAGACGACTATAGGCTTGTTTACAAAGCTGCTGCCTTGCTTATAATTGAAAGAGTTATCTGTATTGGCAGGTTTTTGACAACAATGTAAACACGCAAACTTGTAATGGAACTTTTTTAAAAGAGTAATGCATTCCTTCCAAGAAAGCCGACAGGATAATAAGTACTCTTGGTTTAGTTATTGAAAGTCAATTTAAACTAAAATGTGTAATCAGTTCAAACCGTAATGGCAAAGTCGGTCAACTCAAAGCACCATTAACTGCAAACTAATAACCGTTTCGTCAAAAAAAAAATTGCCAAAAGGATTATTGCAACAACATTAACAATCCTTTGGTTTATTTTTGATGTAATGTCTAATTTCACATTAGAGCAACAAAGATTGCTGTGTTACAGAGCAGCTTTCTATGCGCTGCGATGTTTTCCTTACTGCTTCTCTTCTCCGAAACTCTTTTTTTCTATTAGTGTATTGTGTCACTCATGACAAGTGAGTGAAAAAGAACCTTTACATCACCGCCACAAGACAAACAAACAATCCGTATGTCTTTACACAGCTTTTTTGTGTGTGAGAAGATGCGGAGAGAAATGGGTTACACCGGAGCGTGCTGCTTTCATCCTTATTTTTATTGCATGCCCATCATCCCCGATCCTGTCGCTTGTGCACTGCTACACTTACTGTTTATTGTCACACACACTGAAACTTGAAAAACTGCTACTCCCACCACCCAGCTAGTGATGTCTACTTTTCTATCTAATTTCACAGAGACTACGAATAAGTAGACACACAATAAGATGCTGCGAAAAGGAATGCGAATATTTTATTTATGAGATTTTTTATTTATTTTATTTCAGCAGAAGCAGCGGAGAATATAAAGATAAAGTTGGTGAATGGAAAGAGAATCATTTTGTTCACTGGGATCATCTTATGATTGAATTACAATGGGAAAAAATTGTATGAATGTATTCTCTCTCACTCGGATTTTTTGTTTGCGTGACAAGTAAGAAAATCAGAATTGTTGACGGTGGTTGGTAGGTAGGTAGTAGGTATATATCTTTTCCCTCTGTGTACTAGCTGTCTTTTTTTCTGCTTTCTCTTTTGTGTTGTGTGAGTTATAAACGGAGAGAGAGAGAAACACGAACCGAGTTGGATAATAGAACTAGTGCTGGTTGTTGCAGAGCTGAGTGAAAATGTGAGACGGTTGTTGCTGGCTGAGAGCTGGATACTCTGTGACTGAGCAGCCTTCTCCACACTGCAAAATATCTTGTATCCTCGTATCTCTTTCTATTCACGAAAAATCCAATGTTTCAGCATTGTGCAGTGCCAGAGCAGGAGCTCAGACTCTTCCTCGGGTGGCTTTATGCATATACCTACCGACACGAGTGTGTGGTGGTGCCATTATGCAGTGGTGAAGTGAAGGGAACAGAGGAGAAAGGGAGAAAAGCATATACGTAGTTTATTGCACAAAGAGATGTAATAATGTGATGGTGGTTATAGTAGAGAGAAGCTTTTAGCTTCTTCAATATTTTGCAAACTGCAAAAGGATTCATTCATGGCGGTAGCAAAATGGAGTATTTAAGAAGCATTCTAGCTTATCATATCATGTCATACCCTGACAGGCTGTTTGGATACGTCACTCTTAAAGAATGATCAAATAATTAATAGGTAGTTATAAACCTTTCTTCAAAGAACCGGTTGATTTTCATAATGGATGCAGACTTGCTCTATACGGTTTCATATTATTAATAGTATTACATTCATCATGATCATTATATGCTCAGTTTAAATTTAAATATTTATTTTCTAGATTCTTCCATTTTTCTTATGAAAAAGCCAAGGCTGCTTCCAGCAGAGAGAGTACGAAATGAAGTAGAGCTACCCTTTTGCTCATTTCCATACTTTATATTTGACTCTACTTCATTTTTTCCATTCCATGGAATAATATTCGAGTAGATTACCAGACACGTTTTGATTTTTTCTTCAAAATTCTTCTAATCAACACAGTCTCTGTGATTTATTACTCTTTTTTGTTTTTGCTATTTTTAGCAATAAAACACGTAATAACCGGGAATGCAATATGCATGCAAATGTGGTAGAAAAAAAAGAGTTTGCTGATACATTCTCTGCTGCAGCGCACATTGGAATGCACGAATATTACAACCGAAAGATGATGCCCTTGTATGTGCATCAAAAAGTTCATTAAGTTTTTTTTTCAACTTCACATCGTAGTCATCATCCTGTAAATTCTCATTTATCATCAATATTATTTCGGGGAAATTCTTTTCCGCTGCTGAAAGAGCACTGTGATGAGCATCTCAACAACCGAGACAGCGAATGCATAGATGTCTACACACTCTTGCCTCTCCAGCAACACAATATTTTCTGCTAAACCACATTATAGACACACACATCTATAATATGGATGTGTGTGTGTGTCTATAATCTACTCAGCCTGCACAAGTTTGTTTATGCATCATTAAATCCACTGGCAAAAAACCGTCCCTGCGGACGTGTAGACTAAGTTGTGAAGTGCCGACTTTACAAATGCCAGCATTGCATAATAAATAAACATATTATTCAAATTGAGACTCTATAAATATGAGAATATGGTTGGTTGGAATTTTTTATGAAGTTTATATCATCATTAGAAAGCAGTGTGTGGAGACTGACTATAAGCTGATGACTGGTTGATGATGCTGGTGGTGGCCAATTGACATTAACGAGCGACGCTTTGGATGGGAGCAAGCGCTTATGGAATTGATCTAATTCAGAGTGACGATGATGAGTGTTAGGATTTGGAGGGATCAGCGATGATGATGTTCCTACTGGCTTATATTAGAGTGAGTTTTGTATGTTCACGGAATCCACTCGGCTCTACTTCCTATCATCCTACTAAAAAATCCTCAATGCAATTTAATAATGTTTACCGTCCCATCGCCATCATTATTGCCATGCTTTGAATGGAGTGTGAATTTTTATGTGTCCCTATAAGATATTATCGTAGGGGAATCAGCCCACACACAATAAAGCTGAATTGTGTCTGCTTGAAAATGTTGGCTATGAAATTTTTTCCTCACTCCCAAGGATATTTGGATAAAAAGTCAAACAAGTTGGCAATATAGGAGTTGTAGGCGACGAAACGAAGTTAAACTTGCTAAATATTAGGATGTTTGTACGTTCGGAAATCAACAATCCTTGTTGATTTTGAATTATTGCGTCTCGATGAAGTTAATAGAGAACATTTTTTCATAAACAAAATTCTCCCCAAGAAAATGGACAAGGACATCATGTCATAAACACATCGACAGAAAACGACAAGTCTATAAGAAACTGAATGTGTGTCCGTGTTCACTTTTATTGATACAATCCATATGCCCACTCACCCAGTAAACTATAATAATAATAATAGTGTGCCATAACCATAATAACGTACATAGGAAAGGTGAACATGTTTTCCGGAATGATATAAAGCAGTCCCTTATTTCTTGGGTAAGATTGTTATATCAGATGGCTATGCCCAGCAGCATAAAAATTTATTCGTGTGTCTCAGGATTATGATACGATCATAATCAGGAGACAGGAGAAGGACATCCTCCTACTTGTGTCGTTTTCAAAAATACTAACGTTGACAAACCGAACAACTCGGCTGGAATATAAAAATCAAATACGAATCAAAGTAAAGATTTTCTTTTATTGAAGCATTGGGTTTAACAGAGTTAGAGGTTTTTGGTACGTAGTTACAAGTAATATATATCGTATCGAAGGGGTGTATATAGAGAAATTTCGCTTTTATATGGGTTTATTGGTATAAATTCGCACCGTACTAAATGCGTGAAACTTTTTAAGCACACTGTCGCATCATAATGCACAATACTCTAGTTTGAAGCTAAAAACAACTTTGAAAATTGCAATATATTTAATTGTAATAATAGGCTTCTTTGTACTTCTGCGGTAGAGAGTGGTTGATTGAGAACAGGACATGCAAACAGATAAAACCAAAATGGGGTTTTGAATTTGAGGCCTTTACAACTATACTATAAAATAAGTTTCTGTATATATATAAGCGCCATTTCATTTGAACTGAACGCCCTCTTACCTACAACTCGCACCGTGATATCAAATTACACTCCAAACCGATGAACGGTCTTACAATTAGAGGACAACAACCATTGTTAAAAGACCATGTTTTTTATATTCCGGTTGTGCTTCAGCCCTCTCTCATTTTGCCTTCATGACAATCCCCGGCCACGCTGGAATTTGAATACTCCGACCCACACGATTTTATTATTTTGGAGTAACTCTTCATGGAATAAGGATTTTATGTAACCACTACTTTTGCAGTTACTCGTCATAAAGTAATACCCTCTTTCTCCCGTAGCACCACCACCATCATCATAAAACAAACTTTTTTAAACTTTCGATTTGTGCAGACCCCATACACTTACCGTAATTATATTTTCTTCCTGTTTTCCCCTACATAACGTTATGAACCTATGTTAACTTATCCCTTTGTCACATTTCGCATACCTAAACCGGTGGAGATTAAAACAAAAATACATTATGTATTTTATTGTGTACGCGCCCATGATAGATTTCAGCTTTGAGCTCCCCACCTACAACATACGTACTTGGTATAATATTATTACAATTTACACGAGCGGAAACTGGAAACAATATAGTTATTTGGATAGCTTGTAGCCAACAAAAAATAGTAATATTAATCCTTGCTAAATACGGAATTTTGAAAACTAAAAATTAGCATGCGGCATGTTTTGCCCACTTCCCATAATGCAAACCAGTAGTAACCGGCAGTACAATGTATAGTAGGTGATGTGGTGATAGTGATGATGATTGTATGCACATGATTATGTACCGCTGTCCTTTAGCAGATTTGAGTGGTTCCATGAATTTTAAATGTGAGCAGAAAGGGAAAGCCACAGTCAAAGGTAGTCGTACCTACGCGTTAAATACTTTTCCCACAGGTTATTCGTAATTGCTACCGCCATGCTTCTATGATGATGAAGGAAACACAGACGGAGCAAGGTTAACAAACCAACTAAAAGGATCCCACGCAGAAGGAAATTAAAGCGGGAATGGGGGAAAGTGATGAAAGGAAAGTAATGAAATAAAAGGGAACATGACATGAAACACGACTGTTTCATCCCATTTTCATTTAATTATATTGTGTTCCTCCACCTCTGCAATACAGCTGAACTAACAGCGCAATAAGAGAAGTTGCAGCAGATGACGATGATAATGATTATGATGAAGAGGATTTTGAGCACCGTTTTCCACTCACACAGGAACTTATGCACTCTCACACGGACATATAATATTCTGCTTTACTGCCAATATTATTTCAGAAAAATTAATACTTTTTTACTCTCCCAAGTGTATCTATACCATCACTGCAGACCTCATTTAAGCATTTCTGTCACGTTTTTTGCTACTGCAACCTTCACAAAGTCAAGTGGATTCCTCCATCCAACTGAAGCTTATGGGAAAAGTTTGAATCTTAAGCGTATACACTTAGGAAACAAAGTGGAGTCCTCATCAGTATAACGTGATAGGTCTCATAAAATGTTTATGTTGGATTCATCGAGGAATATATTATTTTATTTATCACGTCATTCCTCAAGGTAAAAATCTCTTGAGACACTTCTCACGTCTCGAATACATTTCGCGAATGCTGAATATAAACAGTTCCCTGTCTCATCTCATGGGAAATGGTGAAATGAGACGGCCAGCATGTCATAATAATAATGATATAATTTTTGCCGTAAAAAATGAGTGGTGCAGCTGAAAATATATATAAAGCCATCATTGAATACACCCACCACACCACTTTGTAAATTAGCCACCTACTTAAGTTCTTTCTTCAAACAACTTTGTCATCAATTTCGTTTCTGTGACTTTACAACACACTCAACAAGAGAAATTGATGAAATTGCCTAATAAAAGAACCAGTTAAAGAGGCAGCTGTTAAAAATACATACATACCTACAACAAAAGATACATGTTACGAAATTTATGACTGGACATGGCTTTGATTCCACGGGTGAGTACGCAGTACGGTTGGTTTCCAATTTGATGTGGGAACATCTGGCAAGATGTGAGAGGGTAAGAAAAGAAGATGAAAAGATGTCGATGTCACAAAATGTCTCTTTAAACTTAAAAGACAAAAAAGGCTGAGACTTTTATTGGAAAAAGCGTTTTTGGTGTGCTGCTAAAATGCATCAAGGATACATGTATGTATATAGTGTTTGGTTTTTACGCTACCATTATCGTCCGACGAAAAAGCGTCACCATTGTCAGCAAACCTCTCTCCGATTGAGTTTTTTTTTCTTTTATGATCACTTAGCTGAAATGACATGCTCATTGCACTCTCAAATGTTTACAACAAGCTCTGTATGTAAAATATTGTAAACATGTACATTTTATTACTTGTAATAAAAACTTGTATACCTACCTAGATTCTATACATGTAAAGTTGTTAGAGCTAAATATAAAATATTATTGAACTAGAAAGTTTTTTTTGAACACAATGAATGGCTTAGTAGGGCAGGCTTTCTTTTCGTGGTTTGAATGTTGTTGTTCAATTAAAGGAGTGTGTGTGTGTGTGTTGTGACTTGTGTCTTTTCGACTTATTCCATTTTGGTTCTCTACGCTTTTAGCTCTCCTCCCGGATTACTTTCTGTGAGGTTATAAAGCCCAGCTTTTTCATGTCTTTGATAACCACTTCAAACTTGACTACAACATGTCCATTGCTCTGAACCCGGACCACTGGGAACACACACACAAATATAGCATTCCACTTTAATTACACCAGATTTCCAGGCAGTTTTTCTCGACATGTACCAACTATATTTTAATTACTACATTAGCAATAATTAGTATTTTGTGCACTAAACCTTGTCGTCCTTCACTCTGAGCCAGAAGCTTTGGATCCACAAACTCTGGTTGCCGTCCCATCAGCCAGGCTGAAATTTTCTGAAGAAGCGAGCTGGATTCTGGCACAAATAGGGGAATCCTATGCCATTTGGAATAAAAACAATAATTAATAGACATGCGATGTGGCCAATTTGATTAGTAAACTTACTGCAGATCATTAGTACAGTTTTAGGTTGCATGTTTTGTACGATTTTGGACGTTTGTTTATTTACGTTTTGACGTAAGATCCGTGACACGTTGGCAAATGCGTGGATCCATACCCCCGGGCGACATGATTTCCCAAAAAGTCGGATCCGTATACACTGATCACAAGCTGAGGCCCTGAATGGAATTAATTAATGAACAACGACAATGTGAAACATATAAATTGGAATACATAAAACATAATTCCACACAAGAGTTTGTAACTTCACACTTGGGAACTTTTCGCTTGCGCAGAACAATTTCATGCGAAAACAATAAATGGGATTTCTGCTCTCATTATCTTTCCTATTGATATGTAACACCCATTGTCTCAATTTTCTCGGTGATGCAAACTCCAAGTTTTCTGCGCCTTGTCCTAATCACATTTCACACATTCTGACAACACATACCCATTTCCGTCGGTAATAATTGTCTACGTAATTCCGCATCATGAGCAAAAATAGACATAATGTGTAAACGCAAACAAAAAAGATGCGCTTAAAATGTGCCTATGTAATTAACATCTTTACATCAAAAAGCACACGTTTGACTCTTATGTACTGATATGTAATAAATAATACCATCCGTCAACGATAAAGTTACACCAATACAATGCTTGGCATTAAAAAAGCAGAACGCATCGTGCTACAAGACAAACAGACGCAGAGAAAGTTATTGCATGGAATCTCAAGAAAATGTTGGCGTAGGCGCATCTTAAAAATTGACGAGTTTCCTACAAGTTACGACGTAGTAAGTTCTAGGTTTCTAGTCGTTTAAAGGACAAGCTACCTACATACCTACAATCATTTCCCGTTACACATCGTAATTAGTAATTTATCTGTAGTGCCAGTAGCTTTGAAGTAAAAGAGAATGTATCCTCAGGGAAATTCATTCCTGTTGTTCTACTTGTTCTTGAGAAAAGAAAATG
Organism: Sinella curviseta; assembly: GCA_004115045.4. Classification (NCBI taxonomy): domain Eukaryota; kingdom Metazoa; phylum Arthropoda; class Collembola; order Entomobryomorpha; family Entomobryidae; genus Sinella; species Sinella curviseta. The sequence goes on along the minus strand of CM023203.3, from coordinate 29,667,667 downwards.
TTAACAGAAGTATACCCGTTCAGTCCTCTAGCTAAAGCGGAATATGAATTAATGAAGTAATTAAAAATGATGATATATCATGGAGATCATCATCATCAGGTAATCTAGCATTCCATTTTTGTGCCGGAAACGGAAGTATGAGCAAGACTAATTACAGGATGATGATAATAGCAACACTATTAGGAATCTCCGGTTTTATATCAACGTACTATGTTTTGATTAGAGTAAATGCAATACACTATACATACACCCATCTTTTTGGAAAAGGAAACTTACATCCGTGGGGATTGCAGCTTTTAAAGGTTACATCTAATGGAAAATTCCATACAAAATGGCCTTCCTCATCTTTCATGGTAATTTGCGAAATGCCCTCTTCCAATCCCTGTTGAGCATTTTAATACAAAATAAATATTAATAATTGCCGTGGGCATTTACTATATTATAAACGTTTCTTTTTGAAATATTTAAAACACTACATAATTAATTATTATATTCACAACAACCTACCGAAGTAATGTTCCAATCACTTCCAAATGCCAAGTTGTACTTGCAGTAGACATCGTCCACTCCGAAAATCTGAGCGCTCTCAATTCGTCCTGTGACAGTCATAAGGAAAGTAGATGGAGTGGCGGAAGACATTCCACCAACACCATGCTTACTCCCAGCCTTTTTAGTTCCACCCTGCTTTGATAACCGCTTGTCTCCACTCATTACACTCTCCATCGTGGTGTTACCATCAAAGTCCCTTATTCCTGTTGACTCTGTCGCCATTCTATTTCTGTCGCTTCTGTTGTTCTATACGAGTCTGCAGACTAGAAAAATTAGTACATAGGACGGGGACAACAAATTTAAGCAGTGACTGGGTAAAAAATTGGTTGGGTGCCAAATATTTTTGGGACTAAAAATACCAAAACGACATCTCCAAAACTGGATTGAGCAATAATTGTGTAAGACTCAGACTAATAAGATGCTTTATCACTATATTGTACGTATGAAGAGGGTTGCAGTTGCAATGTGGACACTATTGTCTATCAAACTACTGGAGCAGTGGAAGGGAAACACCGTACTTAAGAACCAATGTTCAGACGATCGTCATGGTAACCTCCAGCATAACAAAAAAATAAAACAGGTGGCATTTTTCCAGTCAGCTTCCAGTTTACCAAAAAAGTTATGTTAGCAAGTCATGTCACCCTCTTCCTCCCCCACTTTCATGCTCATGGCAAACATCATGCTTTCAAGGGCAAAGGAATTAGCATGAAATGACAATTTCATTTTATTAAAATTCCACTCTTTTCCAGTGTACTACTACCCAGCAGGTTAGTAAACTGCGTTGATTGAAATCGATATTAAATTCCTGCATAAATTGTGAACTTTCCCAGTTGCACGTGAATAACTACATATAACATTCAAGTTTATACATTGCAAAAGTAAAAGTCACTTACGCACAAGGTAAAACACATGGGTATTTTTTGCATGTTAGCCAGGACAGCAAACAAGATTTAATATTTTATGCCTTTTATTATCAAAATAATGAAAAATATTGATCCATAATACAGATCTGTAGATAAGCTCGATGTTCATCATTACGTACTCGTAAATCATCGTTTGTCCTCGTTTGTAGGACCTAACGGAAAGCGATTACAATAACTGCAATATAAGAACATCAAAGGCGGTTCCAGTTCCTTTATTGCCATTGTAAAGAACGGCAAATGTAGTGCCTCCCAGAAAAATAGCAACCCTTTATCCGCTTATCCCTTTATTTTCATCGGACAAAGAGGAAATTCCATCTTTACTTGATGCTTCGTCTCCGGTGGAATTTGTGACGTGACATAGACATAAAAGCAAGGACGACCTCTTTTTGGGACACCCACACGGGCTCGTGTTGTATTTTTTCAAATACTTCCTTTTGTAAGCAGAAATTGTCGACGCAATTGCATACAAAGCATGCATAATATTTAACTATACTTAGCTTAGCTATCTCCAAAAGTCAAATGGAGGAAATTGGAATTGATTTTATGACATGACGTCAATCAATTTGTTAATTTAAATCTTGTCAACTGCTTCATTTTCTTTCATAGGACCATTATTTGTTAGGAATGGACAACTACGGAGGTGGTCCTGGTGCCGGTGGATTTCCAATGCGAAACAGCGGCGGTTCAATGGTGCCTGGGGCTGAAAGAGTAGTTCAGCCTTTGCCAACACATTATGCCAACTCTAACGGTATACTTTCCAGACCTGGTGCCGGGGCAAGAGGTGACGAAGGGGTTGGAGGTGGTGGCAGAGCACAACAACCCAGTCACGAAGTGTTCATGGTGAGGGAAGCGAGTCGTGGGAGTTTAGTTACGGGTAGTAGCGGTGGTGGGACGGACGGCAGGTCACCTTTCGCCACATCTGGAAATCGATTCCAGGTGGAAGCAGGAGACTCATTTGCTGTTTCTGGAGAACAGCAACGGCAAGTATTGCCACCACCACCAGCACAACAGCAGCAGCAGCAGTTGACTAGTAATAGCAGTATTAGTCATGCCAGTAGCCATCATCGTGAGCGGAGTGAACGTGACAGGGACAAAGAAAAGGATCATCAGCAAAGGCATTTGCCGTTGCCAAAAATGTTGAAAATTGCCGTTGTCGGTAAGTATACTTGTGAGAAAATGGAACAAAAGGATAAAGTCAAAGTACACATGAGCATTTTGAGAATTACGCTGCTATTTTGTTAAAGTGGACATGTTTTCTCCAATGATTTATTATATTCTGTATATAACTTTTTTTTCTTCTTCCCTTGGGTAGGTGACTCTACTTCGGGGAAAACGGCAATTTGCAATGCCTTCACATCGGAAGGCTATAATTTTTCGAGGAATTATCATATGGTAAAACACACCACCAGACAAACTGCCATACACAATCGAAGCAATAAATTATATTCGCGCAAGCAATCATAAGAATAATCTCATTATTTTTATAATCCAGTCGTAAATAATGTAATTATACTGATTGCGCTTGTCTTCTCGCTCACATCGTCCAGTCAGTTTTTGTGTCTTGTTCGAAAGTCCTCGCAGACGAGCGTATAAAAAATCCCTTGCTCTCCGCCCATTTTCTTTTGTGATGTTGTAGATAACTTGATTTATATTTATTTCATTTCTGTCTTCCTCTTCTGCTCTCTGCAGACCACTGGTGTGTCAATCTACGCGAAAAGCATAAAGTTACCTAGCAGTCGCCCAGGAGGAGGTGGAGATGGAGGGGAGCTGGAAGGCAGTAATAGCATCTCTTCTGGTCCTGAGGATCCGGCGAATTTACTCGAACCACGGATTAATCTTGTTCTCGTCGACTCTGCGGGCAAGCCCATCTACAGAGAGCTGCTTCCACATTATGTAAGTATATTATTATTATACTAGATAATAGAAATGTGTACACGTTCAGGTGCTGTTGTCGCATAAAATTTTATTTCAATCGATCCGTTCAGTCCTTTTATTAAAAACCTGTTTCGTCTCTAATGAACATTCCCATATTGTATAAGAAAGGTATAGGTATTTCCATTCCACCAGATTGTTATTTTGTCCTCAATAAAAACCAGACGTGTGACGACGGTGGGGGTAGTGAGGCTTTTGCCTTGTAGGTAATTCTTGCATAAGTTTCCTTATTGTGCCATTTTATGCTTGTTGTGAGGGTATTCAATAGGGAAATTAGGTTTATTGATGACAATTCACAATTCTCTTGGAGAATTCCTGACTTCATTCGAAAATAAGGCTACACGTAGGTTCTCTCTCTGCACATTATGGTAATACGTATTTCTTATCGTTACATGCCTAAAAGATAAACACGAGCATAAATTGCGCCCTTGTATAGTAGGTATATATGGATGTTGCAGCTCGTGTACAATGATGATTTATACCTAAAGTTTTTTACTTTTGCCAAATAAGCAATACTTTCTCCTCCTGTCATGTGCATGACGTGTGTGACGACAGTAAGCGAAGCGCCAGCCAAGAGAGATATATTTTATTCCCTGCATAGCACACCCTTCACACACGTTTATCTCCAACGCGTGTTAGCTTTTCAGATATTGCTGGCTTTCCTGTTGGGGAAAGCCCAAAATTGCGACGAAAAAAATCCAAAATGTCCCCTTTCATTTTATTTAGCATCTCTCTTTTTCGCTTTATTGACAGTGGGATCGGTTAGACGGAGTAGCTCTAGTTCTTGATCTCACCTCAAGCACTGCCCTTGAATCGGCGCTGGACTGGCTTAACCTGGCAAAGGGAAGCATGCAGAAACTAAAGCATGTCCCTCCTTCGAATGGCTCTGGAGATCAAAGTGGAAATGGTGGCAGCAAACGTAGTGGAACAGACCAGCCCTTTCTCGGTGTTTTGATCGGAACCAAAACAGATCTGAAGGATCAGCGTGTGATCAGTCCAAAGGCAGCTCAGGATTTTGCCTCTCAGCATGGTCTTCAGTACTTCGAGTGCTCTGCGGTGAGTATAGTTGTGCAAAAACACTCATCTCAGTTCACCACCACCACCACCAGAAGAGATATCATTTTAATGGATTTTTTCTGGTGAATTGTTTCCAATATTTTTCCATTTCTTCTTCCTCTTTATGCTGCTATTATCGTTACATACTATGGCTTTTTTAGAAGGAGAACGGTGGCATAGAGGAGCCATTCTTCTATTTGGCTCATCAATGGACCAGCAGTGCCGGAGGTCCTGCTGACAAGGAGAACTCGTTGGATGGAGATGTCACTGGCTCTTCTGGTGGAATATTTGCCATGAACAAGACTAGCAGCAATGGCTCCACCAGCAATTCCACCACGAAGAGATCCGCTTTTTCCAGCAGACAAGGCTCTTCATCGGAAGCTTTCTGAAACAAAAAACACCTACTTGCACATTACACAACTACTACTGAAGAGGGTCTTTTTCTGTGTACTTTATACTCCAAGTTTAATATCGATTTCCTCTTCAGCAGGCTTCTGATTTCTCAATATCATCAGATCCAGCAGAGTGCGTAAAAGCTTTTTTACCAAGAGAAACAATCATGTGTACTTATATCCTGCTTGTTTTTCATCTTCTTTTTTTCGAAAGGACCCTCTTGTCTTCATCTCGTCTCATTCAGTGGCAGCTGCAAAGAGAAAGCAAGCTGCTGAAGAACACTGCATACAACATGCCTACATACACACCACCCACTCGGATGCTTTCACTCTGTGTGTAGAAATAGTACTTTTCATTCACGTAACCCACTTCACTTCAAATCTGCTTTTCTGTTATGATGATAATATATGTTATATGTACATACTTTTTACTATCCGTGTAACAATGAATAAAGCCTTTTTGTTCCGGTTTCAATGCTGATCATGTAAAAGAATCCGGCTTTGCCCCTCTTTAATTCTCGTAGTAAAATCAAACGTTAATGGTTGCTGATCCACTGTGTAAGCTGATCTCATTTTGTTTGAAAAAATTACAATGATGACGAAAGTAACATGGAGCAGTATTTATCAGCAGCAGCAGGCGAAAGGACTTTTAGGTTTTAGGTATTCGATGCGCCTGTATAAATACGAAGGGAATCGTAAAAAATGGCACACGAATTTCTCGACATCCATATCAACTGATCCGATTTGGTTTGGGAGAAGCTGCCATGTTCCTTGTATCGAGTACAGCGAACGGGGGCGGTGACAAGTGACAACTATGCATCAGACTGGAAAACTGGTGCCGATAATCCTTCCAAAGGAGGCGAAAGTTTGTATAGATAGTATCAGAAGGTGGAATGGAAAGAATATCAATTGCATGGCACATTACATATGAATATTGAAACTGAGTATGAAAGGATTATGATCATCTTATTACATTACACACAACAGTATAATATTATCATTATCAACTGATCCGGTACATCTACATGAAAATATCATTTAATGGGATTTACGAAACAGAATATTTTGCGTCCCCTCACGTTTGTCATGTTTCAATTTCAATGCGAATTCATGGTAATTCCCTATCATATTCATGACGTTATACACGCCGTATGCCTAACTCCATGTTTGCTTCATTACAGACGATCCCTCCAAAATCCTTTATTCAATTCCATATTATTGTATCATGTCACAGTGACACCAACATGAATTATCATTAACACTAACACTAGCATACAGTATATGTACAGAGCACGAAAGGACCCAAATGTGTCAATTTACCTCTGCACTCTGTCGAGCGGTCACGTAACTAATCGGTTTCTACCGTGCCAATTTTTTTTAAAGATGCTGTCATTTCTTGCTAAATGTATTTAATTAGCATATATGAATGACACACTCTTACTTCTCTTGCTGTGTAAGGACACATTAAATTTGCAATTTCTGGCAAGCATTATTTCCTCCGTAAACGCATCGTCATAATATTTTTATACTTCCTTTGGTCGTTGAGAGGTTTGCCATGTTACAATTTACAATCGTAATAATATGGTAGGGCAGTTTAGATTGCAGCATCATATTGTGTTGATTGTAAATATACTGTTCGATTAATATAATAGTATATGTGATGAAATGATAAAATACAAATATTTTCAATTAGATTCAGAATCAGTTTAGAAAGTGCTGTAGTTTTGGTTATATTTTCCTGCTTTATGCACGATCTTTCCGAACAAAATTAAAATGTTCAAGTTCAGGTCATAATGTAAGCAACCGGAAGATGATGACAGTAATGGAAAGAGATAATAATTATGATCACCTCTCCCCGGTGCGGTTTGTGACGTGAGCGTCTAGCTGGTACGGCAGTCTCTGCTGTGATAATTGCAAAGCTTGATGTTTTCACTCTTTTCCCTTTCCTCACAAAGTTTCTCTTCGTTAGCAGACGAGGCTTATACAAAGCATAATATACATATACAGCATATTCCTGTTCCTGGTGCACTTTTAATTCTCAAGTGATTAGCTCTTCAGTTTAGTCCCTTTATGGCATGTATTTATTTACAGACACGGGCTTATAGAATATTATTTCGGCAGACACTAGATACTTTAATGATTGTGATAATTATAATACTTTCAGAGCAACGCGGCAATTCCATAAAGTTGCTTCAGTGAATAATGTAGAATGTCTCCTTTTAATGCGCATTATTAAAGTCTACTACACTACACTTCTCATTAGAACTGAATTGAGTTGAATCCTATTCCGAACATGAATTTCGTACCATTCTGCTTACTCAACATCGTCGTTCTCACCGTAATCCCAGTTGGATGGGCATATGTCTGCAAAAAGCCGTACGTGAGTTTGAGATGCGGCTGAGAAATGAAAGACAGAAGAAATACAACAGGATGATATATATTTAAAATACATAAATACAAACAAGTAAGAAATATTCCTTACAAGCATATACTGGCAAAAGCTCTAGCTCAAACGGTAATCTCACTTGTAAACAGATCGCAGAGGCATCACGAATAAAATTGATGAGATTATGGAGACAGGAATAAATATTCATAATAATTATTCAATCGTATATTAAGTTCAAGTACTATAAACTGCTGGACCCAATAGAAGAATAACAATAATATTGCTTAACTGCTTGATTCTATGGACTATTTTAGCTTATTTAAATTTCCATTCAATAAAGGGTCGCTTTAGTTTTGACCTTTCAAATTCGTACGCCAATGGTGTTCATTCTATTCCAAATTTTGGAAATATGCAACTCGTTTACATTTCACATTTAGGAAATATGAAATATGTTTGTTGTGGGATCAATTTAATGAATGCCTTTTGACTTGCCTAATCTTTTGCTTCTTGAATCTGAAGGGTTATTGAGGACTCGTCGTTCGTTTAATTTTCCCGTGACACCGACAGGCACCAAAACCATTAGTATAGTCGGATTACCAGATTACTTGCTTAAATATTGCATACTATCTTTTGTTATTTGCAAATGCATGAGACAGATTATTAGTTTTGACATGGAACTGCCAAGGTCTCAAAAAATGTTTCTAGTTTCTGGGTAGACTAATCCAACGTAAGTGGACTAGGTCTAGTCTTTTTAGCATTCATAACATAAGTATTTATGCCAACAATAATAACACAAAATCTTGTTCAGATTGTGTAAAGGCAAAATGATATTTAGGTTTGTATTAGGTATTAGTGTGACCTTATCCGTCAATTAGATCATCAAATTGGAGAGAGATCATGCTGAACAATTAAATAGAGTACCTACTCACTTCAAGATCAGGCAGGAAATTCCATTAAGCACAAATCAGCACTGTGAAAGGATTCATTCATTAATTTAATCTTTTCAAATTCACTTCTTACTTTGTAATTAAGTTTCATCTGCTTGAAAACATCCGGTTCCATATGAAGAATAGTTCATGATTTCATTTGGAAAGTTGAAGAAAAACGCAATGAAGTAAAGAAGGCGATTTAGGGATTGTCCTTTTTTGCTAAGCTATTATAACGCTTTTATACTACTTTCTATAGAATCACAAGAACAAATTTGAATCCAATGTCAAATAAAGCAACAAATTTCGAATTCGCAGCCTTTTATCTGTTTTCAAGAAGAATATATTCATGAGAACACACAGAAAATTCTGCAACGTTTTTGGTGAAGGTGAATTCAGAATGAAAAACTAAGTAGTATTTTGTTGAGAGTTGGGTTACGGTGTAAGTAAGGATAAAAATAAACAAGGATCAACTGAACAACTACACTGAAGGCCATGCTACTATGAAAAGGAAATTGAATGAAGACAAAATTGTATTAAACTTGTACATATAATATAATAGTATCATCGTATACAAACTTGTTGGGATGAAACGTATTCGCATCATTCAAAATTCCTACAGATAGTGAATAATAAAAAGGAATCTGTTTGCCGTGAGGATGAATTCAAAGATACTTTTATTTTTTGATGTTATGCTGTTTGTAAAATAGGAAAGTTGTAGTTTTCTGCGTTATTTATACTGCCAATTCGTTTCCTGGAACGTAAGCCTATTATATTTATACATTCATAATTTGCTGTTTACTACTTTGTTTGGATACACCCAATATTCATTTGGATAACTTTTTTTTGATATATTTTGCTATTTTCATGGTATACTATATATTCTCAGAAGAACATGAAAGGTGAAAAATTGTCTCTCTTCGAGTACAGCGAATATTGCAGGAAGAAAGTTATCGCTAGCTACTGAGAGTTTGGTTTTGCTTTCACTCACACACACACACATTATTATTATATTCTGGTTAATTTTGAAAGTTTTCTCTCAAACATTATTTGGATATTTTTTTCATTTTTAGAGCAATAAATAAGATACCAGTAATTTAAAAACCAATCGCAAGTTCCTCAGAATTTACGTAAATCAGAATACTTGAATCTTTGCTATTACATGTCTAATGTCTACTGTTGACTGTGTTCCTCCACAAATATTATGTATGCAGTAGGCATATATAGCATTACCAAAATAACTGAAATAGCATAACCACCAACATATCGAATGTTTGCCGATTTTATTATAGAAACCTTATACTTTCTTTTGGAGTGGTTCCGGCAGATTTGATTTTCTGCTTTATGTAATTTAAATTGCCAACTGAACTTGAGAAAATGATCCCAGTTCACTTTAAGAGGTCATGCGTATTGCACCTGACATTTTGGCTAAAATAAATATCTTGATTTCCATTTCGATTACTACTTGCGAGCAGAAATTGCTATTGACTTTGTACAACCTTTTTCCCATTTTTCACGACCATTGGCAGAGCACTCTTTCTAATCATGAGTAGAGTAACAATGCGGAGTCATGTGCTAAAAAAGAGCTCGGGTGATTTGGTCATCTTCATACCTTGGCATTCACGTCCATCTAGCAGAGGATTAATTAGGAATAACAACACGAGAATATAATCCTTCAACGTCCTAGGTGCAATTTACACTCTGTTGATTTTGAGCTACCTAAAATATCTTCATCTTCCTTTCCTTTTGTTTTCTTTCATGATGGAAAGGAGTATTAAGTAGTAACACGGGTAGAATGTAAGCGGAAAAGAGAGCATGTTTCCACTTGAATGCTGATGAAGATGAAAGATGATGATGGGGATGGCGACGAGGACGATGACGGTGATGGGCTTCTCAGTTGCGCTATTCTATCCAAGGAAGACTATTTCAGGTTCAGAGAAGCTCATTCTTGAGTAAATAAAGGTCGACTTAATATTCGGAAAATGCGGGAGGACTGCTTCTGGTAGCAGATGGAAATGATGATGAGGATGATACTTGTACCACTGTACTATCTGCAATGGAAGCACACTTTTATATAATTATAGTCAATGCTTAGCATAATATTAAGCTACGCCTCCAGCTTGTTTTAGAGAAAATTGAAACTACACGAGAGAGTACAAGTGGGAGTGGGAACAAGAACAGCGGAAGAATGGAGATCATCATCAAAGCAACTTGGCAAAGAGGAAGACATTCCTTTTCTCAAGTACCCCCTAAATAAGTATAATATGCATAAAGAGTGAAGTACAAACTTATCATGAAGATGTATGCGGGGAATACCAGGAGGGGATATGGATGCTTTAACAAATCCTCTGATTGCATTCACCTCACATTCCCTCTGCCAATAATGTCAATAAAAGGACATGCCGGAGTGGAACCAAACTGAGCTTCATTTATTCCTGAGTTCACCTTACCATTCCTCACATTTAATTTGCATTCTATCCAGAATCCTGATTCCGATACTAGAATTCTTTTGCACATATATTTTTCGTTTCTTTTCTCGGATCGTTGTGCGCGTGGAGGGATGTTTATCCAGGTATGTCTTGTGTAAATGTCTGGATGAATGGCTGGCTAATTGTGAATTCCGACAAGGCCGGCGTAATACTTATTTCCCTATAAACGTCCGTTATGTACTGTAATATTATTATTCCTTTTCTATAGAGCGCAGGATAATTTCACCCTAACGTGCATGATATATTGCAGTAGATGAGCTATACAAATGGTTCACGTTTTGGCATCGGCATTAAATTGCGTTTCGCATAACCTTGAACCGTGCTTTTGCTTTTCCTCTTCATTTCCACAAAATCCGGCTTGAACCAGACTCAATTTTTCTCGGGTAAGTAGTAGAAGAAATAAGGCTGCTCATCTTATCATCACATTAAGCCTAAGCTGTCTACAACGGTAGTCGCGTCGTATTTTAATACATTCTATTATCAACTTTGTCGTCGTAACTCAACCTTGAGTAATATTCATTGGACTGGTATGGTGTACGGTTTTTACTTTGATACAAAAAAGAAAGCAAACTAGGTTCTTGTAAAAACATAAAAAGGGAGCACTTCAGCAAACACCTTTGTTTAAAAGTTAGAGCGCAAAAACGGAAAAGTGTCAAAACGTCATTGCCGTTAAACGGTGACCTTTGACCCCAAAACGACCTCAGGTCTATGTGCTACATTCGTATACGAGTCGAATGATATGTCACTTGCTATTTGACCTTGTAACGGTTTCTAACCGTTGCCGTTGGCATATGGGGTTGGCAAGCATGAAGCAGTCAGAAATTCTTGGCAGGAGAGCATAAAACAAACAAAAATATTTAAAATCGCCGTTACCGTTAAACGATAACCTTTGACCTCAAAATGACCTCAGATCTATGCGTTATGTTCATAGACGAGTCGAATGATATGCCACTTGACATATGTTCCCATTGAAAAAAATTGACCTCATAACGGTTTCTAACGGTTGCCATTGACCTGGAGGACTGAAAATCAATGGAGCCCGTCGCTATGGGCTTAGGAACCAATTGCAAAAAACAGAATTCAAAAATTCAATTCCGTTCGGAAGATATCGCGCGCACGGACGGACGGACGGACGGACGGACGGACGGACCGGACACACAGAACGAAATCATAAGGTAGCACAAGTGCTCCCAAATAAATGTACCTAGTGAGTGTTTATTATCATGCTTTGTGACTGGTTTTGATGTGGATACTGGATGCATACGGTGTAGTTTGGGACGTTTGGAGTAATCTGTCTTCTTTTCCTGGAAAAGCTATTTTGTTTGCCTGAGTTGATCCCAATTCCCAACAGCAGTATGTAATCTTGTGAATTTAAATATGTTGTAGGTAGGTATATGTCTGTGGATGATGGACAAGAGCAAAACTTGACATATCTCACTTCATATATAATTCGATATAAAACATTATTTTTACTTTTAAGTTTAAAAATGCTTTCTCAACAAGAAAGGTTATGAACTGACAGGGCAGAGTGTGAGAAAGGAATGAATTTTGACATGAATGGAAGGTGCAACGTCAGCTTGAGTGAGTATGAGGCTCATAAGAAAGCTTAAAAATGTATCGGTGGTTGAATACATTCTTTGCAGCAGGAAGCATCTTGAAGAAAGTCATGATCAAAGCCGGTGCTCGGCTAAACCGGGTCCTGGTCTCATGCTTACGCTCATGTTCATAATTATAATAGAGATTTCATATGCTTAATTTGAGCACTGTTTTAGTCATATGCAGAAAAGGAAGCCTTGCCTGCGTATAATATTTGCGCTAGTTGTTCCTTGTGAATTTTCAATCTATGTGAAACAAAACCATAAGTTAGTTCGTAAAGATAAATAAGGACCTTTTAAAACATGACGAGTTTCATTCATTTCGAATAGAAATGTTGAGTGTACAAATAAAAGATTTACTGAGGTTTCTCCGAGCATGCAGGTACCACGTGCATAAATTTTCGATAAGAAATATCACGATTATATTAACGGAAACAGTATAATATGCTTTTATGAATGTATGTGAACCGCAACAAATCCGGACACTACAATGGAGGTAACATGATATAGCACGGCCAGCAGCACTTGGCACAGCAAAGGAAACAAGAACAATGAAATGGAGAGTTGAAAATGAATGAAGGGAGAAAATTGTGTTTACCATTCTATGCTTTTCCTGAGAAAAGGATTAGGGATTTTGGAGTGAAAGGAACTCTTGTAAGTGGATGTAGCCAGTGATGACTAGATGCTAGCTCGGTTTGGAGTGGGAGTTTGTTGTTTCATGTTTCAATACAGGATGGAAAGGAAGTGTAAAAACAGAAGGAAGAAGAATATAAAGTAACCAGGAAAAGTTCATTCACTTCTTAATATCATTGACTTAGTCTCAGCCTTGTTAAAAATGATCCGTTTGTAGGGAGATGCAGGCACATGGACAAACAGGTGCTTTTCTCCAGCAGCCTCCCTGTAATCTCTATTCCTATTTTCTCGTAAACAAATTCCTATTTGTGTGCACCCTTCCCGATTTCATAATACTCTTTTCTTATTTGCAACCGTATAGAAATGCTCGAGTGTCTCACAAGGCAAGCGGGTGATTAATGACCCTTTTGCTTACTCCAAAACAACTTTCTGCAGCAGTGTCTTTTCATCGTTTGTCGACTGATAAGGGTTTTTCTAAACTCTTCATTCCCTACAGTTCCCTGGAAGTAATCAATACCAATAAATTTTGTAGCCAGAACAAAAACAAAATATCCCGTCTGCTTCTTCACTTTTTAAATTTCATTTTGCGCCTCTCTTTGCACTTCATTAATCATCCATGCCTCCAGGTGCTATCCTTTATTGAATAAAAACTCGGATATTTTTTTATGCACGTGAAACAACGCAGTAACTTAAAGCGCAGAAAAACTCCTTCAAGTGTACGTATCTGTAAATAATTTGAATTTGATAAGGCAAATACACCGCCGTCTGGTAACCATTATGTAATATTACCTAATAGTGTCTTAACAGCTTACGCTGAATATAATGGTAATAGGTATATTAGATCATGCGTAAGTTTACATAAGACGGATGGCAAAGAAAAATTAAGTTAGATTTTGTATGGGTACCTATTGAGTGGAGTGAGTTTGCTACTTTTTCGTTCAAGATGACGAATGATGAAGGTCATATATAAGATGTAATATGCCATATTATGTATGGAAGTCTAATGGTGTGTGCATCTACCGGTTATATAGAAAAAACTCGTTGCGTAAGTTTTTGGAAGCGTCTCCAGTCAATAGAGTGTTTTGACAGTGTGCTATCGGTAAGTACATTATAAAACGAAGGAAGATGGTTAAACAAACTTGAAAATAGGATTTGAAAACAAATTGAAATTGACGTAGTCATTATTTTATTCCTTACTACTACTGCCACCACTGCTAACGACAGTTTGATGAAAGCGTGATAATGAAATTACATAAAGCATTTTTTATTCTTGGCTAGATATGAACTGATGAAGAATTTGTAGGCGAGTTAATAATGTGAAAAGGCTGACGGGAAGGGGATAAAAAATGATGTTGTTGTGGGCGGAAGGGAAAAAGCGAGAGGATATAAAAACCATCTCCGCTTGCTCCAATGCAAACAGTGTGGCTTACTGCTTACTCAATCAAGTTCCTTGTATACATAGTTTTTAGAGTTTGCCATTTAAATGGTAAATTAAACGTAATATTTTTTTCCCAAAATATTCAAAAGCCGGTTTGGTTTGTAGGATGTGGAGCGCGCTTGTTGCTTCCACATTTGTGGTTGGAGTACTTGTCGCCCACACTGTAGTTTCCTTTCCAGATGATGGAGGAGCAGCAAATAATCCTTCCCAGGAATATGGACCGCCTAAGGCAGCCACCGATGATGCTGCACAAGAACCAGATTCAATGTATGGTTCGCCTTCACCAATGGGTAGCAGGTATGGACCACCCGGCTTTACTCCCGGAGAGCCTTTAGACTACTACTCCACTAGTGCCTCCAATAATGACGCAATTCAAGTTACCCCATGTTCCAACACGGATCTCGCCACAAATAAACAAGTTGTGTTGGACTTTTACCAGAACGTGTTTGGCGACAAGAGGTTTGACCTTATCGACAGATATATTGCTGAAGACGTGATCAATCACAATCCCATGGAAGAGGATGGCAGGGACAGTCTATTGGACGTTCTCAAGGGTCCTCTAGGACAAGGACCTCCAACCAAAGTGGATTTCAAGCGTATCAGCGCGGAAGGAGATTTGGTGTGGCTTCATAGCAGAATTCCGGTTCCAGCTCTTAATGTAACCTACGCCATTGTGGACATTTTTAGGATAAATTGCGACGGGAAAGTACAAGAGCATTGGGACGTCATACAGGATACAAATGTGATCTCGAGGAATTCACATCCATTCTTTTAATTGAAAATGGAAAGAATAAAGATATAAATAGTGCAGACTTATTCATGTTAAATGTCAAAATATTGTTTTAATGACACCATTAAATGACATTTCCAAACACAGCGTTCCACTTTCTCTTTGCCACTTTGCCTACATTTTCATCATTTCTAGAGGAGACCATATGTTGCTCTTTGGTTGTCTTTTGAGTAGTTTGTCTCCTCCTACTCCTACGTATATGGATTACATCACATCATCAAAGCAGACCCAAGCTGGAATTACTTCCGTTCCACTTGGCTCATTTGGCTTTTTGTTTCTTTCCCATCCCATTCATTTTCATAACCGTCACGATCCAATCATTTCTGCGATTCTGGAGAAATTATTTCTATTAACAGCAAGTCGCTGTCCATTTTCATAGTCTTCAAAATCCCAAGCTAAAATCCATTCTGCTGGATAATGTGATGTATGGTAGGTATTCATGATGGTAATGATGACTTTAGGAAAACTTCCGTATGAGTGGACAAAAATCTGAAAAGCATTAACTAAGAAACAGCGATGATGATGACGATGATGATATGGTGTGATAATGAGATGGCATAATTGCTGGCTGGTGCTGCGTCCATCAGCTCTGGACAAAGTTGTCCTTGGGTTATAATAAACCGCGGCGAACTAAAGAGACAACAGCGGAGTGGGTATCTTATATAAGAAACCGTCTGCTGCGAATATGGGTGATTTATATTCAGTTTTTCAAATCTCATCATTTTACTTTCATTTTATGAACGCGTTACCGTTATAGAATTCGGGGAAATGTTATATTAAAAACTGCGTTATCTCATACCCACCCACACACACACTTGTTGAAATTATCATGATGACAAGATTCGAGCCATTGCATAATAATATATTACAGGCATAATTCATTAATTTAATTTATACCTATCCAATTGCGAGCCTTATCATCATCAAAAGTTCAACATGTGGTTTCTTCATTCCCGAAAGATCCTCAGTCTTTCGGGGACATAGCGTAGTAATATTTATAGTTAATTGTTTTACTATTTTATAAATACTTCTAAACATTCCATAGTCTTTATCTTTGGCAAAAAATGCAATCGATAATCTGCAAATGGACCGGATACACTTTTTCGAACCAAATGAAAGCCATGAATAGGTATAATGGGTACACAACTTGTAATGGATATTCAGTGTAGTCAAACAAAGGCATTTGTTATTTTAAGATAAATCCTCTTTTTTTAGTACTCCTGCCTGAATTATAAAGATAAAAGACAATGCGAGTAGTGTCGAGAGCTTTTTTCATACATTTTTTATACATGAAAAAATGTGAAGTACGCTTGAGATGAATTATTGGATGAGGAACTGCTGATTCTCTGTTGACCGAGTGAAGCTGATTCGTCACTTGACCATTCATTTTAGCTATGCACGTTGATGTTGTTGTGTAAATTTGTAAATCGGCAAAGCACAGCTAATCTGCGAGATTAGAAATGTGCCACTCATCTCAACACGACGATCATGACAATTAATTATTCAAGCTAAATAATGTAATATCGCCCATTTATAAAAAACGATTCTGCTTAATAAATGATCATCACTATCTTCATTATTTTATCGCAAAGTACATATACACATATGTATTTCCAATTATCTATATTTGAACCACTGTGCTGTGCGGATGACAACAAAGTCAACATCATCAAACTGGTATTTATGTTGCAATGCAAAGAGTCCTCGCAGATGACCAGTTAGCCAGTTATCTCAATCTCAATCCATATTATCTAACAAAACACGATGCTAAAAAGGCATTTTTCTGCTGCTCTGCTTTTCTGCTACATTATTATGGCTTCACAAAAATGGATCTCCTGTTCTATCTGTTATTCTGAGGCTTTTTTGATTTTGAAGTCACTCGAATGGAACGTGTGTAGATAATAGCAAGGCACATGCACAATTTAATGATAATGTAGGCTATTCTCATCTCATTTCATCTTGGCATCGGAAACATTTTCGTTGGGATTATTACTCTCGGTTTGGTTGGCGTGAATGCGAGATGATGGTCAGTAGTTGCATTCAGTCAGCATTGCATTACAATAAAATATCGCTCATTTCATTGAATTGTGCAAGGCCAAGGAATTAGTAGAGAGAGCACGCAGCCGGAGAAGCTGCAGCAGTAGCACACTAGATAATTAACCACAATTTAGTGACCACGCGGTTGGTTGAGACTACTGAAAATTCATAGAGACAGAGAGTGCAAAAAAATACATGTACTTTTGGAAGCAAGTAGCGTGACGAAAACTCATTACTTATTTTTGTCGCTCGGCATAACAAAAGTTGAAAGTTGGAAAGTATTGTTGTTTTGTACTTTTGGCAAAAAAATGAATGACTTTGGCAAGGACAGTAACGCGGAGCTGGAAAAGCCGTCGTCGCCGGGAGAAGTAGCTTCTCCGACCTCCCCAGATGGATATTTTTATGGTTATTCGTATGGTGGAAGCGGTGGTGGTAACAGGGCTCATCATCCCGAATTTAAGACAGCTACACCGGAAGAGATGCAACCTCTCAAGGATCCTGACCCTGAGAAGGATACCGACAGTCCTCCTGGCATCATGCTGACTGGTTTATCATCGCCTGGTGATGGTGGCGAAAAGGGTAACAACAATAATGACAAGGATGTACTCGCCAGAAACGGAATAAGCAATCAGAATACCAAGGGAAAGCCTTGTGAGGACTTTGACGAGATTCTCGAAATGGTTGGCTCTGCAGGAAAATTCCAAAAGTTTTTACTGTATGCCGTACTCTGTCCTATTGTTACTGTCAGTCCATTTCTCGTTCTCAACACAGTGTTCATGTGGGATGTTCCAGATCATCATTGTCATGTTCCCGGAAGAGAAGCTGACATGAGTTTGGACGAATGGAAAAACTTGACTTTGCCTTGGTATGCTCTGCATTTCGTTTTAACTGTCATACAAAAATAATGCAGATATGCATAGATGATGAGATACATTATGTATTAATGGTCTAAACAATGCAGGGAACTGGGACCGGATGGGCTGATGCGTTACAGTCAATGCAAAATGATAGACCAAACGAATGGAAACGAAACAAAATGCCAGTTTGGATGGGATTATGATAAAACAGACTATGAAAACACAATTCCTTCTGAGTTTAACTGGGTATGTGACAAGGACTACTATGCCACTGACTGCTTCACATGGGGCAGCATAGGATCCGCAATAGGCACGGTTATCTTTGGAATTTTGGCAGACAAGTAAGCATTCATTTGATTTCATAACCATGAGAAGTCATTATGACATGACACTATTGTATTGTATATTGTTGATTTCTAAAAGAATATCATGATAACTTTGATTTTCAGATACGGAAGGAAACCAGTATTTTTCTTGGCCTGCTTCACTAACCTCTTGTTTAAAACAGTAAGTCTTTTCTGGGCACATAACTACATGATGTACAAGACGCTCCAGCTACTGGGTGGCTTCGCATTTCCTGCCGTTTTCAGCATGCCGGCACTAATTAGTGCTGAAGTGAGTGGCACAAGTAAGCATGAAAAACTAGATGAAAAGTTAATGAACTTTTTATATTGCATATTATAGGTTGCATCGTTGCACATAACTCAAAAAAACAATAATTAAATGATAAAAATACCATAAATAACTTGGTTCCATTTACCGTTTCCGAATATAGCATATAGATCATGGATTTATGCTGTCACGTGGATGATCTGGGTTGTGGGGAATTCTGTGATTCCGTTTGTGGCAATGGTATGTCGTGGTTGGTTCCTGTTCGGTTGTGTGGCCGCAGTGCCCGGTTTCTTTCTCTTTTTGTACTATCCCGTCGTTCACGAGAGTCCCCGCTGGCTTATAACAGCAGGAAAGGCTGAACGTGCTATTCAAATCATTCTGAAAATAGCGCGAACGAATGGAAAGGATGTGGATCCCGACGTGATTGACCGCAAGGTCCAGGAACTGGTACGAAAAATTAATAAGGATGCGGAAAATCAGAATGTGGGCGTATGGACTCTATTCTCCAAATACAGGATTGCCAAGAACACTGTCATGTTAATTTTAGCATGGTTAGTTGTGCACAGAAAAAAATGATGATTTAGTTATCGTTATCATTCCATGAAAAAAAATTAAAAACTTGATGAACATTTTGTTTTCCATGTACTTGTTCATGTTTAAAAAAAGGACGATGAACTCTTTGCTGTACTATGGAGTCACATTGAACACGACTCGCATGGCAGGAAACAAGTTTCTCAATTATTTCCTCCTCTCCATCATTGAACTTCCGGGAGGATGGCTGGCTGGAAAATTGGTGGAGAAAACGGGAAGGAGATGGACACAAACAGCTTTCTTCTGTTTGGCTACCCTTTCCTGCCTTATTTGCGCCGTGGCAGTGACATATCCTGGACAAGCGACTATTGTCATTATTGCTGCTCTCGGAATCAAGTCAGTTTACATTAACAGCAGACAAAAGAAATCCATTATGAGCTTAATACATAATAACAAGGATTGCGTCAGCAGCACAAATTGCGCTCTATAATTTTGTTATTTTTTTCCTCCTTGTGATTTAGATTCGGTGTGACAATCACCTCTTTAGTTGCCTATCTTCAAGGCACCGAAATCTTTCCGACGCAACTCCGCTCAACTGGAAGTGGTCTTTCCAGCACTGTTGCAAGCACCATTGGCATATTCGGCCCCTACATTGTCTACAGCGTAAGAGTACCAAGAATTTATTACAATAATAAACCAGAACAACAAGTCATTTCACAACTACGGTTACTACTTAATAAGGACAAAAAAGCAAGCAACAACCTTGTTGGCAAACTTTTATTTATTTTCCTTCTCTCTCTCCTCACATCACACCACCGTTTTTCATGAATTATTCATGCACCCAATGCCCCATTTCCGCTACTCGTGTTGTATGTCTTTCTATA
Source organism: Sinella curviseta (assembly GCA_004115045.4). Lineage (NCBI taxonomy): Eukaryota > Metazoa > Arthropoda > Collembola > Entomobryomorpha > Entomobryidae > Sinella > Sinella curviseta. The sequence continues at coordinate 29,647,637 of CM023203.3, read as the reverse complement.
TATTGTTTCTTATAATAGTACACCAATCAAGTAGCAGAGTTTTTAATCAAATTTATATTAACCACGCCACCATGTTAAGTCACTTTTAATTTATTTTCCGGTTGACCACACTCATTTTACGCTATTTATATATATTTTTGCTCTTGCGATATACACAGGGAACTGTTCACGTATCCTTCCCCTACGCCATCCTCTGCCTGTGCTCTTTCCTCGGACTGATGAGCGCCGCCTGCCTCCCCGAAACTTTCAAACAACACTTACCCGAGACTATCGAGGACGCCAACAAGTTTGGAAAAGGACACAAATTCTGGAGCTACTTGCCACAAGCACAGGAGCAACGGGCTCGGGAGAAAAAGAACAGTATAATAAACTAACCTACTAAATTTTAACAATAACCATGCACAAACTTTGCAGTAAATGAGTAAACTTTATAATATATTTTTTGCTCTCTGCCCTATTCTTCCTTTTTTATACTTTAAACTTTTGAGATATTAGTACAAGTATAAACAGTAGATTATATTACGTTGTAATGCGATGCGTATTATATATAGTTTATTATGTGTAGTTTTAAACAAACTTAATAGAATTAATGGAAAGTTGTAAATGAACTGCAATCTGCAAATTTATACAACTATTGTCCGCCCGCGTAATACACTACCTACCTCTGTCATTTACTCTTCTCTCTACATATAATGGACTACACAGGGGGTACAACTGGCTGTGATTTCGAAACATGTACCCTGATGAAAAATAAAAAAATCTTTTTATTTTCAAGGACATTTTTGTAAATAACGCAATGATGCAATAAATTCTCCCCTTTACGGGATATCAACTGACAACGCTTACTTTTCGGAAGGGAGTACACAGTTTAAAGTGAAATGCAATCTAATTTTCATAGAACAAAGCAGGAGAAACAACTGTGTAGGGAAATGCTTTGCAGATAAAAACGATTTTCTCCTGACGAGCGTAGGCTGGTGGGTGGGTGGTCCCAGTCTTTTTTGTTTCATCTGATAAACTTGTAAATATACTAGGGTCATAAAGATGTCAAAGATTAAAAGCAAATGATGATGCTTTTTCTATTTTCCGCTTCACTTGAAAATGTGGAATTGTATATAGTACTATAACTTTCAGGTCATGCCCTTTTGCTATTATGAGAAGTCTATTTTTTGTGTATATTTTTACAATGTAATCGTCCCTGATGTGAATGTCCCACCTGCAGATACCATCATTTTTAAGAGATTTCTTTAAGTGTGAATGCTTCCAAACAGCAAATAAATTCAATGAAGCTTATGGAATATCGCCAGGTTGTCTTTGAAAAGTCAACAAGGGCTAAACACATTATTTCCTCGTCTTTTTCTCGATTCGTTACCCTCCCAAGAGGAAACTGAAAGTTTTTTTTTTGAAAGTGTGCTGCTGTGAGTACAAAGTCGACACCAGTAGGCACTCGGCACTAGGCACCTTGTGAACAAACACACGTGGAATACTTAAACAAAGAAAAGTAAAGAGAGAGAAAAAAAAGTTTCTTTTTAAGGGATTTATTGGGTGGCAAAAAAAGAGAAATGCTCTTGCGAACAAGCCATTATATATTATCTTCACCTCAATCGGTTGACAGCATTCCCATTATTATTACAAGTAGGGAGCCCTTCATAACATGCTTGGTGGGAAATGGGCTCTTTTTATGTGCACACATTCTGTACTTCTTCTTGAATTTAATTCGTAATGTATTGAATCTTATGGCTTTAATATTGTCTCTGGAAAAGTAATATAGTATGTTGTGTAGGTGTTTAAAGGGGAAATGGATGAAGCCTTGCCTTGGAGGCAAGGTAGAGGTGGATCTTTCTCAGACTGTCTCAAAGCGTGCAGAGGACATCAACAGAATCAGGGAAACGGTACAAAAATGTTTAATGGACTTTTTCTTGGCGAGAACGAGTGAAAAAGGAACAGAGGAAGAAATGGGAAACTTTTCTCATAAATTGTTCAAGCCAGTCTAGACAACTACGAATGGCACACAGGGACCACCAGCAAAAGTGCAAAAACATGAAGAAATAAGTCCATATGTTCCAGAGTCTTTTGCTGCTGCATTGCATTGGTTATTACCACGCATCTTAAAGAAAACACCATTTTTACCAAGCTTGTCTGTGTGTCCGACTATAACCTTTCATCGTTTATGTCACATGTCCGCAGGTTCCCGAAACTTTAATACGATGATATCCTGTTGATTTTTAGCTTCTGACTCTTTCAGGTATTTATGACAGATAATTTGTATGTTTGAAATGTATACCTTTTCCGTTCCCAGCAGCGTATTTTTATAACCGATTTCTATAAAAGTTGTCCATGTAATAGAATAGTGTATTCCTTTGTACTTGCAAAAAAACACCAGTTTCCGTTGTTTTGTAAATTTGCACGTTGTAAATACGTAACACACATTGTTGTTATTTTAGGAGGAAGCTCTACTTCTAGAAGCAAGTAATCTACTGACAATTGGAAAGTTGTGTTGGTGGTGGAATTCGGTGAAAATCTCCCGTAGAGTGAAAAAAGTGACGGGAAAAGGAAGGTCCCTTTTATTATTAACGCCTGGAACACGGGCAAAGGATAAGATTGTTCCGCTAAATAATGGAATACTTATTTTGTTTCAGTCAGCATTAGTGGAGGAAAATTCTTGGTAAATCAATATAAAATAATAATAATAACAACAATAAAAAGACAACACATGCAGAGGAAGAAAATTGCTTTGAAAAATTGTTATGTTCAAGATTTTTTCACGAGAAAGGACATGAATTTGATAGTCTCAATTTTCCCATGAGTCTCGCTCATTTCCTGTAAATACAATTTCCGTTCTTCTTGACAAAAATACTTGTGTAGTAAGATAAGTGAAAAACAAATTATACAACTGTCAGGTACTCAGCGGAAAACAAAAGAAGTGACAGAAGCTCTTCCAATCCTACAAGCTTCAACGAATTCCATTTCTATAAAAAGAGTAGGTAGATTCGTGAAATCATCATTCATTAGGTATATATACAATACCGCACTACTTGGAACTCCTGTAACGGTTACTTGTTAATTACTCGATTTGAAGTAATGTGGTTAGACACTCTCTTAGGCAGTCTGTTTCGTGACTAATGAAATTAACAGTCTTGTAATTCAATTGACAGAGTAACTTTAGATTTTAAAGGAACTATAATTCTTCATTATTTCGCTGTGTGTCTAAAATAATTTCGACACATGAACACGACATGGTGATGCGTTTGGAATTGAGAAATACACAGCTCGTTCTTTCCAGTTCCATTTGATGAAGCTAGCTGGATCTTTTGCGTTGTTCCACCGTGGAAAAATACCAGACAAACTAGGACATCTATACCCAATTTGCTGGAAGTAGACTTTCATGAAACTCCAGTACTTTTTTGTTGGCACGTAACTCCTATTATGCAACCAAGATGACTCGACAGATGATTATGAATGAACAAAGAAAATGTCATAATAGAGATGAATGTACCTATTTAGATCATCTAAAAGCTCTAATTGCTTTGATTAGTTCATTCATCTTCCTTGATGGCGCTCGACCAAAATATTTTGAAATGGGCATTCATACTAGCTAATAAAATGAAATTACCATACAAATACATACTTTTATATTCCCCTTGATACAAATACCTATAATGTTTTTGTGCTGCATCATAACTTTATTGTGGTATTATAAACGAGAAACTTCTACGCGTTCAACAATCTGTATTTTTTGTTGCATTTTTTTGCAATAAACATGTTGACGGAGACCAATATAATATTGTCGGGATAAAACGAGATGGATAATATTTGAAATATGAACAAAGTTTCAAATATTCTTGATTAGATTAACCTTTAAAGTAGTGGCTCCACTTCTTTTACAAAACTCCTCTCAATTTCTGCCAACGTTTTCCCCTTTGTTTCAGGAACAACCCACAGAACAAACAAAATTGATACTAGACAGCAACCGGAAAATAAAAAGAACGCTCCGTGGGATCCAATTACATCCAGCGCAATGGGAAATGTCCAGATCAAGATTAACAAGCACAAGTGATTCACAAGCGAAGTGAGGGAGCAGAGATAACTTCTCGCCTGGGTGGGAAATAGCTCGCCCATCTAAAATAGTTGCCATTATATACATACCATTAGGTTCATTAAATTATGTAGCTTCAATTTCATAAATTGATAGGAAAAGTACATAAAACGTGTCATGATGGACATACCAGGATAAAGCAAACTGGTCCAAAGCCAATGGAGTAAGCTGCGATGAAAGCTGAAAGACAAGTGACTGGAAGCCAGGTTCCGGTGGATTCTACCAGATTTGCGCATTGACCTCCTTCGGCAGATAAATCAAAGAACTGGGGTTGATTGCAGTAGTAATAAAATGCGAGTGTGCCAAGTGGAATGGACATGGTCACTGCGGAACTGATAAGGAGTATCCTCCTTCCCAAGCGGTCAATCAGGGGAAGACTGACGAAAAACGCAAGAAACTGAACAACGCCAACAATCACGGAACTGACGTTATGATCCATTCCGTAGGTCATAGCTGTCCCATTGCCATTTGTCGTATGTTCCAGCAATGCCGCTTTAAAACTTTGTGGCTCTGCTTCGGTGAGAATAATGCTGAGGTAGTAAATGACAGCATTGGCTCCAGCAAATTGTTGGAAGAACATGAGGAAGACGGCAATGAACGCTGGATACCAGATGGGTCGTTGCTGCATCATTTTTATAACCGACACTTTCTTCGTTCTTGGGTCAATACTGGCTCGACTCACTCGACGATTTGTGGCCTGAATGGTTCGTTTCATGTCCAAAATCTCCATTTCCACGTTCTCGACGTTTTTCTTTCCCCTCAGTTTTGTAAGATTCTTGAATCCCTGATTCTCCTTGCCCCTTAACAGAAGCCAAGACGGGGACTCGGGAACCGTCAGGGACATGATCAGAAGCAGTGTGGGAAACGTGGTCATGACCAGCGCCAAGTTCTTCCAGTTGAGATTCAAGGTGCTCATCGCAAATCCAACGAGAACACCGAAGGCTAACATCATTGCAGGTAGAAATCCCAGCGTTCCTCGAACTTCCGCTCGAACACACTCGCTGACGTAAAGTTGAGCACCTGCGGTACACAGGCCAGCAGCAAGTCCTGTTAAAAATCTACCGGACAAGATGAGGGCGATACTTGTCCCTGCAAATCCTATGGAAAGCCACCCAACAATGTATGGTATCGTTAGAGCAATCATCGTTCCGCGTCGACCCAGATACTGCAACATGGGTCCTGAAATCATTGTTCCAACGAATGACGCCATAGGTGGAGAGCTGGCCACCCAAGATATAATGTCTTTCTCGGGAAGTGTTGTCGAGTTGAACAGGTGAGGATCCTCCTTCATGGAGGAAAGCGCTGGGGAAGTGTATGCCCTCAAGAGACCAATGCAAAGAAAGGAGAAGGCCGCGACAAAGGTCGTGTACAGTTCGAAAAAGGTCGACCCCGATGATGGAGGCTTTTCATGGTAGTCGGAAATACGTTGATGGGGCATTGTGACACTTTTAGTTTAACAAGATATAATAATATTTTTGAAATTTTAAAATCTTGATATATAGATTTTGTCTACTGTGGAGAATTAAAGAAAGATCTACTATGTCTGGTCTCCTTCTGGAATGAGTTTGGAACAAGACGCTGGAATATTACTGGAGGAATTTGGGTGTCTGTGCACGCATTGATTGAACACGCTATTAACATAATTAGACTTTACCTTTTAGTCGCCTACTTGACATTTCTCGTGCAGAAAATTTGATGAATTTAAAAAAATAGTTGTGTGTATGCAATAGGTTAATTGGTACATAAATGCTGTAACAAACGGTATGTACAATGTGCGCTTTACTTTTAACTGATTCTCTGAGGTTTTATTGTGATTATTATAATTAGACAGCAGTAGCGGTGGGTGATGATGATGATTCCAGACATGCAAAGAAATATACATCATGCTATTGATTATGAATAGGAAATTAACAAGCTGCTGCTAAATACTCTTGGATGCTTCGTTAAAATTCATGAATGCACATGTACGGTGCTGAGTTATTGGTGAGGATGGCTTGCGCTTGAGATGTTGGCTGTCACCATCACGTCTTCCCAGATATTCCCGACGTCTTCGCCAGCCAAAACTTTCTTTCATGTGCACACCTTAAATGAGATATCTATGTTCTGGGTATATCTTTTCATCTAAATTTGCCTAATCTCATGTATAGTGTATGCTATAGTCTTAACAGTCTAATCAATTTCTACTTTCAATTTAAAGAGGAAAATCTATACCGACAAAGATAGGTACTCATCATAGTAAGATATTCCAGTCAAGTTCGTATTACATGATATTGTCCAAATATGGATAACTCACTCGCTTCTAGCACACCATTTCTAAGACTGGAGACCGAGACGCTGAAAATTTCAAGGCTGACTGGCCTTTGTTTCATAAACTGATTTAATTGACTTGGATGCTTTTACGGACATTCTATTATGAGTTAGGTATGTGAACCCGAAACGCTCAACAAGCACTTCCTTGTATTTTGGTTGCTCATGATTTGAGATTGGTGCTGGTGGAGATGCATGGAGATAAATTAAAATATGCATTAGCTGTCACTCACTCAATTCATCAATCAACACCAAGCAAAATTTATTTGATAGGAACTAAGTTGGGTCGGATAATAAAATACATCATAATCTACATATATCTGCAATTAAGCATTTAAAGCTAAAACTCATTAAGCCAGTAAATAAGTAACAATAATTATTGAAAATGTATTACAGAGAATGTTGTTACACATAAAATATGTGTACTGGATAATAAAATAATTGTAACAGAATTTTCATTCACCTAGTCAAAATTGGCACTACCTTCATCATCATTGACAATTTCAATTTCTTCCTTAACTCGAACTACCCGAATTGATTCTACTTCTTCGCCATCCTCATTGCTTGATTTAGAATTATGAGGAGTGTTGGGAAAATTTTCTTTATCATCAGCAGGAGCGGTATAATTTCCCTGAACTGCTACCAATTGCAACTCCGGGAAGTCAGAGTCAAAATCCTCATACGTTCCATCTTCCAATTCCTGGTGATACGTTGGAGCTTCATTGGGATCTTCAGTCACGTCCACTTGATCGTTATTTGTGGTCTCGTCAGTCACGTCCACTTGATCGTTATTTGTGGTCTCGTCAGTCACGTCTTCGTTGAATTTCTCCTTATCGTCACCTTCCATATTACCAGCATCAGCCTCCGTATTACCAGCATCAGTTTCCTTATTACCAAAATCAGCCTCCGTATTACTAGCATCAGCGTCCATTTTACCAACATCGGTGTCCATTTTATCAGCATCAGCTTCCGTATTACTAGCATCAGCTTCTGTATTACTAACATCAGCTTCCATATTCCCAGCACCAGTTTCCGTATTACCAGCATCAGCTTCCGTTTCGCCGTCATCAAAGCTCTTTTGATCGTCAATATTATCAGCATCCTTTTCATGGTCTTCAATGCCCGTACCTGTCGATTCAGTTACATCATCCGCAGCGTCTTGATCGTCCCCGCCAGCAGTTTCCTCTCCATCCATCTTAATTTCTACTAAAGATGACGCCATGGAATACTGAAAGTATGGATCATTTGCGGCATCGTCAACATCTTCTTCTGCGTCTACGGCCTCTTGCTTTTCTGACTTACAGGCACTCAAATCCATATCGCTTCTTTCATGCTCGCTTCCCAGATTGATTTTGCCCACGCCTTGGTTGACGTAAATATCATTTGGTAGTACAACTGTACGACCTTGTTCAGTGACCTTGGGTTTAAAAGCTCGGCGTCGTTGCTTTATTGTGGTTTTTGCGGCTTTAGCTTGGCCCGGCTTTTTGTGATTATCTTTCTTCTTTTTATTCTTCAGCATGTTCTCTTGGCGCAATGCCTCTATCGCTTCCACGGTTCGAGATTTTTCCTCATTTTTAATCCGTTCTTCGTCAGTCTCGTCATTTAGTTTTGCTTTCTTCTGCTGGACGCTTTCCTCTGAACTGCTAGTGCTTTTAGCTTCCTCAGCTTCACTTTCGCTACTCTCAAGTGGGGGTACAACACGCTTTCGAGGCAATGCTTTCTTTGGACCAGGGCCTAACTTCTGTTTCCCGGTTGACTTTTTGGAGAGGTTACTCGAATTTGGTATTGACCATTTTGGCACAGCATTTGCTGGTTTTCCCGCTGCACTGGAACTCTTTCTAGTGCTGGACCGTGTGGCGACACTACTAACCGTACTTCCAGCTTCGCTACTACCACTGCTACATGCATTTACTAACGCATCATGTAGTTCTTGGAGAGATAGACGTTTATCCGACGTAGTTTTCGGTAATGGCTGTGCTTTCGCTGGTGGCGGGCGCGCTAGTTTCTTGACGCTGTTCTTCTTCTTGGGGCGCTCTACGTTACGGGCCGCAATGTCGGACTTCAATTTTTCATAATATTTCTTTAGTTCTTCCGGATTTTTTAACAGACGGTTACTGTCACGTTTGTTAACACGGGATGACATTAACATTTGTTTAACAAGTTCAAGAGCATTGTCTTCTCTTACCGGAGGTGATGATGGTGAGTCTATGCTTGAACCTTCATCCGTCTGAACGTTCTCAGATGCATTCGCTTCAATTTCAATCCTCTCCTGCGCCACTTTTTTATCTCCCAACTTGAACATTCCACTGCATTCCTTTTCAAGCTTTTTTCGTAGTTGAGACAGAGGTGTAGGCTTATTTCTGACAGCTGCCGGCTTTGGTTTCTCGGTGAGATTAAAGCTAACACTCTTCGTAGCCGATTGGAAATAACGACCATTTCTGAAATTACGGGACTTTCCGCGCACTAATTCTTTGGTCCCTTGAAAACGAATTGAATTTGAATTTTTTGAAGATTGATGTTGGGACCCAGTTGAAGCTGCCTCGCTGTGGTAGTCTGCACTGTCAGTGTCTGGTTCGTTGTATGGCTCATAATCAGATTCACTTGGGGCAGAGGGCAAAGAATGGGATGTATCTTGTTGTTGAGGTGGATAAGGAGCAAATCTTGACGAATTCGTATGTTGTATTTGCGGGCGGCGTCCTCCACGAGGTTGTGTGAATTTACGGGACTGGTGATGAGCAAATGGTTGGCGAGAACGTGGAGGCATCATTGGTTGTGGGTGATGCACACCATCATAGCATGGATTTGGTTCCAGGTCCCGTGGAATGTGATATTCGTATCGTTGATAAGGAATAGGCTCTGGGACTGGAGCTGGAGGTGTAGGCTGTAGCGGTGGCTTTATGCTTATGGTAGCATATCCAGGGATATACACTGAAGTGAGAGTTGGTTCTCGAGGCACTGCATTAGGATTAGGAGCTACTTGCCAGCGTCTGGAACAGTCGTAGCTTGTGGAGGGAGTAGACGTCTCAGCTGGAAGCGGTTGATCATAATACCAATCTGGCATACTAACAGATTGAGGTGGTTCAGGACCTGACGTTGAAGTACTAGCATTTTGAGGGGTGGTACGCGGACCATAGCTTGCGTGTTGCTGCTGCACAGGTTTATTTTCCAGTGGAACTGGTTTTGTTCTTGGATCCAACATGGTCGCCATCACTTTCTTCTTCCTCCTTTCAACGAGATCTGATATGCCCGCAACCGTAATAATGTCCTGGTCGGGTCCACGGAGAAATGCCATTTCATCACTGTTAGGTGGATGAGGAGGTTGCTGTCCTCTCGTTTTATCCGTAGCAGTTGGCCCTGTCCCCGGTGGAGATGAACCAGAGACCTCCGGATCGAGACTTCTCTCTGGCGAGGATTCGGACCACCAGTGGGCAGTTTCCTTTCCATCTTCAGCGTCCGCTTTTCGAAGAGTATCGGTAATACACCAGTTCCGGAACGATCTTTCTCTACGTCTTATTTTCGCCGCTGCGCTACACTCACTGCCCAAATTCCATGACGGTTCTGATGGTGCATCACCCTCTACGCTGGATCCGAACACAACTGACTCGCCACCTTCCGTCTCGACGTTTCCTTTCTTTGATAATTCTTTAAGCTCCTTTTCACTGGGCAAAGGATTCCGATACTGCATTTCATTAAGCTTGTTGATGAAACTACGAATACCTTCCACGCCATGAGTGCTGCCAACATACAATCACATAATATTTTAAACTTTTAATTAATAAGATACAAATTATAACAAATGTAACACTAAAAATCATGTTTAAAATGTGTAAGTCTATATAGTTCTTCTCTACTTACCTATCAGCAGTGGAGTCGGACAAGACGTCTAGTAAATAAAATCGAATTTTAGCCACCTCTTCACTAAGCTCCAGGGACCGTCCACTCTTGTAAATGTATTCTAATCTTTGCTTTAAATAGGGTTTGAATCCTCGTAATTCATAAAGGAGTTGGGTACCCTCATCCTCGTCAGATCGACTTTCACTGGCTGAAGCAGCGCTGCCTGTATTCAAATTTTCACATTCAAACGTTAATATAATATTTTGCTGTATTAAAGAAGCAATATTAAAGACGATGTCTTGCAATCGACCAGTTACATTAAATTATTTAATTGCTCTATTAAACGCTATAAAATAGAACTATTGTGCAATAGCAATCCTAATCATAACCAAGATCAAGGTCTTATCTTACCAGCAGCGGCAACTCTCCTGCGAGAGCCCGTGTACAGCGGATTTGGAAGCATGATGTTGCAGTTACGTTGTTCCTCGCGTTTAATTAAACTCCTCACTGTCCTCACCCCAGTATTAATCACTACCTGAGTGTTTTACCATAAATTTTACAGCTTCAACATAGGAGGCGTCTGACGAATTCCTGAAATCAGAAATCATTCACAATCACAACTCACTCGACGAGACGGCTCTCTCCCTAGCACGCTTCTAAAAAATACAAAGCAACGGCCCAATTTTCATTTACTAATGAAGTCTCGCAAACTAATGACTTCAATTATGTATCAGAACAGAACTAACGATCCTAGCATGTTTTTAACATTGATGATTGTCTTCCAAACAATGCAACATGGATGGAAAAGGAACGAGAACTTGCTTTTTCTACAGCTTCATCAGCAGCAGTGCGCAGTGTAGTGAGTATTTACGTGTAATGTGCCGTGTGCCTGTCTTGCACAGCACAATAAATAGCTGGAACAAAGCGCACGAGTCTCGCACCACACGAAATCGGCAGCTTATAAAACTCGAACTTTTTGAGCCCTGCCAATACGCATGCATTGCCACATAAAAAAATCCGTTCCTGCGTCCCGTCCACCACTCTCTGCTCTGTCTGTCGGTTCAATTTTAACTACAAACAAAAATGAATCATTTTTATGATCCTTTGGATACTTGGATGGATATTTTTTAGTAAAGTAAAGTATGATGTTGATGTATTAATTCATGTAATTGGTGCGGATGGAGAAAAGAAAAAGGCTCTCTGTCTGTTGCTGGCTATTTATTGGTGGTGTCTGGCTGTGTGTAAAGTAGAAAGTAGGATGCATTGCTGCGATTGCTATTGTGACTGTGACTTTACTTTGAGTTGAACAAGGCGACATTTGCATAATATGTAAATTTATTTAAGAAGGGATGTGATTTGTCTAGTCGAGTATGTATGTTGTATTACCTACTATTTACTATAGTTAGGTAGTCAAAATGATAACAGTTAGTCGTAGTCGTACTGGTGGCCCAATCCTTGAAAACGCATGTTTATGATGAGCGAGCACGCTGCAAGCGTGCTTTGCAGTTCTCACATACTTTACACTTTATGTAAAACGGCACCACTGCTGCCGCCACCAAAACGATAAACGGCAAAGTATCGTATAGAAAATTAGTACATTTCATTACATATTTACGCATTGTCATAATAGGTCATTGCGCAGTTAGGTATATTATGCTATTAATTAAACATTGAACAATTATGCATTTAACTCTACTCCAAGGCGCCATCATAAAGTAACATTTTTCTATTACTTTCAGCCATCATCACATCATTATATTACGGCAAATTTGTGGCCATAATTATGGCTTTGGTAAAAGACTAATGATTTAATGAATTCACTGTCCCCAAAATTGGCATCTCTAACTCTAGCCGAAATACTAATCTACCTATATACTATTCCGCACGGAATAAGGAAACCGCGAGGTAGTGGCAGGATGATGAACGATTTACGTTGCAATTTTTTCTTCGTCAAAAAACCACTTCTTGGCTTTGTCTTATCACTTTTCTAGTTCGGGGAAAGGAAATGCATACTAATTGTCCAAGCATTATCGTGGCCATTGTGGGTATATAAAATCCTGACAACTTGGAAGGATTTTGGCAGATATTGTTGAACCTAACATTGTTCACACTTCAAGTATTAATTTAATCATAGAGGAGTATCTAGTAAATACCTACACACTGATAATTTGTGATAAGTATGGAGCCAAAACGCATAACATGGGTTCCTAACGGCACGAATGAAAAATTCGTGGTTCATGGCGGAATAGATTATGGAGGCAAAAAACTATACGTGGGTCGAGCTCATCATTTGGGAGGTTTAATTCCAGGCAAACTTCTTCTCGAACATTCCATTGTCTACATTCCCTTCGCTGGACAAGAAATCTCCAAGCCACAATATGAGGTAGACAGGATAATAATCCATAAAAAAAGAATATGATTTTTCATCAGATTATAACAGGCAATTCATGCTTTAAAAAGGTCTTGATTGCTCCCCCTGGAGCCTTGAGTTGGGTGGAATGCCAAGATGGTAACATTCCATTTGACGCTATTCAAGGTGGTCATGACCCCAATGGGGAACCCTACTATATTGGACGTGCTGTTCATCTTGACACGGTCACGGTAGGCAAAGTACAGAGAAGTCATGGATCATGCTACATCTCATTTGGTATGAAATTCATGGATATGAATATATGTAAACTTTAGAACTTTATGATGATCTCACAAGGTGCTTTATGATGCCTAACGTATTTTTTAGTAATATACCTTATTTTTGTTATTAATATTGATATTTTTTTATTTTAATATGCCACGTTATTTTTAACATACCTGCCTGGCCTAGGTGGAACGGAACATGGATATCGCAAATACGAAATTCTAGTTCGCAATGCTTACGGCAAGCACTTACAAGTTTAAATTATTCAATTCTATTCTAATTATAATATCCTTTTCACATCTAATAATTTGTAAAGAATAAAAACTAAAAATATTACAGTTTTTTAAAACATTAAACTCATTTTACACGTATTTACTTTCATCAAAAGACACCATTGGAAAACTCAAAGCACACAAATCACTGCTTTGATATTTTAAACCTGCATATATAGATGAATTAAATAGCTAACTTTTTAATTAATTAAATATCCATGTTTCAATTCATTCATTTTAATAGTACTTCCGCTTGGCTAGCTCGGCCACAGTCACAGACTGTGAGTCACAGTCTGTGACTCACAGTTCATTTTGCATGGTTTATGGTTATGGCCACTATAGAGAGAACGATAAGAAATTTGCTCACATGGTCCGCTATAAAGGAGTTTGGGCTTTATGCGAAATCCAACAGCTGATGTGATGTAAGTGGAGCAAGCAGATCCATTGCTTCGTCGCTTTTTGTGAACTTTTGATTAGATTTTTTAATAATTTTATAATAGCTGTAGGAAAACTGTAATTGCAGGCGTTAAGTAAGAAGAGTGTTATGTAGTTAAATCAGATTATCATTTCTTGCAGAGAGGTGTTTAGTGTTATGTAGATTGTAGATTAAAATAGCTAATAAAATTCGCAATATCTTCCAGCTGCACGCGGGCATTTGACCTTTGCACTGTTGAGATAATGGATAATAGGTCATTTTTAAGTTAGTAGAGCTTTAAAAAATTACCGAGTAATCGAAAGACAGCTCAATTGTCCGGGAAGGGGTTTTAACTATGATCACTGCATGCCGGCGTTTCCAGTTCACCTCTCGTAGTAAACTTCACCTCAAAATGAGTGGCGTTTGGCCTACCACGAGTAATTCCTTGGGACCTTCTTCCTCCTTGTCTACAGAGCAGTGTGATTTGAGGGACATTTTCTCAGAAGAAAACAAACGAAGGACAATTGAAGTGCTGACCATTGACCGGGATAATTCCTCATTTAGTTCCCTCACTGCTGACCGAGCAGCCGCAGTTCTAGTTCCCTTTTGTTATGATGTCAAAGGTCGGCCGGGACTACTTTGTAATTTACGGTCGGAAAATTTAAGCTCTCATAAAGGCGAAATATCGTTTCCTGGTTAGTAGCATATTATTACTATGCGTTTATTTTAAGTAATCTGCTTTTTTAGATGAGAACTGAGATGCTGACGTTCTTTTTCTTAATAAATGTCTACTAGGTGGAACAGATGAACCACAAGACAACAATGACCCTATAATAACGGCTCTTCGTGAAACAGAAGAAGAACTGGGAATCGGAAGGGACGAGGTTGACATATGGACGACTTGCCGGTCATTTCCCACAGTTTCCACAAAGATGGGCGTTGTGCCTGTGGTTGGCTTCATCAAAAGCGGTCCTGTGAACGCCGCAACTCTTAAAATTAATCCGTCAGAGGTGGATCATGCTTTTGTAATACCTCTCGAGCATCTCTGTAATCCAGACAATTGGGGAGAGATGCAGCCTCCGAAAAGGCTTGGTAATTCGTCCTTCACCTTTCCTACCTATCAAAATATGCATGAGATTAGTGAACGCCTTTTTGGTATCCAGTTATGGGGATTGACAGCGTTCATCACACATCTCGTGTTGAAAGCATTTATCCCAAACCAATACACGAGAAAAGTTCACTATATTTCACTGATGAGAGATAAAAAGAAAACTATCAATACCGTAACTGATTCAAGAGATGCCGCACAAAAGTCGCCAAATTCTAAATTATAATTTTAGTAAGATATAGGCATGTTTTTAAATTAAAAATTCATTTGTTAGTCAATTATGTATGTTTTTTTTCTCTCCGGTTCTGGTCATATTGTACTACGCATTTACAGTTAATGTACAGGAGAGATAAGTACTTTAAACGTTTATATACTCTGGATTCTATAATACAAAGTATTCTGTTATCATCTAACCTCATATTTGTAATAAATTAGTGTTTTATGATTACTAACAATACAGTGTAATAGTATATTTAAATGTTCACATATGTAATTCTGTTATGAGTATCGAAAGACGTTAATAGTAATAGAAATGTAATATTATATTGTATGTAAAGTACTGTAGACATTGAAAAGATTATATCACACCAGGTCTTCCTCTCTACACATATCATGGATTTTAACCGTTGCATTTTCAGCGTACAATTTTTCAATCTATGTCAGATTGCAATGATTATGGAAAAGTGTTTGTTTTGAATTATTGCAGGTATATTCAATGATATTTTCATTACAGTTAAGCAAGTACAATTTTCGGTTTTTTGGATGCTATTAAAATATAAAGTCGACATTCTATTTAAAATGAAATAAAAGTCTCGCGTAAATATCAATTAATTATTATATGAACTCTTTTATCATGTAACGTAACATAATCATAAAGTACATCGATAAATCATTGTAAATTGTGATACCATTCCTCTGTGAAATGCCATGCTGTTTTTCCATTACATCACACTGAAAATCATGCGTACTGCCATTTTAATTTAATAAGAAAGTAACAGCAGAAGCATTTTAAATGAATTTGTGTGAACGATTTTTTATTCATGTGACTATATAAAGTTGAATGTATGACGAAAATGGACATGTATCACAATTTTAGTGGATTGTCAATAACCTGTTGTACAATTCTCATTTTTAACTTTAACTTAACTTTTTTAACTGCCGACGAGCGCATAAACTCGGATAGTTGTGCCACGGGTTAAATGGGATGAACCGATGGACAACTTATATTAACCAAGTTGCTTATCAGCATCTCTTTCGCAAAGTAATTATCTCCTGTTCCAAGTAACACAGCGCGGTGTTCCATGTGGCTACACACTTACAAAAAGCAGAACCAGTTCTTTAAGGTTATCTATCGGTCAGTTATCAAAATTTTATTTTACGATAACAAGATTTTTTGGTCAGTAGGAAGAAAACCGAGTGGTAGGTTGCATAATTTATTTTTGACGGCCAAAAAGAAGAAATTGTACATTCATCCAGTCCAGTTACGTGACATTCTCGTCTTTTCATAGTGCGTGCGTGGAAAGTAGAGCTGCAGCGTGAATTCATCCACATTTTATCTTCATTTCTTGCATGACGCTTGAGATATGATGTGATGACAGTTGACTCACATTTTTTTGTCTTTTAATTATTTTCTATTTGCAAATTTTCTCTTGAAAAGTTAAAAATTGAAAGGAGGGGATTAATTAGGTTCATTGTTGCCGCAAGTGCAAAAATGATTGAAAAATTATTGATCTCGTCGCGTCAATACGGAAGGCTGCTGAAGCCTTCATGGAAGTACCTGCATAAACCCAACAGCATATTTGCGGCATCAAATCCCAAATTTTGCTGTTTCTCCACCACCAACACCTCCAAAAACAAGGCGGAGGAGTTGGAAGTTCCACCCATCAAGGAACTCCGCCCGACCATTAAAAAGCCAAAATTTGATATTCGTGGAAAATGCCTGGGCATTCGTCGCGAGGAACAAAGCGTTTGGGAACGCAGAGCACCGCTGGCCCCACAACATGTGAAAATGTTGGTGAAAAAAGGATGTCGCGTTTTGGTGCAGCCGAGTAATCGAAGAGCGTATCCCATGCAGGCGTACAGTCAGGCAGGTGCCATTATTCAGGAGGACTTATCAGAGGCTGATGTGATTTGCGGGGTAAAGCAAGTTCCGATTGACTCGTTGATTAAAGAAAAGACGTACTGCTTCTTTTCTCACACAATCAAAGCCCAGGAGGCAAACATGCCTTTGTTGGACGCGATTCTGGAGAAAAATATTCGGCTGTTGGATTACGAACGCATGTGTGACGACGATGGATTCCGGGTGGTGGCTTTTGGAAAGTATGCTGGTGTCGCAGGAATGATCAACATTTTGCATGGACTGGGTTTGCGATTACTCGCTTTAGGTCATCACACGCCATTCATGGTAAACCGAGCATACCTATATGAATAATTATAAATAATCATTCATGATAAGAAATTTATGGGCGTAAGAAGTATTACGAAATCCTTATTCTACATATTTTAGCACATTGGCCCCGCGCATAATTATCGCAACTCTGGTATGGCAAGACAAGCAGTTCGTGATGCGGGATACGAGATTGCCCTTGGAATGATGCCCAAGTCCATTGGACCTCTTACTTTTGTCTTTACCGGATCGGGAAATGTCAGCCAAGGCGCTCAGGAAGTTTTTCAGGAGCTTCCTTTTGAATATGTTCCACCCGAAATGCTTCACAAGGTGGCCGAGCATGGAGCCATGAACAAGGTGTATGGATGTGAGGTTCGCCGGCATGATCATTTGATGAGGAAAGATACGAAAACGTACAGCGCACGCGACTATGACGAAAATCCTAGTCATTACTTGTCCACCTTCTCGAAAAAGATTGCCCCTTACGCCAGCGTCATCATTAATGGAATATACTGGGCGGTGAACTCACCAAAACTAATGACCATTCCGGATGCCAAGCATCTTCTTCAGCCCACCAAGATCCCTTGGTTGCCACCATCCCCAGGAAGTCCATCCCTTCCTCACAGAACCCTTGCCATTTGTGACATTTCCGCTGACCCTGGTGGCTCCATTGAGTTTATGAATGAATGCACCACCATCGACAACCCATTCTGTCTTTATGATGCAAATAGGTAATATATCTTTGCTCGTTTTTAGGCAAAAATATGATGGCGGTGTGTACATGTTTTTATATACATAATTTGGAAATGACTTCCAGGAATAAAGACGTGACGAGTTTCAAGGGTCCCGGAGTCCTTGTCTGCAGCATTGACAACATGCCAACCCAATTGCCCCGAGAGAGTACAGACTTTTTCGGAGAACTTCTCTTCCCATACATTCCAGAAATCTTGCAGAGTGACGCCAACAGGCCTTTCGAGCCATCCGAATACTCCCAGGCAATCAGTGGAGCCATTATCGCCAGCAACGGCAGTCTCACTCCAAACTTTGAGTACATTGCCGAACTGAGGCAAAGGAACAGGACAAAACATAAAGTTGCTGAACTCATGGAGCAAAGCACCGTAGCAGGAGGACAGCCGCAAGGAAAGCGTGCATTGGTACTGGGCGCCGGCTACGTCAGCAGTCCGTTGGTTGAGTACTTGGCCCGAGAAGAAAACAACATTTCCGTAACGGTCGCAAGTGCGCTAAAGGACGAAGCGGATGTCCTCGCTTCCAAGTACGCCAACGTGGAGCCACTTTTGTTGGACGTCATCGGAAGACCAGATCTACTCGAGAAGCTAATTTCTCAAACGGATGTAGTAATTTCCCTGCTTCCCTACTCCCTTCACGCGCAAATCGCCACAGAATGCATAAAGCACAAAACAAACATGGTGACCGCTTCATATTGCACTCCACAAATGCAGGAGCTCAATGAGGCCGCCAGAGAGGCTGGAATTAGTATTGTCAATGAAGTGGGACTGGATCCCGGAATTGACCACTTGCTGGCAGTAGAAGCTTTTGATGAGATCCATAGTCACGGTGGAAAGGTGGAGTCGTTCGTATCCTACTGCGGAGGCCTTCCTGCACCTGAATGCTCAGAGAACCCACTTCGTTATAAATTTTCCTGGAATCCTCGCGGCGTTCTCTTGAACTGCCTAAGTGGTGCAAAGTATTTGCAAGGGAATGAGGTGGTGGAGGTGAGTCCTGGAGGTAGCCTTGTGAGTGACGAGGAGAACGTACATAAAATCAACTTTCTCCCTGGCTTTGCTCTGGAAGGCTACGCAAATAGGGATTCGCTGGCTTATCGTAGCCTCTACAAAATTCCTGAAGCACATACCGTCCTCAGAGGAACCCTCCGCTACAGTGGATTTTCTAACATGATGAAAGGAATAATTAAATTAGGCTTAATTGATCCGAATCCACATCCTGCTCTTCATCCCAAAGGACCAGAGATTTCATGGAGGCAATTCGTTTGCAGCTTGCTGGGTCAAGTGGATACCAACATATTTTATGATAACCTGAAAAACCTCGTGCTACGCGAGCTTCACGGCGATAGGATTGTCTTGGAGGGCTTGGAGGAATTGGGATTATTGGATGACATTCCAGTGGTGAAACAAGGAACGCCAATTGATACAATTAGTCACTTTTTGAATAAGCGACTGGCATTTGGTAAGTTGAGTCTAAAATTAGACTCTGCACACCCACGCATACTTCATAATATTGTTATGACGGATTATTGATGAGTTGTTTTGTTGGCAATAATAAAAATAAATATTATGAATGATTTCGCAATGCAGACAAGGGGGAGCGAGACTTGGTCGTATTAAGACACGAGATAATGGCACGATGGCCTGACGGCAAACGAGAATTCCGTGGAATCAACCTGGTTGTTTATGGAGCTGGCAGTGACGCAGATTATGTGTCTGGAATGGCGAAAACTGTCGGCTATCCTGCTGCCATTGCAGCGAAAATGGTGCTGGATGGAGAAATACAAAGCTCGGGCATGGTGTATCCACTAACCCCGGAAATCTATAGACCCATGCTCAACAGACTCAGTGCGGAGGGCATCACTGCCACCGAGAAAATCCATGTGTTGGACAATAAACAATAATGACATCTAAAAATAGAAAACAATGACGATTATCATTATTATAATTAATTTTATTATGATATTTTTTTTGTTATTTTCCGCAAAATAAAACATCCACGTGCGTATCAATGCGTCACAAAAAGAGGCTTCATTGAAATAAAAACCCTTTGACGAAATGGAATGAATGACGGAATTGTTGAGGATTGTGAAATCGGGATATTATTAGCATGCAGCATTGCAAACGATCATATTTAATTCTAGACTTATTTTTTTTATTATCGTGTGCATAATACATTCACTCGCAACAGCAAGTATAAAAAGACCTCGGACCAAGTCCATCCATTCACAGAATTCACAGCATCGTGACACACAAAGGTACAAGTCTACAAACCAAAAGAGACAGTCTTGAAAGAAGCGAAACTACAGTAAGAAACATTTCCGGTGAAAGTTTCCAGAGATAAAAAGACACTCACATACCTAAAACGAAAATGGAGAGAAAGTACAAGTTGGTTTACTTTAACATTCGTGGATTGGCAGAGCCCATTCGCTGGATGTTTAAAATGCGAAACGTGGAGTAAGTCGCTACAATTTTTTGGAGAAATAAACGTGTAATTATTTGTTTTGTGTGTATATGTAACTGTTAATCATTTAATAATTTGCGATCTTAATTTTCATTCAAGGTTCGAAGATGAACGAATAGAACTGACCGACTGGGACGAAGAAAAGAGCCGTAATTACTTGCATTTTATTTCAAAATAAAGTAGTCTCAGTTTCCCCTGTGGTTTGAGTTTTAAAATGTGAAACTTCTTTTCAGGTTTTGGAAAGCAAGTGGGTCAACTTCCCATTCTCTATATTGACAACAGAACGGAGCTCACCCAAGTACATACTGTAACACGCTTTATCGCAAAGGAATTGGGATTCATTGGCCAATCAGAGATGGAACGGGCCAAGGCGGATGAAGTGGCGGAAATGGTGTATGAACTTCGTCTCTTTGCCGTGGACAATAAGGACTGCTACACCACTCCAAATCCGGACATTGTCAGGCACACCATCTTCAGAGATTTCCGTAACGAGAAGAACATGTCAAAAAAGGTTCTGATGCGCAAACGTCTCATCCAAGACACTTTTCCCCTCTACTTGAAAAAGTTTGCCATGTTCCTCGAGGAATCTGGTGGCGAGTATATTGCTGGACCTAACATTACTTATGCCGATCTTGCTCTTGCAAACTTTTTGGGTAAAACAACTTTTCAATTAATTTCGTTAAAACGGGTCAGGGTGGATATACAATGCATAACATTACAAAAGACAGTGAGTTAATTTTTTTATGATTTACTCTAGATGTTTGCGAGGAAAACGTTAACCCAGACATACTGCGGGATTACGAGACATTGAAGGCCCTCAAAGAGGAGATTTTTGACATTCCTGAAATTGCCCAGTATGTTTCGGAGAAGAAAATGGCAAATGCCAATGCGGGCTAAATGGAAAATTGCATAACATATGTATTGGTATCAGTTTATTATAGGATTACTATTGTCGTTGAGTAGAAGCTTTATTATAAAGTAGACGCATTTAAATAACTCTTTTAATTATTTGTAATTCACACGCAACTTTTTACATTGTAACTCGTGTAATACGGCATTAACGGCACCATTGTTCATTTATATGAAGTAGGGAGGGTAATAAATTATTTCAAGCAATAATAAATTATGATATTAAAGTAAAGTAAGAGAATAATATCGAGAAATGTTAAGATCAATTCCCAAACGTATTTAATAGAGAAGAGGGCATGTGGAGAAGTGGCATCAGTAAATTATATAGTTCAATACATTAAATTAATGTGATTTCCCAAACAATCTGTCTGCTGTCACTTTCAGTTCCTGGATCATTTATCAACAATCATCTCCAAACAATATAATAATCATAGGATGCCTGTTAATAAAATATATTGTGCCATATAATATCGTTGTGTGCTCGTAACATTTCTTCATCGAATTTGCATACTCATACTACACGCGATACAATTGCAAATAACGGCAAAGGCTCATGACATTTGCAGTTGTGAAATAAACTTAATTGAAGTTATCAATCAAGTTGTCTGAATCAATCAAAGTGGATAAGTCATAAGAAATTGGTTATCCGAAATGATCATGAAGCTTTCATATTTGAGCAATGTAATATGCAGAGGTTTCTCCAAATCATATCATAACTGTGACCTATCGATTACGATAATTAACCTAAACTCTTTATCTTAATAAGTGCTGTCGGTTAAGAAAGTCTGAATAATTTGATTAGCCTAACTCAAAGCTTGTCATTTCCGTTTCCTGAAAGCACAGCATCGCCAGAGTATAAAAGGCGTGAAATCTGGAAACATTTCTTTAGTTGTAAAACCTGAACCAAAGTTACTTCATGCAAATACCAGAAAGGAAGCTAAGGATTAAATTACCGGACAACATGGAACGGCGCTATCGTCTCGTTTACTTCAACATCCGTGGTCTGGCAGAGCCCATCCGGTGGATGTTCAAAATTGCCAAAGTGGACTTGTAAGATTCGAGAGCTATCGTTAAACTATATTTTATCAATACCCTAATTTTCAGATTCTGTTTAGATTATTGTCTTATCATCATGCATGACTCGGTGTTTATTCTATTGATTTCAGCATTGACGAAAGGATTAACCTGGAAGACTGGAAAGACGAAAAGGAACGCTTCTCCAAACAGATTGGCCAGCTGCCCATCCTCTATGTTGATGAGCGTATTGAGCTGACACAAGTTCACTCCGTGATGCGATATGTCGCACGCCAACTTGGATTCAACGGAAACAACGAAATGGAAACTGCTCGTGCGGATGAAGTCTGTGAGCTCGTGTATGACTTGAGGTTGTGCGCTGTGGCTTATAAGGACTCGTTCACCACAAAAACGCCGGATATTGTTCGTCACACGGGCAAGTAGTTAACAATTTTGTTTTAAATTCGTACTCTTAGTCACTATTATTTTAAGATGCTTGGTTTTCTACAGTTTTCCGTGATTTCCGGAATGAGCCAAGTCTGGCGAAGAAGGCCCTTATGCGCAAACATCTTCTTCAAATTCACTTTCCAAAGTACTTGAATCGCTTCAATTCCATTCTTGAGGAAAGCGAAGGGGTAAGCTGAGACATCTCATGTTCTTTTTATTGTGAAAGCTTTTGAAGTAAAAAATTATCCGTTGGCTTTCTCTGCTTTGTATGGTTTTCAGGACTGGATCACAGGAAATACCATGACTTACGCTGATTTGGCTTTGGCCAATTTCTTGGACGTGAGTGAAGACAATGTTAATCCGGACATACTGAACGGTAAGGGTTATTTTTTGAATGTTTTACTTTGAATTTAAGGGAAGTAATTTTATGTATTCCCTGTGAAATTAACGGTACATTGTAATCCATACTTTTCGTTTCTATTTAATCAACGTTGAAATTTTTCATGTACATAGATTACCCGGCATTGGCAGATCTGAAAGATCGAGTGTTTGAGATTCCTGAAATTCAGGAATTTCTTGGGACAACTCGTAAAGGTGGATTTTACGGAGGTTCCGGCTAATTCTTCTTTCTGATATTGTAAAAAAAGCATGATCATGGAACATGATTCATGGTCAGTGTTTATAATTATGTAGTAAATATGCTCTAACGCTATGTAATGTATGTTGTGGAATCAAATAAATAAAATTGTACCAATTTTTCCTCAGTGAACCATATTTTGTTTAAGTAATCTTGCTTTTCACTGATCCAGTACACTATGTACAATTTGTTCTGTTCCAATCCAAAAATTTAATACAAGTCTCTGTTCTTAAATACTAGAGTCTACTTTGGCTGGCTAGACCGAAATCGGGCATTAAAATAAATAAGAAACATTAATCGTAAGATATTCATGCATGTTTGGCGTCCATCACTCGTCGGCGCAACTCGGAATTCCAAAATGTGCTCTTACATTTACACCTTATAGATGTACCAATATTTTACAGTAAGTACATAGGTATATCCTGTTCATTTGCATAATAATAGGTACATATAACACTCTAACCTGCCCTGCTATTTTACTCAACTGTTACTTATTAGTTCAGTTTGCAGAGTGATCATCCTCAACCTATAGCTTTCCGTATGTTTGTGCCTTGTGTGAGTTTTTCTCTGCTTCTTTCTCTCTGGCCGAATGCAAACAGAGAGAAAGTAAACGTTCTGCACATTTTCATAAGCTGACAGAAGCCAGTTGTCTTTCGCTCAGGCTTCACCATTTTCGTGTGTTGTTTGTGTGCGTCTATCAGACAGTGTGTCTCCTTTTCATCGTCTCCTATAACCATTCATTTATTTTTATTTTTCCGTGAACTTTCCCCAGCCAGAAATAACAACAGGTTAGGAAAAAAGATAAACCCCCACACAGTGAAATTACTATTATATCATTACCATCATCATAATAATAGCCGTAAAGGAAAACGCAACAAAGGTGTCCAGGGCCAAGAAAGGAGACAGACATCCGAAAGTAGTTGACAGTATAGACGAGTTCATTATTCTCGTCGCCCATTATAGAAAACTGGTAACATATTCTTCTTCTTACGTGTCATTTCACTTTAATCATTATTTAGATAAAATGTATATTTATCGGCAAATAGAAGGAATAAGATGACACAATGGTAAACGTTATATGTTTACGTGCAACAGAAAAAAAGTGATGGACTTTGTGCATTTAATTCCCTTTATACCCATTTGGCAGACACTGAATGACACTCATGAATTACTGAACAGCAACAGCTTAAGCAGCATTGGTTGCACACACAAGGAAAACGTCAACACATACTGAAAAGGTGTACGGTGTAAAAAGGGAATTTTCCATGAATTATTAATCTGCATTTTATACTTTCACCTTACCCGTGTGTGTACACATACTCATTCT
The DNA here is from genome assembly GCA_004115045.4 of Sinella curviseta. Taxonomy (NCBI): domain Eukaryota; kingdom Metazoa; phylum Arthropoda; class Collembola; order Entomobryomorpha; family Entomobryidae; genus Sinella; species Sinella curviseta. The sequence goes on along the minus strand of CM023203.3, from coordinate 29,623,046 downwards.
GCACGTGCATCACCTCAAAATACCAAAACCATAATATACCCACCTACCTGCAAAGTAACTGCCGCCGTTTAAAGAGAGGGAGGACGATAAAAAAATATATATTTTCAACTTTTCAACAGACATTGTCCATTTCATTCTCTGTAAATAAATTTATCATCACGACGTGAGTTGGGCTTGTGCTAACTATACAGCTTTTTGTGGGAGGATAAAATGTGTGGCAATTCAGAATGTGGCACTCTTTTTCATGCATGTAGTAGAGAACTGCTCAATAAAACATAATGTAAATACAGCGACTACGGTAGAGTTGGCTAATCAAGGAAAAGTAGAATTAACCTCCTGGATAATGCGTGTAGGAAAGAGATATTGGTAAAAAGGTTAAACCAATAAAAAGATTACCAAACATACATTTGACATTACATTATGCAAATATAACAACGTAACAAGAGGAGGAAAGGGGCATGCGAATGTGAGTCGTACGGTTGATTGTGTGTGTGGGATTATAGAGGCAGAGTGAAAGTGAACTTTACTATTTTACGTCCCTGGACGGCTCTGGAGTATCATCATTTACGCCAGGTGCGATCACTTTACCAGGCAAGTATAGTAAGTGAACGAAACATTCTTATTTATTATTTACGTATTTACGATGAAAAGTGGTAAGAAGAGAGGGAATGGTAGCGCGTGCAATGTGGAAAGTTGTTGTACTTGTTTGTAAAGAAGTTCAACTAGCCTTCAAAATGCGTAGGCGGTGGATGGATATATATAGCCAAAAATATTGTGATGCTAGGTGGAAAGAATGTGAGACCTGAGGAAAATGATTCTGAAAAATTTATGACTTTCTCCTTTCAGCATTTATTTCTGTGGTCGGAAGGAGGTGATAAAAGGTGTCAGGTAGATTCAGAAGAAGATTTCTTTTAAAAGTTTAATTGGGAAAGAAGTGATGATCAAATACAGTAATGAGAGGATTGTGTATGTATGTGTGTAAAATCAGTTGCTGGCAGTGTAACATAATAATATTATTTTGAAGAATTCTCCGTCTTTCCGAGGGAAGATGTGTGCCCCATGTTTGTGTGACTGATTTACTCACTAAACAAACAGAGAAAAACGTACTTTTGTATACTTAGGTTGTTGACTTTTGGCTCACTTTTCTCCTGATAATACTCACAATATTACTACTATGGTGCGTCGAATGTTTATTTGTACCACATATAGAGGAAACTAACAGATAAGAAGAGAGATACAAGCAAAGAATTGAAATTTAGTTTGATGTTGGTAGTTGGCTGATGATGAAGATGGCAAAGTTTACTTTTCTTTACCCCGTTTTCCTCTTTGTGCTCCCAAGATTTTTCATCACCTATGGGCATTGTGTATTAAAAGTGGTTTCACTGAGGCCAGGACATATAAAATTGGAAGATGCAAGTTTTGTGGGCTTATTTTTTGCTTTCTTGTTGATGAAGACGATTGTCGATGATTTTTTTGCGGTGGGATTATAAGTAAGTTGATGAAATGAAAATAGCGAAAAACTCAAAATAAAAATAAATTAACGCGAAGGGAGAGGGATGATGGAGGTTAATAGCAACTAAAGAATTATAAATAATAATGTTTAAGGCATTAAAAAAGTATTTTGTGGCTGCTGTCATACTACATCCTGTTCTAAGCTGTTATTAAACTAAAGCAAAACTTGGATAAAAGATGAAAATTCTATTACTGTACAAAAGTGTTCTCCTCACTGCATAAATAAATGACTATATATACTTATCATCACATCACAAACTAACTTCATGAAAAACACTCAACTCTTTCTGCATATTATAATGCATTCATGTTGTGTCTGCAGAAAGTTTGCAAAGATGAAAACAATGCAAAATTTCGTGTTATATTTTCATCTCTTTTGTTGTGTTTCAGTCGTTTGATGGTCTTACGTCACACGTAGCTTACCTACGTATATCTTTAATGAAAATATAATACGATGCAGAAATGTTGTATTAAAAACGAGATTTTTTCGTTGAGCGAAATGACATTGAACAGTGACACGATAATGACATTTTGGATCCTAATAACGCAGTATTCGAATGCATGCTGAGTCAGAAAAGAGAGTCTCAAAGCATCAACAAAATGTTCGTGTATTGACGTGAGAAAGATGATCAATTTGCTGGAAACAAAGGAAAACGAGCGTGAAAAACGAATGCGGGTTCTTTATTGTCTACCTCTTCGCTTAATTAGCCAATACTATTTTGACAAAAAGGACAAGTAAGTGGTACAATGAACAACCTTTTGTGATTGTGGTTTTTACAAGTTTTATAACATTTTGCATCAGGGTTCTGGATAAAGCCAATTAATGGTTCGCCTATACGTAATTTATTTATAACACGCAGTCAAATAGTTTATTCTTTTGATGCTGTGTTCAAATTCACAGAATCGGTGTTTGTAGTTCCTTATCTTTCCAGTTATACCTTCCTCGGATTTGGAAATGTTTGATAAAGACTAAACATATTCGTTTGAGAAAATTTTTTTTTAATTCTTGGAAATGAATGGATGAAAGACTAGCTTCATTGTAAACTAAATTTATTTGTTTAGATTAACAATATGAGAAGTGATTCGATTGACAGCTTAATTAATAGTCTCATAAATTGCTTGCACAATGACATTAACAATTCAGAACAACTACGCATAATTCTAGTGGATGGGCTATTTGTTTTAAATATTTTATATTTGTCCATAACTTTCTGAGTTGGATTTTTCATGTTGGCTTGTCATCTATTCCGGAATGCTATTAGCACATTTGGAGAATCATTGTAGATGTTCTTTAAAATGCCTAGTATGTACATATCATACAGAACTACCTTTAGAGAGAAAGTGAAAAACTATAGAACTTGTTTCGATCTTCCAATTGTTTGGTGGTGGAGCTTCAGCAGTTACAAATTCTTAACATTAATAACTATTACCTGAGATGTTCATTAAATTTGTCTATACAAGCATACACCGCATCGTCACTGTCACATCAGGGTATGCCTATTAAAACGTGCTATATAGATTTTTACATTGCCAACATTTTTTTTCTTTCGATCAGCCAGAACTTGCCTGTCCACGAGTAATCTTATGAAGTCAGAAACTTTCTTAAAAGCTTTGATAAGAAGATTAGTGCCATAAGTAAAGACACCGCCTACTTTCCCAGTAGGCAAGGATTGAACTTTTAAAGCTAATAATTTGATATTTTCTCAAACTCTGCATGTAGTCTCGTTCCTTTGTAAGAACAAGTTTCCATTAACGAGAAAGATCAATACACCAGGAAGGAAGAATGAGGGCAGATCCTTATAAAATTGAATAAGTGCACTTATTATTGAAAACGTATTCAGCCCAGCTTTCTCTGCCCTTTAATTTATTTCATTTAACATGTTTTTGTATCGATTACGAATTACATTTTCCATATATCCATCCAACACCCAAGTTATACATCTAGGTATTACATAAAAAGTCAAGATGCTTTTGACTTGATTAGGGATAGTAGACGGAGGTAGCTTCGAAGAAATCCTTTGGTGTACAAAGTGCAGAGAAAGACTATCGAATGAGTACCGACAGAGTGAAGTTAAGAGTCACAAACACTAAACATCTCTTGCATTGCGTAACTGAATGAAATTGTTCGTCCGTAAGTAAATATGCACACTACGAGCATTTCTTTTCTTCACTTAACATATTATTAGCATCATGCTAGAAACAAGAGACCTCCAGGGAGTTCATGTCAATTAAGTTTTAATGGAAGTTGGGAGCGCTAATGCTATCCAGATATAGTCCTTACTTATTGTCGAAGCATAAGCATCCAACTCATGTTGTGCAGTATAAAACCGTGTTAATATATATAGATTTGCTCACTCCATTCATATTTTAATTATATGCACACATATGCTCACTTACAAAGTAGCATGTATTCACCCTTTTCAGTGGAAAAATTGAAGGTCAAAGAGAATGAGAGGAGCTGCTTCACAGAATGCAAATGCGGACAATAATTTTCCGGGCAATGGCGGAGAGAAATTACGTGGCTGTAGGCTATGATACACAGGTATCCATTTGGATAATGGTGCGTACTTTTCACGGAAAGGCATCGAAAGAGAAAAGAGAAGATTAAAGAGCTTGTTTAGATGATGCACTTCAGCGAAATGTGTGTATCTTCCCAAATAAAATAATAGAAACTTCTCGAGGAGGAGGTCGTTAGATCAAGTGAGCACGTTCATAGATACGCTACATTGTTATCTTTCGCATGCTCCAGTGAAGTTGAATGTCAGTGGAGCACAGACAGAAAAAAATGAAATAAGGCAACAATGGGTGTTCTTTCAGCAAAACCTGGGGATAAACATAAAGAACATAAAAATAATAGCAATAATAACATAGGTGACCTTGTAACCTTGTTGGTTGTAGGGAGAAAAGGAAAGGTTGAAAATGTTATTTGCTGAAAAAGCGATTTCGTTTTTTTGTTTTGTTGTTTGAGAGTCAGCAGTAAAAGTAAAAGTAAAGCTTGTGATGATCCTGTAGGTGTTGTGTACATATTTGCACTGTAGTAAAAGTAAAGTAAACCAGCAGACAGTAGTTGTTACAGTCATAAAAGTTTTACTACAGGTCAACAATGAAATACCTGAGTAGTATTAGTTGGTAGGCCGAATAGACTACGTTGGAACAAGTAGGAAGTGAGTGATTTACTATCTCAAGTTTATAATAAAAATAAGCATCCAATAATCATACTTTTCCTCCTCATTTAACAATCTTTGGAATTTTCAATTTCTTTGATATATACCTACTAAATAGTTTTGGTCATGTAGTACCATCGATCGGATAGGGAATTGTGAAGAACATGAATTGATAAATCGACAAACATTTCAAGAGGGTCTACAATTCTTTAAATTCTCATCCAAAAATATCAGGAGTCACGTCATTATGTCGAAAATTCGAGTCCACTCTACATACTCCTCTTCTTTTGACCTTATTTTCCAAGTTGTTCTTCTGTCCAATATCCCATTGTCAATATGCTTTCACCCTACATGTTTTTATCTCTTACCCGTAAAACAAGCATGCCCGAATTGTCAGGCAAAATGACAAGGTATTTCATGCTTAAAAATAAAATGCCAACGCTGTCATGTCAAGTGTCCACTAGATTATTGTAAAATGAATATTATCTCATCATAAAATTATCAATATAAAGCATGTATATATATATGCGAGCCGGCTTTTGTGGCTCGTCTTATCTCTTGGCGTAGGTACGCACGTAAGTAATTATTCTATGTTTAGGTAAAGTATGCAGTGACATGTATCGAACGGAAAACAAACACGGATGCGTCATTAACTGACCTATTATAAATACATTCTTATAAACAATGCAATAATATCATCCATATCTATTAATTCCATATTCATATAAAGCTATAAACCCAATACCCATTAGCTCGAAGGCTGATTTTGCTTTATGGAAAGTACATGCCATAGTGTGCACACCACCCACCCACTTAAATGACGTTCAGGTCACGTTCATCCAGAAAGCTTGCCCAGTGAACAAATTGTTCGTGCTTTTACCACATCCAAAGAGAAGAAAAGAGAAAACGCGCTATTTTATCTTTTTTTGTGTAGCTATTTATTCTTTTCATTTTTACTTTGCTTTTCTATCTGGTCGGTAGACTAGGAGAGAGAAGGAAAGGTCTTAAAAAGGCAATTTGAAACGGGGAAAGAAATGAAAGTAGTCGCCCCGCATATAACGTACCAAAATATTATCAAGTCGATTTACTTTTGTGTAGCTTTCTCCTACTACAAAAAACGATGTGTGATCCAATCTCAAGCATATTACCTTTTATGTTTTACAAGGCGGTATTTAGTTTTATAGTTTCTGCTTCTCAAATTGATAGATGGATGCTTATGTGTATCGCAAAAAAACTTTTACTTGTGTACGTACACACATAATATTTTCTGCAATGTCATTATATCCGGAATTTTTATGGTGTGTATACCGCTCCCCACACTGTAATCTCAGGTTTTATATTTCTCCTCTGGAGTTTTGCAACGGTGCGTGTGGGAGAAAACGGAGAACCCCGCAGAAATGGATAACGGGAAAATAAAATATGGTAAAAAACTTGAATTGCACTACTGCTTTTTTCTTCTTTCTGCCTCGTCTTCTTATTTTCATTCTCTAGAAATTCTGAACCGTCATCCTCACTTGATCGCTTGCCGTATATAGAGAGGAGCCCCCTCCTCTTCCTTCTCCGGTTTCACATTCATCATATTTTTACGTAGTCATATTCCTTCCTTCTCCACCACACAAGGATTGAGAGCGCATTCCTCTTACTCCTGATGGATAGAAACATGTGGGCTATTTTTAGATATATCATATATGCGCACTTAATATATTTATTATTATGTTTAGTCGGAAAAATAAATAGATATTTATCTAACCACCGCCGCCACCGCACTGGTTGGACGGGAAATATGAAGGAAACAAAGCAATAGGCATTTTTTATTTATTTCCATTCTTCTTGTGTTCCTGTCTCCGCTTCTTCATGTTGTCTGAAACTTGCCCATTTGTTTTTACATTTTAGTTTGATGGCACATCCCTGTGAGGAAATAGTAATAGAAATTGAAAAGGAAATTGTGTAGAAATAAGGCATGCCAAAAATAAAAAGATTTTTTTCCTTTATATTGACTATATTACTGGAGGGTTTAATGGTGATGGCATTTTCCTTCACAAGTGCATCTTGTATTCTGCTTGTGTGTAGTAAAAGTAAACCACGAGTACCACGTGAACTTGTCTCTAAAAATTCCAGTCTCCCTTTTTAGTCTTTCAAGACGCAGATGAAAGGCAATAAGAAGAGCACTTTCTCTGAGAAGAGGAGGGAGGGAATGAGAATGAAGTTGGAAGTTGCGAGTAGAGAATGATAGAATGCGTGATCAAGTACGCACAACATGTTGACAACAACATGGTAGAGAAAAGAGTTGGAAAAAAGGCAATCTGTTGTAATTGGTGATGTAGTTACGTACACAAAGGATTCCCTTTTTTGCTCTGGCGTGTCCCTTATCGACTTCATTTTCTACGTGTTGTAGATTGTGCAGAGGACATGTGACATGACTGGTTGCACCTTTGGGAAGCCGCGAGAATGGGAAAGTATCAGTATAAATGGTAGCAGTACTGACTGGCTAGTTGTTTCAGCACACAGTGAACAAAGTGGTCACTACATAGTGGACAAACATCAGCATTTTCTCTGATGAAATGACCATTATATTGACTAAAATCTTACTTCGTGCGTAGGAAAACAAAAAAAGTAGTATAGAAAGAACGTTGTTCGGGTCAGAACATATTTTTTGCTTCGCCTATAATATTCCTAGAAAATGATGACGATTTGGTGCGGTGGTCGGTGTTAGCCTGTGGTGGGCAGAGAGCTCCTTTCTATAATGGTCGCGTGTGTGCAGCTTCTTTATTATCATGATTATTCCTTTCTTTTTTCTGTTCATTTCTGTTTGTGTGTCGTCTCGTCTAGAAAGAAACACAAAGTGAACTGCTGAATAACAAAAGAAATAAAAGAGAGAGGCTGGATTTCCCACAGGAAATGTGTGGGAGAATTGCGTTTCATTTCTAGTCTGCCATTGTACGTCTTTTCTTCTTTTTCTCCATTTAACAAGCTATTTCAACGCCATCATCAACAGTATCCACAATGCTCATGCCGCCGTCACTTTACCATTACAACATCAGTGGTGGTAAAATTCTACCTAACAGCAGATAAAAACGGCTGTTGATTTGTTCTATAGGTTTGATGGTGCTGGCAAATAACTACAAAAAATGCCTATTTTTCATTCGGATGACTTTGTCCTGTCCAAATATAATGAATAATGGTTTAGATAAGTGTCAGCGGAGTTTGAAAGCTTATATTATTAGAGTGACTGGTCATTCGTGTAAGGAAAGCAACGCGAATGGCACAAATGTACATACTGCGCAAAACTCGACTACATAAGAATTTTTTGCCTTTCAGCCCGATTATTAGCTTATTCCAGTGAAGTGTGCGAGTACAACACAAAAATATATTTCTCGGGAAGGATGAAATAGATAGCGAATTTGTAAGAAAGGCGAGCCTGGTGTTAGCTAAGGGGAAAGCAATAAAGCTCAGTCAGTTATTCACAATCAGCAGTTGTTGTAAAAGTATTTTTTGAGAAAAAGTGAGAGTGAGAATACCTTTTGTATGCATGGCTTGTTGCACATGGGACAAGGAGAAGTCTCTCTGGAGAGCGAGAAATTGAAGTGGGAGATGATAATTTTTGTTGGCACAAGAAATGAAAGAAAGTATTCCAAGCATGAAATGAATGCAGACTTAAGTAGAAAGGAGACTGACTGGCTAGATAAGAAAGATTGAGACATTCTATTTCACATGACAAACGAACGCACCTGAAATTTGCTTTTCTCTCATCGTCATCATATATCCTTGTTGGAAGCCCACCCACACCCCAGGTGAATTTATTTCTTCTCGTGTGCTAAAGAGAAAAGAAACGTCAGACAGGTAGAGAGAAGCACTTATTTTGCACCTCTTGAATTTTAAGCAATTTTTTCCTCTTCTTCAACAGTAGTTTATAAAAGGCATATTTGCATACATCCACTAAGTACGCTACGACTTACAGAGAAATCTTATTTTACTAACGCCAAATATCGAAATTTGATGACTTGACGTATGAGCATTCCCCAAGTGTATATTCATTCTGATGGATATTATGATGCTGATGATGACAAAGTTGATGAGAGTAGAAAATTGAATTTCCTGGTAGTTTTTGCCTTGCCACTTTCATCGTCATCGTGTTTTCTCCGTGCTTGCACATATATACACTTTTTTGTGTTTTGAGGACGAAATGGGACTGCAGTTGATTGAGCTGACTGTTATTTATGTTGTGTGATTTTTCTCATTTTTTATTACATCTACAACAGCCCAAAAGACTGGGAAGAGCAGAGGGAGGAAACACCAGCAGCAGCAGTACAACTCTTTCATTCTTCATCCTCTTCGTCAAACAACATCAACTCTAAAATTTTATTGCCATATTGCAATTCAAGTACTACTATAGCTTCCAACGAGATCATCATCACCACCAGGGTTACTCCTGTGCCATTCACATCAACGCACAGCCGGTGGCATGCACGACCGGAGGACAATGTCCCCGTCCACTTCTGCTGCTGTTGCTGCCAACACCAACAACAACTCCACCACCTGGAAAGATTGGTTTTGTACGTGTGCCTGCTGTCGCAAATGCTGGTCTGTCATTTGGAAATACTGTTGCTGTTGTCTGGACTCAAGGAGGGATCCCAGAAAGCCCTCCATCAGGAAGGAAGATATTACGTACATTCTCCAGGTGGGTAGACAAACGCAGTAATCATAATCATAGCTAGCAGCGATAATAACGTTGATGATCATCATCATGATGGTAATAATAATGCGAGACTTGCCATTTATTTCGTGTCTGCTGTAATGATAATCTTTATGAAAAATGTACACGGATTACCCATTAACTTGATAAAATGATGTAAATGTTACATATGTGCACATCAAACAACAAAACAAAGCTTATACTACTACGCAATTCGCGTGGGAGTTGTTCCAAGCAAAATAAATGCCTACCTATCCAAATCATTTCTACGCACTCATATGCCTACTACTACTACTACTCGCAAACGAGCAGCGTATTGATTTGTCGCTGTGTTGCTTCCATCAGCAAAAACCGTTGACATTCTCCTTCTCCAGTGCTTTTTCTCCGCTCCATTTTCGTCCGTGATGAGAAACGTCAATTCTAGAAAATCAATCGCAAGACTCTACTCATCGTATTTTCGTCACATTTTCTTGCGTTCGAAAAATATAGTACCACACCATAAAAAAATCTTTCCATGTGACGCATTATGGCGTAGTTTTTACTCTTTTTGTGAGGTAATCCAAAATATGATTTACAAACTTGCAACAGGAAATTGCGTTTTGGACATTTTCAATATAGGATCAGCATGATAAACTTCAATGAAATGGTCACGGTATGAGAGGTCAACTGACTACCGATGAGTTGTTTATGAGACTGAAAGCAAACCAACAGACAGCTTATTATCTGCATGAGTAAATAGATTACGATGAAAGCAGAGTTGCCTGTCATCAATTTGTGTTGTCCAGTTTTCCATTGTTATTTAGGTACTTGAGCAGAACATATACACGAATGCATGATGATGACTTGTCCTTGTCCAGTGCTCCTTGAAGAGGTCTTTTGTAATAGGAACGAGACCTTGCTGATGCGTTCTGATCCAACTTTCATTTTAGAATACATATTTACATGGTTTGCTTGTTATTAAGAAATTGTAGTACGCAACAACAAGCACAGCAATAATAATCAAATAGTGAATTGTATTGAGATATTTCTAAGCTCTTTTAATATGATTCAGAGAAGTACAAAGTTTGAAGTAGCAGTTTCATCCAATCTGTACTACATCAAACCAATTCTTATACACAGATAGAGTTAACTCGAGAGGAAGTAGACATATGCATACGAGCTTGACAATGACAATTATTTATGGGAAAAAGCCCAGCAGAGAAAAGAGTGGAGTACTCCTTGACAAAGTTTTTTGCTGTCTGTTTCTTGAAGACAATGGGACTGAGAAAACAAAAGTGAGGTTTCCAGAGTATATGGTAGCTAAAGCGAAACCACTCAGCAGTTATTTGCATCTATCATCTCTCGCCCCTCTGCTTATTTTATGCCATGAAGCGAAAAAGCTGGGATGTTGTTATGTTCGTAATGATAGTTATATCTATGGTATATTGGCATCATAATAGGTTTGAACTTTCTCCTTTTTACATAACAAGCCAAGCGTATATACTCTGTAGAAAAGTAGCTCAAGAACCCTTGGACCGGACTAATGGAAAGGACAACGTGGACAGTGCACAAGACAGTCGCGAGTGACATTACAAGACTCCTACACAATTCCTTTCTGCTTCCTTGTACCTTTCGTCCTGAAACCTAATTTTAAAAGCAACACTCTGGTTTCTGAGATATTCACTCACGGGGACAGACAGACGACAACTTAAAGCTTGTAGTTTTCACAAGTACTTACAAAATTAACAATAATAATAACAAGTGTCGACATGAAGAGGAAGTATCTGAGATAGTAAAGCATTTTCCCTAAAAGGTTCTGCTCAAACTATAACTGCTTGAGACAACAACAACAGCATCGACCAGAGAGAAAAGCAACAATAGTAAAGACATGATTTTTATGAGAAAAGCTATAAAACGGGGAAATAATAACAGAGGAAAGTTTTGCAGCGCTTTCCTTCGTCTTTTTTCATACGTACAGTGTACAGCTTTTAATCATCCGCAAAATGGAAATGGGCTGTAAAAAGCTGGAAAGGGAATGCTATATATATAAAGACGGAGACACGCGAGCATAATATATTGTATGACTGTTGTGTGCTTACAATATTTTTGTTATGTGCAGTATCTCATTTTTGAGCCCTTCTATAAAGTTTTCCACATCTACTTTTCATAGCACGCGGAGGGTGAAAGTGGAGCAAGTGACACATTCTCAGAAATTGGAGGTGCTGGCGGTGAAGGGGAACGTCATGGCTCATTCACTTCGGGATCCCTTTCCGTCGGATCGTCGTCGTATTCTGGTGGCGCTGGTGGTGGCGGAGCGGCTGCTTCCGGTGGCTACTCAAGCAGCGGAGGACCCTTTGGAGGATCCAGTTCGCCAAATAAGGATCTCAAAGATCTTGTCTACGAAAAAATTGAGGTGACTTTCTAACTTGTTTTTATTTCTGGCCTACTTTTCCCCAAAGTTGCCATTTTAAAATAAATGGAAAATAGCACTTCCTACTACTCTGTAGGCGCAGCATGATGCAATGAATTTTACATAAAAGACGTAAACAATTGAATTTTTTACAGGAAAGTGTATATTTTTTTCAAATTCGTTATTTCTTATTGTCTTTTGTTGCTGTATGCAATAAAAAGGCAATATATTGCTCATGGAAGTCAGTGAAACTGCGAGCCTGTTGTACTGAATGCAGGAGTGGAAGCACGTTTTAAAATTAACTCACGTTTGTTTATTTCACCTATTTTCACTCTTCCATCATGTTACAAAGTTTCAACTCATGCATGCAAACAAGTAGACCATTATAAAGTGAGTGTAGGAGAGCGAGTGAAAGCAGAAAGTCTGTGAACTCAAGCTAGGGTGAGAGTGTGGAATGAGTTTGAGATGGAAATGTAAATACAACAAAAGCAGGCTTATATAAACTGTTCGGTGAAAAAAAGACAACTGAGGCGGTTATTTATTGACGACGGAAATAGAACGGGAAGACAGAAAAGGAGAGAAAGCAAACATAAAAATGCGGAATGATAATGCAAGTAAAAGACAAGAAAATTTGTACGGCTCAGTAATTCGTATGCAAATTGAAGGAAAAGTTATGTACTATCTCTTCGGCACGGAACTGCACTGTAAAAACAGTCACACACACGTGCACAGAGACAAAAACGGGAAATTCTAATTTTCTCTCCAGCTATCTCCCTGTCATTGTACAACTGCCATTAATGCATCTCTCTCGACACACTTTTTTCTGCTTATTTTCCACTCTTTTGCATAGAGCAACTCAAGCGTGTATTATATATAGAACAAACTCTAATGTCATTTTCTGCGCACGTACAAACGGTAAACTGTATCTGCCAAAAAAGTGCCAACTAATTCAAACAAAAACGTAATGATCTTATTTATAATGCTTATTAAATAATTCGTGTTATTATAACAAGAGGAATAAAGTACGTAGCTGAGCTATATATACACTCGAATTATTTTTGGTGAATCATTTTGCTTGGAAATTTTATCAGGCGAGACGTGCCAGTAGCCAAAGTCAAACGACTACGTCCACAACGACTGCCTCTGCCATTGGTGGCAGGAAAGAATCTACACTATCTACAGCGCCTCTTTTGGACTTCAAATCCATCGACTTTTGGAGTGCATTCAGTCTGACGAACAGAACCACTTCCGAGCCACAACCTGTTCAGCCGAAACTTCTTCTGAGTCCAGGGCGGAGGGATACTATTAGCTCACAAGTAAGTTTTTTTATGCCAAGCAACTATGAATTTTATAAGGGATAACGGTGTCACATACATGAATGAATTTTAATGACAAGGGATATGAGCTAGCTCTATAGCATGAAAAACAAAATTAATGTAACATTGATGGCAAATACATTATTACATTTGTGCATTTCTACAATTGCCTAAATTTTTAGTTTACATTATTTGAAATGTCTTCAAAATCCAAATCGTCAGTAGGGCAATCAAAATCAAAGCCAAAGATAGCAGCAATAAAGGTAACCAATCCAGTTAAAAGCAAAGAATCGGAGGAAAGTAAAGAAGTAAAACCAGCGAAATCTAAAGTTATCAAGAAGAAAAAACAAGCTCTACTACTAAATCGATCTTTCCCAGTTCACGTATAACATCGTTTTTAAACTGATGACTTTTAAATTCCTTCACTTTTGTTACTATTCGCCATTAATTACTACTGGTCACATAATTTTCCGCTCTCGCCTGCAGTTGGTTCAAAAGATTTTAAGCCAAGTCGGAGACAATCGTTTGGACAGAGGCAAACTATTTTCCTTGCGTTGCTTGGGTCGACGCTGGCGAGAAGTTGTGGATAATGACTATCTTCCCTTTTACCACAAGCCAGCTTCCGCCTGGACCCCTTACATCGATGACCGTATTCCGGAAGATGTTTTGTCCCGTTCCGAGGATAAATCGTTTAAAAACCATCGGGACATTCAGTCCCTTGTTGACTTTGGTAAAGTTGCAAAAAACAGGAATCCATTTCCGACTCGCGAAGTGAAAATGTGGTGCAGTTGGAATTACATTAAGGAAAAGGAACCAGTTCTCGCCTCGTTCCGTACCTTTGGAGAATATATATGGTCATTTACGTATGTCCTTGGACCGATGCCAGATTCTCTTCGATTGGCTTACTTGATTCTTCAACATTTTCCGAATCTCGAAGATTTAAGGCTTATCAACACGGATAGCGCAGTAAGACAGAGCGTTTATAGAGATTTGACAGAAAAGAAGCTTCCCGAGTTACCTGCTTGCCCCCATCTCACTTCCCTTAGTCTAACCCGATGCTTCGAATCGTTTGTTCTTGATGAGCTCCTAGGAAAGTTCGGCGATTCGCTAGAAAGTTTGGAGGTTGAAGGTTCTGCAATGCAACAAAGTCGTTATCTTAAGCAACCCAATCCCATCCTGAGGAAGCTGAGAAAACTTAAAATCAACTTGATTAACGAAACGGTCATCGATTTGTGTCGAAAGTCTTGGACGCTCACACATTTATCACTGGTTAGACGAGATGATCTCTTTTCATCCACGTCCTTGCAACAACCTGTTGCGTCTGTTTCATTAGTCCGAATTGTGGACCTGATCGAGAATTACCGGAAATCTTTGGTTGAAGTACATCTATTTTTGGGGTATTTTGATAAGCCAGGAATGCCAGTTTCTAACAGCACAAAGCGTTTTCGAAAACTCCAAAAGTTGGGAATTCCCATTGAATATGTGAAACAGTGGAACCCCTGGAATGCATCTGACAGATTCCCAAATATTGAGTATCTGGAATTATATGATTGGTGTCGATCCGTTGGTAAAACTTACCGGGAATACAATAAATCTCCCATTGAGGAAAACGAAAAGCTTGCAATTAGAAACTCTGTAGCAGGAATTTGGAGGCGGTCTCCCACTTTGAAGGAAGTAACCGTTCTGTACGCTAAATCGGATGACAAGGTGGTTTACAAGGAATCTAAAACTGATCGAAATAGAAGAATCAGCAGGAGATCGCTTCGCCCCTAAAATAAAAGTATTAACTACTTCATTTCAAGTTGATCAAAAATAAAATATTCTTTTGTTCCGTCAAACTCCAAAACTGTACATAGAACTGTGAAGAATATTTTCTTTAGAATATATATTTAATATAAACTAAATATCGAGTCAAAAGGTGATGTAAATTGTGTAAATACTGAGAGAAAGGATGGTGGCGGTTTTGTGGTTTGTGGTGATGATTTCTCAATAGTTTATAAGATTTTCATGAAAGCCTTCTACTATATCCTTCTGAAATAAAGTTTTCAAACTTTGCATTCATGTATCACACGATGCAACATTACTTGTGGTTTCTGCCACTCTGTGTGGGCTGTGTGATTGTGATATATATGTGTGCAAAATACTTTACCTCTCTAGATGAAATTCCAATGAGCAGGAGTAAAAGAGAAAGCATGAAAATAAATGAAATCCTGTGTCACCCGCCGTTATGATTAATATGACGACAACAGCAGATTGCTTTCACTTTAGCATCTTGCATATATGATTTCTCGTTTCGTTTCAGGGCTCAGCAGATCAAATCCGGCCTGATCTCTATGAGCCAATGGGTGCAGCCGGGAATAACGGCAACAGCGGCTGTGGCAGTGGCGGTGAGGAGGACGGGGAGCCTCCAGATTGCACAGGTGCCTTGGGGGCCTTGCATTTCTTCCTTAGTTACGATGTCCATTCACGAATCCTAACCGTTCGACTGATTGAGGCAAAAGATCTGCCAAAGCCTATTACCAGAGATTCTTCCAAAACAGATCAAGCTCACTCTAATCCTTACGTCAAGGTAGCTATATAAAAGGAGGATTATTAATAGCAGTAGTATCGCATGAGCATGAATAATTTAACCATGCATGTGTCCCACACCCCACTATCCTCTACTTCATATCATTATCATAATCTGCCTTTCTCTTCATCTTCTGCAGATTTGCTTGTTGCCTAATCAAAAGGAGTCGAGACAAACCGCACTTCGCAAGAAGACACAGAATCCTCATTTTGACGAGAATGTCTCCTTCGAGATCCCCTTCCGGGAGCTTCAGCGGCGCACGTTACAGGTGAGCTGTAAGCATTACACCGTACCGCATAATTATATTCACCATTTACCTTGTGTTCCGTCGTCATACCTTATTCATTCATTCTCCCTACCTCAACAACAACCAAAAAGTGTGCAAAAGCTTATTTTTTAACGAATCACACAAAAAGCAACGGGCAATGAGCAAAGCAAACAATTATTTTTTCCCTCGGCCTTCTTTATATTAACATCTTTTGAACATCTGTGTGTGTGAGGTCTTTCATGAAGCCGTGCTATATGAGCACGTAAAGGCAATGAATTTATTAGAGATGCAGCAATGTTAGTTTACTGTTAGTTAGGCAGCTCCCTCATGCATGATTCATTTCCTTAATGATGTTCTCTCACAAAAGAGGAGAGAAAGTCCATCCATATTTGATATTGGTCTTCGTCTATATGTTATCCTCTCTGCCAAATTTTCTATGTACATTCTGTGCGATAGGTAGATTCTAGATCAGGAGGACACTCGCAAACATACACACGATGGCAAACTACTAAAAAGCTAAACTCATCCTGCTACATAAACGACACACGTAAATGATAAAAGGAGACAGGCTCTACTAAACTAACTGCACACACAAAAGGATCACACTAATTTACTCCGTCTGCCTGTCTGCCTGAATGAAGGAGACTAATACCATGCCTTATCGTATTGATCGCGTTTTACACGCTTTCTCTCCATCTCTCCCTCCCTCATCTTTGCATCGTGTCCTCGTGTAAATAACAAGAAGCCAAGCCACATCATCATAATAACCAAACCAAACATTATCCAGCCTGTTCAGTTTTTATCCATACGTTTTTTATTACTTATTTGCTTTGCAAACGTGGCTCGTTACTATTATTAGTATTTTTACTGGCTTTCTTTCAATTCCTTTTTTCGTTCGAATTCAGGACAATCGATACCGTTGAGTAATATACTTAGCATGTTATCATAATAACGCTCAAGATGATGATTACGACATGACATTCATAATAATAATAATAATATTAATGAAACCATATTTTCCCGTGTTTCATTTTGCGACTCTTGAGTTATCGCGAAGTCTTATTGTTATGATTTCTCTTTTCACACTGATAAAGTAACTGAAGAAGGAGCATAAATTGAATTATGCATGTATATGTTTGCTGATGCTGCTGTTTCTTAACTTGGTTGATTCGATCTTGATAAAGTAGCATTGTTAATCACTCAAGGAGAAAGAATAAAGGTAATGATTTCAGGGACACAGGAAATGAAACATCCTGTTCGTTATATTGAATGAATGAATGGAGCTCTCCATTCATTTCGAGAAGAAGAAGAAGAAAAAAGTTACCTAATCTCAACTTCTAATCTATATATATTGTTTTGTGTGGATGGTTGCGCAGATGGTGGTGAAAGATTTCGACAAATACTCAAGGCATCGAGTAATTGGCCAAGTGCTACTTCCTCTTGCTGACATCAACGTGCTCAAGGGAGTCTACTTCTGGAAGCCCTTGGAAGCTGTTCAAGCGGTAAGTGGAATGAATGACGTATGGTATATGTATTTCTATTTATGCTCTCTAACCAATTAAACTGATCCGTTATTGTATAATTGCTATGAAATGAGACCTTCACACCGTGATATTTAGCTTTTCATATGCAACTAGAACTTGCTATAATACTTTTAACTTGTACCTTAATGTACATAGATTGTATTCATCAAGATTTCTACTTATATATCTTGTTTTAATCTGCTGTTAACACGAAATGATTATCCAACATATATCATCCGCATTTTGCCATTAGACTCGCGAACCACATTTCCTCACACACCTTCCACCGCCGACATTTTAGATAACCATTATAAACACCAAAAAAATTGTTTAACATGAGTCATGTTTGAAAGTGACAGTGACAAAATGGCTGTACAGCATGCATGCATGTTTCCTTTGTTCTCCCATTATACTTTTACCACCGCTTTCTTATCTTCTTTCCCTAAAGGTAACTCAAAGCTCAGAGATAAATAACTTTGCGCTCCACTCGCTGGGTGGATTTATCTTTTCCTTGAACTCTGCACGAGCTATTTTCAGCGGCAGTATAGTAAAAATAAGTAGCTGTAGTGGCTCCCAATCCGACAAATGGGAAAAGAAAATTACGAAAAGGAGAAAGGAACTACTATGTGTATGTATGTAGGTATGTCTATATGGTAGTAGTAAGATTCTTTCATTACGTTTTGTTTAAGGTGATGGTGGTAGTGGGAGGAAGGAAGTTGCCGAGCACAAGTTTAAAAGGATAAAGAAGGGAAAAGTTATTTGTTCTTGTTATCTTTTGTGCTGTGGTGGTGGCGGCGTTGTATTAAGAAGACAAAATGAATTTTGCAAATGGATGGTAATAGAGAGAAAGTGTTGTAAAAGTAGCAGGGTAAATAAGTAAGTACTTATTTAGTAGCAGTAGTAGTGGGCACGATGAAGAAGAAGGGGAGACAGAAAAAATAATCAGATACACACACAATGATGTAATTTTTTCACGGAAGAAAAGTGAGCTTTAAGGTGTTTCTCAAAACGTTCTTTAAGGACAACTTGTTCCTTGCAAAGAACTTTTCGTACATTACCTATTATTACATTCTCAGGTTTCTTACATGTGTACTGTCTTGATGATAGCCATGCATGTAATGTGTACTTTGCATTTAGCGGCTCTACAAACATTATACATTTGTTGTGAAAATAATAATGCATATAGCAAGGCAACTCGCAGTTCTCGTGTTTTTGACATGAATGAGCCGATCGTCAAGTTTGCTTGTTTTTGCCGTGTTGAATTGAACGAGTTAGAAGTAGTAATGCATTAGTGTACAACTTTAAGTTGTGTAACTGCCTTGCATCCTGTACTTTGAGCTTGTTTCCTCCTCTTAACGTCTTGTTTACAGTGACATGGCATTTATAAGCAGCATGTAAAACGATGTAAAGCTCTTGTTGGGTCAAAAAAGCAAGTCCTTTTTAACTAGAAAAACAGCAACGCTTTCAGAGTGTCATTGTACTTTTACTTTCTGAACTGTGAAATTGTAATTCCATAGTATTATGTATCACTTTTCTCTACTCCTGCTCCCTTCCTCCTCGTGTCTGTCTGTATTTACCCCGCAAATGTTGGTCGTTGGTCTCACAGGAAAAAGAAGCTTCCAGCGAAAAAAAAGTTGTAAAGCCTATTCCTGGAAAAAGTGGGTGAACAACTGCACTGCAGCAGCAGCGGTGTGATGTTGCCAGTAAAATGGAAAAAAGAAAGTTGAGGTTTTTGCCGTGTGGTGTGGTTAACTTTGCTTCCACCTCCTCACACCCAACTCTCTAAACTCATTTGAGTGAAAAATAAGGGGTAACCTTTGAGATGATGATGAATGGTATATGAATCTCCCTGAAAAAAAGATAAATGTGCCAAAATGTATCTAGGTTTGCAGCCTCTAAAAAATAATATGAAATGAAGATGTTTGAAAGAAAAAGGAGATTTTTTAAAAACTGCATTATTTTTTCTTTCTCCTGCAGCTTTCTCAGGAAGACTTGGGGGAGCTGCTCTTTTCCCTTTGTTATCTTCCAGCTGCGGGAAGGCTCAACGTGGACATTCTCCGAGCCAAACAGCTAACTCCTACTGACCTTGTCGGTGGGGCTGGTAAGCTTAATATATACATTAGGTACGTGTGATATATATAGGCCTACTCAAGAAAATCCTGCTCACTCATTCATTCATTCAATTTTCATAAGAAAACTTGTGCCATTTCCCGTTTTCCCGGATGGGATACATAGACGTGTCTCACTGTAGCGTAAAATACAACAATAATTACTCCTCGACTCACTACTTCACGGTTGGATGGCAACGAGCAAGAGTGGAGCAGAGATATATACGAGAGAACTTAATTAGTTTTTACTGCTTGTTCGCAATTCGCAAGTGAATTTTGAAAACTAATAAAAACAGGTTTACCTTTGATACCTACACGATCCATGGTCTCCACGAACCATCATTCTTCCCTCTTATTAATATGTAATTATTATGATGTGGCTTCATACTAAACAAGCTATACATGCATAATGAATATGGATAGGTGCCTAGCTATATCATCGCATCCATATTACAAATAAAATTATGCACCTATACCAAGATTGCTATTTCTCTATTCTGTTTTCCAGCTCCTTACGTGAAAGTGACTCTAGTGATAAATGAAAGACATATCAAGACAAAGAAGACCTCCTACAAGAAGTACACCCTTGATCCTGTTTTTAATGAAAGTCTAAGGTATGGGTAATTCATATAATATTATATCATGATATTTTGCCGTGCTCTATTTTACTTCCACAGATTGCGTCATCGATTTAACCGTAAATGCAATACTGTGAGCTTCAGTAAATGACAGCAACAAACGAACCTTTGAAAAGATTGAATGAAATATAAGAAGGCAGATAGTTAATATATCCTGCATAGTACAAATGCGCATTCCTGTTAGTATTAAATTGACTAAAAGGGGTACATGTAATTATGGCTGGTGGACAGGGTAATTTTCTTAGCCATTTTTCTCTCGCATTATCAACATTGTTCAATCACAGCACAAGTTAGTGTAATTGATTGACTACAACACAACACAAGATATTATATTATTACTATGACCAATTATCAAGACAATTAAACTGAGCATGGACGGCTACACTAGCATCTCCCTCTTTTTGTGTTGGTATATTGTTCAACCACTGCCAACTATGAGTGCCTTAACGTATTAAAATCACAGAGTAATAGTTTTGGAAATATCAGGCATCGGGATTACTTGCATTTGCCGTGTAGGTGGCGTAAATCATTACAACAATATAACAGATAATAGCGACGATTTTCATGTTGATCACAACTTGTGATTCAGAAGCTTGATTGACAGGCTGTTGTTGGTTTCTTCGTTCCGAGATAAACGCTGACAGAGTGTCGGCGGATCAATAGCACGCTCGCTTGTTTAGTGAATGCAAATAGAGTTGAGCTTGATGAAGCATTGAACTGTTCTGATGAGAACTTACATATAATATATGCGCTGCTTTTTTGATCAAAAGGAATTTATGCAAACAAATGCGCAAATAATTACCATAAAATCCTATCCAATCCTGACAGTTTCAATCACCAGTTGTCAGACGTTTTTCGTGTCACTCTAATCTTCCTCCTACGCAGAATTAATTTGAACTTCAGACATTCTTGCATTCTGATATGAAAATATTAAGTATTAAGTAAAAATAGTAAAATTTTATTCCATTAATACAAAATAGTTATTGGTAATGAAAAATCTGGAATGCCGTTTAATGCACCATCATTATTGCTGAAAATATTTAGTTCAAGTCATTAAAAAGACGGAAAGGATACAATACGCCAAACTAAAAAAAAAGTAGGATGGATTGGATTATTTGTCCTACTCCGACTTCTGTTCCGTAATGTATTTGCAAGCGGTATCGTAAGTGAGCATGAGTCATGACATAAATATGTGACATGCCATTTTTGGCGTTACGACTTTTTCATTAAAGAAAAATCCCATAATCCCTATTTGTGCCTTTTTGTACTTCAGCATTTGATGATAATTTTCATATTTGAAAGGCATATTTCAGGCAGATCAAACAAACTAATATTCTATACACAAAAGAGAAAAAATGTAATCTAATATAACGAGTTGTGCAATCCACTGTTTCTAAAAGTTTCCTCCTTTTGTAACTGTTACTCTTGCTCATAATTCATTGTTACAAGAAGCAGTACATGGTTTTGCTCATTTAATACTTTGATGTAGTTTTATTCCTCCTTTCTCCATTTCCATTAATACCTATAATTTAGCCTCGTTTTCTCTGCCTATTCTCTCCTCCTCATCTTCTGGTGTCTGAAGTAGTAGGAAAGTCATGAAATTGCACAAGTTGGTATATTTTTTAGAGAGATGAAACAGCGTGAAATTCACCGTTCCGCCATGTCCTCAATGACTTTAACAAGTTTTTCCTGTTACTTCACTTCACTATTCTCACAGCAGCATATTGCATTGGTGGCTGCAGCTCCATATAGGTACATTCAATACTGTTGGAAACATCTCTCTTTATTTGGAATGATGGTCTGACCTAATTGCACCCTGTTCATTCGATCCATCCATTCTCTAGTTCCTCATTTTTTTTCTTTATTTCTCTTCCTATCTCTCCTCCTTGCTTCCCTTTCACTTATTTTCTCCGTTTTTCTCTGATGGATGCATACGAAAAACACATGCAGAAGAAAAAGAACACACACGCCACTCGTTCATGCAATCCACATAATAAACTTATGGAGATACTATCTTCCCAAAATCATCATCATCATCATGTAATGTAATGGATACATAATATAGCTTGGCGTTACTTACTTCATGCCGTTACCAAACGTAGACCACACATCGACCGACACAAAATTATCCCCAATGGAGAGTATAAGTACTACTGATAGTGTGTGGTGGGTGGTATAGTTGTGTGGTGGTGGTGTGCAATGCACATACTCCCCCACCGCCACTTCTCCTCCTGCCATCATTGTTCCTTCGTTCACAAGCGTGTAATTAAGGTGGATGGTGGATGGAGTCTACACCGAGTTTATTACAGAAAGCGCGGTGTCACTTTCCTCCTTTCTCTCTCTCCATTTCTCTGTCTTCTCATGACTTTCTTTTCTTCTGTATGAACCTTTCACCTTTGTAGCTACTTTCAAAATCACATAAAATGGAATGACTAAAAAAACTAAGAAGAACAGAAAATATTTTTGAGAAAAATTGTGAAAAAGAGATGAAACGGAAAAGACATGAAGCTGTACAGATGCAGTAGTTGGAAATATGACAGTACTGATAGAGAAGGATGGTGGTGACAGGGATGAAAGGCGACACAGCACACATCAAAAAACGAGTTTATTCATTTTCGGTCATAATGTAAAAAGAAAAACCTAGTCACCCAGATTTAAAGAGCGGTATGGGCATGGAAGAGTTGTGAGCTCTTTAAACCCTGAAAACTGGAAAGATCGTTTTCCATCATCATTACACTTTCAACTCTCAGACAGAAGAAGTTGTGTGAGGGAGGGAGATGGGCGAGTAAACAAGTGCGATATATAAGTTTTATTACAGTAGCAAAATTCGTACCCGTCATAAGGATGACTTTACATACATCATCTTCGTTCGTGTCATGCAGTCGTGATGATCGTTCAAGGGGATGATGATGGAGCTGTTCACATGTGCCAGGACTCAATTCCAATGGCAGTGTCGTTGAAACGAAAGTTGTCAAATAGCTACTTGTCCAACTAATGAACTGTTCCTAAACACTAAAGGAGAGAGGGAGAATGTAAGAGAGTGGCATGTACACAAAACCAAATCTTTCTTCCTGATCTTGTTGATCTTATCTCATAAAATGGTACAAAGAAGAACAAGAAGACGAATTCCTGGAAAAGAAACCATGAAAGCCCTTGTGTTGCCTCTGCACTATATTGTCTTTTCCCTGAAAGGATGAGTGAATTTCTTCAGTTTTATTTTCGCTTGCACGGCTTTTCTGTGCTGGATTCTTTTGGAGGAAAGATGGTGAGTATTCCTTGGAGAGCGATTTCAAGGCTGGTGGACGGGAGGAATAGAACAAGAAGAGAAAAAAGAAGGTGGAGGCAGTCGACGAGAACAATGGCTTTCTGTTTCCCTTCCCTTGTCTTTATTTTTTCCTTCTTTCTCCAGATTTTGAGATTTTTTCTCAAGATTACTGCATACTACTACGGTGTGCGTGTGTAAACAAAAACGTGCAAGTGTATAATATGCAGGATGAAAGGGAAAAGTGGAAAGTGTTTCACAGCTTGAGCACCGGGATAGTATAGAACGAGGAATAATATGTAAATAGAAAAAAAATGAAATAAAGGATGATTGTTGTTTTCGTTCGTTCGTGAGTTTTCACCGAGTGTGAGGATGGTTTTTAGCGGCGCTTGATGGTACGGTGGTGGAGGGTGAATGAGGATACTAAAGGGAAAGCAAGAGGAATAAAAAATGTACCCGCAGAACTAAAAGTACATAGTTCGCCAGAGAGTTTCACGTTTCATTTACACCAAAAAATAAAGTAGCATAAAAACTACTATTGACTCTGATTTTTGCATTTTTTCCTTTGCCACAGGCTTCATGTTCTCTGTTGTAGTTTCATATAGTAGTAAGTGGGCTTTTTCCTGGGGGCAACGAAAGTAAACCAGAAACCCGAGAAAGTGAAGTAACAACGGAATGCAAAGCAAAATCCTTTTTGGATCATGCTTTCTGTCTAAAAACATGTGCAACTGTAATAGGAATGGGAATAGTTGTCACACTTTATTTTTTAGCCATCAAAAACTCTTCATTTACCTATTTGTCAGTATAAAGACGAAAACATGATAATCTATGGACAAACAATTTATACACTTCATATTCGAAACTAAAAACACAAAATTCTGGCTAGATTTGCTATAAGTGCTTTTCAGGAAAATATTTACAGTTAGACTACAAAAATTATATAGATAAATGATTGTTTTATACAGACAAGGGGAATAGTTTGCCTTACTTTTGACTACATTTTCCTGTCTGCCGTTTTTATACATACATTGTTTGGTTGTTTTGTTGGTGGGAGTAGATTTAATAGGTGATTCTCTAACAACTCAAAAATTTGTAATCTGTGAGCGCGTCCGGAGGCGTGATACATGTGTCTTGTTTGCCTGCATCATGTGCTCCTGTCGCTCTCCATGTTTTTTGATCTGCTCTGGAGATCTAAACGAGATAAAGCACGGAATTTCACGCTAGATGAAATGGTAATCCATAGATTTCCAGTCAAATTAAGCTTGTCATCTACACATAAAATCAGAGCAAAGTGAAAGTAGTGAAAGTATGTGTAGGGAATTGTCTTACTTAGAAGATTATATCATTGCATTATATAACTTTTACATACCGAAAACGTGTACATACCAATACACTTTTTGCGTTTCCGCTTTTAATTTTATTTATGACTCAATCTCGCACATTAATTATAACTTAATATGAACTATGAGAGCGCGGAGATATGTATCTGCAATCTGCTGTCGACATCGACAACATCAAATTAATGCCAGGAGGATGAGATCCTCCTTTTTTACTGCCCATCATGTCCTTTTCGCAACAAAATTGATTCTATTATATTTTCATTTGTGTTTATATGAAATTACTATACCGGACCATCTCTTCGTTTCCGTTTTTATTCCAGTTTTGATGTCAACTCAGTTCAACTGCCTGATTGCTCCATAATCATTACAGTGTTGGACTTTAATGGTGGGGTGATCAAGGATCATTTTATTGGTCGTTTGGTGCTCGGAAGGGAAGCCTCGGGTGAGTCATATATTTAATGTAGCACTCAACGTTGCACACACAAAAATTTAAGTCTATATCTCTCGTTCTTCTATCCATACATTGAAGAGTCCCTTGTGACGACAAGAGCACAAAAATAATTTATGGCATTTTTTCCTAAATGTAATTCAATTCTGTATCGTATTCCTGTATCGTCGTAGGTCCTCATGAAGTAAATCATTGGAAGAACATGCTACAATCCCAGCGAACGGCCATAGCTCAATGGCATTCACTCAAGTCGAGATCTCATTGTGATGAAAACTGTTCCGTTACAAAACTCATAAACTACTAAACATTCATTCGTTCGAGAGGCGATACGAGTTGGGACTACACAAAACGGGAAATTGTTGAGATGACGCAGCTGACTGCAATGTATGTACGGACGTGTACGTACAATTTATGAGCAGCAGGCAGGCAGCTACAAGGCTTTTATCGGATTATTATTAGTTATTTATGAGCAATCATGACATCTGAGCTGAAGCATATCAGGTAACGGTACGTAACAAGATAAAATGAATATGACTCATTCACGTCATCAATTTTAGTCGGATAATTTACCGAGTTACAACAGAGAAATGGTGCTAATTTTAGAATTAGCTCGTAATTTTGTTATCACATAAAAATAGATATATAATCTATAATTCCAGTACAGTGGCTCTATGTAAAAAAGATAGGTATACTGTACACATGTTATAAAAAATAGATGATATTCAAATATGATGATGATGATGTTGATAAATACTGGAAAATTATAGTACTTTATTTGTGATAACATAAAATATATAACATAATTATTGGAGTTATATAAAAAGCGCACATGTGGCTCGTTTCACCTCTGTGTGTGTCTGCACCTGAGTTGTTCTACAGAAACTGCACCGCACTTTATACGCATTCAACGTAATTATATTGTCTAAAATCATTAAGTATTGTAACTTCGGAATGTACAAAAGTAATCAAGTATGGTTCCATTTGGGGAAATTAAGAATATTGTTTGTTCTCCAAAGTATATTTCAAAAATTAATCACAATAAAATTAAATAACTAATTAACAAGGGCGATAAATCAACAGTGTAAACTGACTCTGTCAATAGCATAAAAAATCTACAATCTACATAAAATATTCATACGAAAAATTATCATCATCTTCAACCTTATCGAAAGCCAACCAGTGATTCTCGTCGTGAGTGTGATGTTTAGATTTTTGGATCTTGAAATTACTAATGGTGTACTCATAAACGTTATAGTGTTGATGGTTGTTGTGCGGCCCTGGATATTCTGGAATGGTCCATGGTGAGGGTCTATCATCGCAGCTTACAACTTCCGGCCAGTTACAATCATGACTTTTAACGTCAAATACAAGTCCAGGACTGCATTTTCGATGCACGTAATACTTTCCGGTGCAGACAAAGTAGCAGGAACAGTCTTCTGGATCTGGCTCATACCAATTTTGGGTTTCATCAGGACCGCAGTCCCGGATCTTTGGAAAGTCTTTGACCATGTGGTCCTCCATCACTTGTCTCACTGGCTTCAGTTTTCTAGTCGTCCTGTCAAACAAATCCTCTCTGTCAAACTCATCTTCACTTCCGTCAGCAGCAGCCATTACTACTACCATTCCTGCTAAATCATTTAATGGAATTTTATGTAATCTTGGGCTAAGACTTGTACTTGTTAATGTTGAGAGTCTAAATTTGCCA
This sequence comes from Sinella curviseta, assembly GCA_004115045.4. NCBI lineage: Eukaryota > Metazoa > Arthropoda > Collembola > Entomobryomorpha > Entomobryidae > Sinella > Sinella curviseta. The sequence continues at coordinate 29,596,111 of CM023203.3, read as the reverse complement.
GTGAAATTGGTAAAAAATGCAATCTTCTTACCTGTTCCAAAAAATAGCAGAAAGGAAAAGATCTGCATTACTTGTCTAAAGCGTTGATCTGGGGCGAAGTGAGAAATCTTTGAAAGGCACACAGAAATGCAAAAATCGCCAAGTTATGTGTTAACTACCCTGAACGATGGAAAGAAATCGAATGGTAGAAAATAACTTGTTCAAAGAAAAGTATTTTTAGCTACTCAAGTAAACAAGATTTTTGGGGATTTTTCTTTTAAAAAGTGCCTTTTAAAGTGCCTTTTTACATACTCTAGTCCCGTATGCATGGAAGATGTGGATACATTTTAGAAATCGAGCAGGTACATACATAATTACATTTCACATAATATGCAAGTAGGTATAATGTGAACAAATTCATTGTTTGGAATTAGAAATTACATTATGCACGTACATGTGTGTCGAGTAATAAAGCACGCACACACTTCTTTCGACAAGCCCTGAAAGGTTATTTACGAGGAACGAAGAAGAAGGCTTGATGTGTGGGAATCCATAGAAGTGTGAAGAAAACTAAAAGTAATGAGAATTGAGAAGCCTTATAAACAAAATGCTTTTGGACTCGAAGGTGGTGGTGGTTCGTAGTATTGGGGCACCATTTGGAAATGACAGCCATCAGCCAGTTTTTTTTGTAAAAAGGAAAAAAAGAACTGCGTGTAGCATAATGTGATATGGAGTACCTATTCGGACGTCCCATGATGCCAGGACCCTTAATTTAATGTACCTTATCAGTTCATATGCATAATAGGTAGTAGTATCCTTTTCTCTTTTTCTTTCTTCTTTGCAACAGGAGTTTAGAGATACGAGGCAATAATGCAGAGTGGTAACATGAATATAAGGTTTGTGCTGATGATCCTTCCTAAACCAAATTGATGGTGGCACTAGAAAAAAATAAAACTGTCATAATCCGTCCATACGAAAGCATACTGTAAACTTGTGTGTTTACATACATATTATTCAGTTGGTAATAGGAGCTCTTTTATATAAGGAAAAAATTCAGGCTCTTGCCACCAACCAACTGTGTGGTACATTCCAGTAGAGCACTTCTCCCGATTCCCATCCTCATCTTACTCACTCTTCCCTTGAGTGTCACTTGAATTCGCAACCGAGTGAGTTGGAAATGGCAACGTTTATGGATATGAGAGCTGTGAGTGCACTACATTACATTTATTGTGTGGATGAATAGAGCTAACTAAATGATAGTAGCAAGAGTTCTGCACGTTAGATCAACCGCATCTCTAGTACAATTCGAGCAAAGAGTAGAGAGTTGCTTTTCCATGGAATAACATGCTTACGTAGCAGATTTCCAATTACAATGACATTTCTCGTTTTTAGACAAATTAAACAGTGTCTCGGGAGAAATAATACGCTGATGACGCTCCAATATATCCTACTCTTCTTAATAAAATATGTCCCCCACGTGTTATTACAAAATACGATCTTCAATGATAGCTTGTACAGACGCGAATGCGACAATATAAATGCAACGAAGCAAACGCAACGGCTTTACAAAATGTTCTCATAAACAAGTTTTAATATCCTTCATAAATAAAATCTACTATTATGTCTGGAGAAACTACAAAATTTAAAGTGCCTAACAAGCACGTTACATTGTAAACACTAAAGAGAACAACATCGTCAAAGAAGAGGAAAAGATAACATGCTATTTTAATAACTAATTACAATGTTTTATACTATATTTTTCAAGAAATACAACTCACGATAGAAAACACGTACATATAGAACTTTTAAATGTGAATGAAGAGAATTTAAAATTCGGGAACAATGACATCTGAGACTTAAATAAGTGAGACTTTTTTATCTGCTGTGTAGAATGTTGATTTTGTGTATACTTATGCTACTAAAATACCTGATGATAATAATAATAATAATTGTTACGAATTTTAACGTTATGCTTTCACTTTTGTTCTTTATATCTCTCTAAGTTAAAATTCTCGCCGATGATACTTGTCAGGGTCAAAGTACGACGTGACTACAACTCTGTTGCTAAATCTTCGTCCAGCAAGTGCCTGTTGTGCCTTTTGGCAGTCGGCTTGTGAGTTAAATTCTACAAACACCTTGCCACAGCCGGGAACGTCAACGCCTTCAATGGGACGTGGGATTTCAATGGATCGTACAATCCCGTATTTACCACATTCTTCTTTAATATCTTCCAGAATGTCGTCATATTCCTCCTCGTCCTTCAACTCGTCTGGGGTAACCATGTTCATAAGACACAGCACTTCTGTGGCTGGACCCGATGTACCCATGCTCATCATGTTCATGGGCATTCCGGGTACTTGGATAGCCACTGCGCCAAGACCTGCGTTAGCAGAGTTCTTAGCTCCGATACTGGCCCGCTGAACAATTAGTTTTTTGTCGCCCAATTGCATTCCATTCAGACCTGCTATTGCCTATAAAGAACAAAAGGGTTTTGTTCTTTATACAATTTCATTTGGATAATGTAGAAGTTTGTTGAAATGTATCTCAAAGGAAACTTACGTGGTCTGTTATCGAGACATCTGCATATTCACAGAATGCATATCCTTTGGACAAGCCAGTGGCAGAGTCCTTGACCAAATTGAATGCTCGCAACTTTCCAAATGAGCTCAGCAGTTCCTTGACCTGTTCCAAAAGTACATGATTAGAGAATCGAAGTGGCAATGATTTTCTTACAGCTATGGTGTCTACACTAGAGTGTATGTACAAATAACAACACAATAAATAGGTTTCTGTGATATTCCAAATGGCGACCGCCAACATGAAGATGATGATGATGCCGGTGAGAGAGGGTGATGATGAATGCTAAAAAACTGAAATGCATATATAATAGAAAGTCCCTGGAAAAAAATAAAAAACCTGCAAAGAATCGCACGACCTGCAAACACTTTTTTCACACTCATTCTTTTTTTTTGTAAAATATCCAGTTCCGCCGATCATCCAAACGACCTGAAGGAAACTGTAAAATTGTGTTACGCGATTGGCGATTATGCTATTCTGAAAAAATGTAAGAACTGTGACGATTGTCCCTGAAAGTGAAAATTGCTGAAAAAAGAAATTCCTGCGAAAATACACATTCCATTCCAAACAACATGAGACAGCGGAAACTTACCACCGACACTCTCTAAAAGAAACTTCTTCATCACAAACCAACACACTCGTAGTTGCTCGCTGCAAACATATTCTTTTCGTTTTTCATGGTGTGTGTAAAATTATAATTTTTGTAAAAAATTACTTGCCTTGTGTGTGACAATTTTTGGGATCTTAAGTAATTGAGTATCGTGAGAGGAGCCGCACTGCCCATACTTTCAATTGCAATACGCTTATATTGCATTTGCCCACATACCTGGGCTACAAGGGAACGGAAATAAAGTCAAACGGGTTATTAATTCGTTCAACACCAGAAATCAATCATTGTTTTTACATAATTTAGCCTCTATACAAGTACATTAACTAGCTGACATGTTTCGTAAAACCCTAACCCTGTCAAATCTACTTTTCTGTGATAAAAAATAACAACTGACCCTAGAACGAATGGTCATGCAAAAATCCCATGTATTGGTCACAATTTCCCTTACGAAACTATAAAAACTTACGGGTCTCGACTAAAAATTCTTATGATTTGTATGAATGTTTCATGAAACCAATTACAATGTTTTAGGGCACAATGATATTCTATCCTACACCAATGAGCATAGTCTTGTGAACTACTTCTAGAGCTTTCGCTTTTAGCATGCTGTGCGATAATATTGCCAATATTTTCGTATTTTTTAAATTGAGGAAACGAACCTGGTCTTCATTCAAATAGTTGGGCAATCCACCTATAAAAATTTTGTGTGGACTGTCAGGGACTATTGTGCTCACATTGGAACCTGCAAGAAAACAGACATTTGATTGAGTTAGCTTGGATTGCAATGATCAAAATATTATTAACTATCTTAAATAATTTAAATATGGCATATTATTTTGCTTACTTCCTTGTCCAACATGGACTGGGTCAATACCAGGAGTTGGTTGGTAATCGTGCGGTCTACGTATTTTTAGACTTTGTCCTCTGAAGTTGATGCCGTCAAAAGCCATTGCTTGAGTGGTCTCGTCAATTGATCGGAACTATTATTTTTAATCAGAAATGTCTCAATCAGGTTATGCAATGCATAATAATTATATTTTGTACAAAACACACACCTCTAGAAAAGCAAAGTTCTTGTCTAGGTTCACTTGGCAAGCCAAAATTGGATTTCCAGGGGCTTGCGCAAGGCCTGACAGATGCATTTGCTGATTGAAGAACTCCATCATTTCTTCTTCAGTAATTCCGAAAGGAATGTTACCGACATACAAACGTCTTGCCTGATGAAAAAGTACACATTTAAGGCACGTTCAAAATTATAAGTTAAATGTTCATGCAGTATGACTATTATTATATTTACCTGTCTTGTTACAGTGGAACCCACAACCGGTACAGCTGCTTGAGGCGTGTCTAATATCAAATTGGCTGGAATTTGTCCAGCAGCTGAAATCAAACATAACATTACATTATAAGACAACGCTCTATGAACCACGAATCAAAATATGAATTAAATAGCTTCATATTTCATAAAGGAATACAATACCTTGCATAGCTTTATATTGCATCGGAGTTATATGTTCGAAACCAGTTGGAGGCCTATCCCACCAGATGGACGCCTTCCTTCTCCTCGAAACCCTGGGCTCATCATCCCGACTTTTGGAGCGACTCCTTTTCGAACGATGTCTTTCATGTCTCTCTCGGGGGGATTTAGAGCGCTCCCTTTCCCTTTTGCGCTCACGCTCACCGCCACCACCACCACCACCACCTCGTTCCCTATCTCTATCACGTTCTCTGTCTCGTGGAGATCTCGATCTGCTTCTCTTTTTACGATCTATTAACCAAAAAAATTACAAAGTATTATAGTACATTCATTACTACTGCATTAATTAGACATTCATGCTTATAGATTAAAGACTGTTATAATAATTTACTTACCATCTGACCCCATTTTTATGCTTTCTTGTTAAGCTGACTTATATAATGTAAATGTTGAAAAATCACCGAGTCCTCCTGTCTTGAAATTTTTCTGTGATGGCGAATACAATCTGTTGGATTAAAAAAATTAGTACAATTAATTATTTTCAGGAATGCAAACCATAATATTTTAACGATGGAACATAAAACAGCTGACGAAAAACTAAAAGTAAGCACCTCTTGCTAGAATTCCACACCAAATACCATAAATATAAAAACCAAAGCCTAAAAGATTTCTTTTAATACCCAAGAAATTAAGTACCTAACTAACTAAACAATTATGTACATACAAATATTGCACAATTAAATATACATAATTAAAATCCAGCCCTAACAAAGCATCTAACTATAACACCACCACCTCCTTCCTACCAAAATTAAATTGTCCAAAAACACATTACCTCGTCGTCTCGGTCTCAGCTCGCCCTCGTTTCCTTAATGGTACGTAGTATCCTAAATGCTTAAAATATCCACCTGGACTAACTGGAGTATGTTAGCCTCTGTAATAAGCTGTTTAAAAATTAAATTACCATTTAAACTTAATAAAAATGGTCTTCTAAACACAACGTTTTGTTTTGGTTTTAAAAATACGCTACACAGAAAGCCTTGCACGTCGTGTGTGGTGAATTGCAACAAGCCAACAACATAACAGCCGAGTGTACTACTCTCTGTGCTGTCGCTATGTACAAAGTTGTGTATGCACTCATTAGAAAGAGAAGCCAAGTGTCCGTTCCATGCAAGTAAAGTAAGTAAAGTTGACAAATGAAGTGAGTTGGCTTGGCTAGCTCTTCTCTATGATGGCATATTAGACGGCAAAAGTATTCTCAACTCCGATTTTCTGGGATAAAAATACATCATGTCGCCGTGTGGGTATTGGAAGTAGTATGCCAGCCTATTAGGCTATTTACTTTACTTTACTTACCCTAAAGCATAAAGACTATTTTTCTTTTAACAAAATTATAGTATGCGCAGTTTATTATGCATTTTTTGTATGTAATTTAGTTAGTAGCTATTTAAAGTAAATGAAGGTTAAATGGGGATGAAAATGATGATAATGACTAGCTTAATTAGTGTATTAAAAATGGGCTTAATATTATTATGTATGTCAATTTAAGTATTGGGTCAAGTCAAGCGAGAAAAAAGGTTTTTTCCAGAGTTCAGTCATTCATTTAATAACAAAAACACGTTCATTTTTTATTCATTCCATTTTATAGTCTACTACTACGCTCGGACGTGAGATGTAGATGGGTTTTGGATGGTTTTTGTATTAAGGCAAGTAATAAAAGTTGCAGTGCAACAGCAGCGTAAAAAGGATGATGATGACGGGATGAGCAAAGTGTAAAGAGGAAGTGTGATAATGGCTATTACTTTAATTTGAGCACGATGCGTGTTTTCTTAGTGTTCATAGTTCATGTACGATGGAATAATATGGAACTGCAGTTGTTCTGTGACTTGTAGTTCAATGTCTGCCTGAGGCCTGAGGAGAGCTGTATGTTTGCATTTTTTAGTTTGTTTTTACGGAATTTTGTTGATTAGTTAATTAGGAAAGTTAGTAGTGATCACATGTCAAAGCTAAATATTATAACCATTCATGCGAGGCCAATGGAGTGAGAAGTGACCGGAAACGCGAGATCGGTGTTTGTAAACAAAGCTTGTTAAATGCAGTTAAATACCCACTTAAATACTGTTGAAGAAAGGAATGAAGAATTTACGTGGCCGACCAAGAAACATCAGCGAATCTGGGATCGTGTACTTAGATTCTGACGGTGAGGACTCTGAATATTCTGACTCTGACGTTGAGCCTGTCTTCTTCCCTGCAGCGGAATTTGAACTCGGGGAAGCTCTGGAGGAGTTTGGAGGGGATATTGATGATGATGACGAGGAGAACGATAATAATGCTAATAGGGGTCGTTTCTTTCAGCTAATTCATGCTCTTGACTCGGACGATGATGATGATAGCAGTGGTGGTGGTGGTGACGAAGCACCTCCAGGACTAGGTGGACCGGTGGAGGAAGTGCATCGGAGTGTTATACAGTATTTTGGAGGAACAGTTCAAGTGAGACATATTGTGCACGAGAACTTTACTCAACTCCAACAGCAGCAGCAACAACAACAAGCCCAACAGAATAATAATAATAACGCAGCGCAACAAGGCCCCCTTGGAAGCAACCCGGGAGGTAATCAGGAGGCTTCCACGAGGAATCCCTCTGAACAACGAACAGAAACTGGCACAGATTCCAACTCGTCGGAAGGCGAACCGCCGTCAATTTGTGAATCAGAAATTGTAATTAGTGTCCAGGTAGAAGGAAACTCTGACGTGCTTAATAATAGGATGAGTGATCAATCGAATGAATTAGTGCAACTACAAGATACCGTTGAAGAGAGACAGGAGAAGCCTACAGACAAGGTTATTGCTAAACCTGATGGCTCCCCTGCAGGTTTAGAATCGAATAAGGATTTATCTTCTGAAGAGGCAGGCAGTTCCGGTCTTGTGCCTTACCCTGACCTACCCGACTATGCTTCCGCTGGAGAAGATGATGATGATGACTTTTTGAAAGCGTCAATTCCGGCACCTTATAAGTCTCCTTCAGAAGATGACGCATCATCCAGCTTACGATTAAGTCTGAAGAGAAAGGAACCGGATGCGGAGGAAGAGGACGAATATAGCGAACGGGATGTTTCGGAAAAGTCTAGTCGCAAAAGAATAATGGAAAATACTGACAAACTTAGTGAGGAGGAGGATGAAGAGGAAACATGCAATCCTATGGTGTCAGATGAGGAGGGGAGTGAGACTGAGGAGGCCTTCAGAGGTGATCGTATTGGAAATACGGTTTACTCTGAACGGCATGTTTTGAAAATTCTGATGAAATGGATTGAGGTTAGCCTGAAATGCCAATATCCTTAAATATTTACATTTTACATAATATGTACATTAATTATTTGATTATTTCATTCACAAGTTTCTGTTTTCATTTTTACTTTACAGGAATTACCCCAGTACTCCATTGAAAGTTTGCTGAAAGCTCGGGACAATGAGGAGGCGGAAGAAGAAATTGAGAAAAGAATACAGCGATTAAACACAGAATTCGAAGAACAAATGTCGCTGCTTTGGGACATGAGTTCAGAGACGGACGTCATGAACTTTCTTGTCGAGAATAAGATTTTTTCTTTTATCAGAGACACCATTGAACGTTCAGCTTGTAATAGACTCACGGTAAGACATTTTTATGTAACTCTACCAGAGGAGTAAGAATTATAACTCAAATTAAATTTCATTAAATTTGTATAGGAAATTGCTCTGGGAATTCTTGCAAATGTAATATCGGAACCTAGCATCATTGAAGACTTTACAATTCACGACTCGTCCATTCAACTGGTGGAGAAAGTTGTCGAGCTATGCACTAAAGTCTCAGACGTTTCCGTTTTGATTCAAGTGTTTTCGGTTCTCCGGCGTATTGTTTGGTATCTGAGAAATGTGGCACCTGTGAAAAAATGGACCGATTTATTACAGTCTGCAAGTTTTCTCGGTTGTGCCAACTTTATCATGTCCAGCTCCAGAAATGGTACAAATTAAAGTCCAGCATGTTTCTAAATACTTAACGACGAATGAATGTAAAGAATAAAAAGTAATTTCGTTTGTTAATTTGTTTTAGCTCTACTTTTGGGAAACGTAATCATGTTGTTTTTTACACTGCTTGACTTCCTCAATCCGGACAATGATGACGATGATGCTGAATCTGCTGATGGGGAACGAGGAGGTGATGACAATGGAAAAGATCCAGAAAGCCAGTCATCATCAAGCTCATCCGCCAGTCGGCAACATTTAGCTAAGAATTACCAGCCATTTTGCGAAACAGAATTCGTTCCCTCAATTTGTGAGGCTCTGAAGGAGCTTATGAAGAACCCAAAGCCGCCAAATTCCCAAAGAAAGCTAACCAGTACCCGGGAAAAGCAAGCCGATCCTGGTCCTTCATCTTCTGCTGGTTGCCGGACGGACGACCACTGCCCAAATGCTGATGAGATTGATATTCCAATTCCTGAGGGGCACGTGCAGCAAGCAATTCTTAAGGGATTGTCGACTCTAGCCTTGCTTCAGAAAGCACCCAACGGACAAGAAGTTCTAAGTAATTGCATTGCTAACACCGTATAGTAACTTTACTTAATCTGGGTTCGTTTTTCCTAACTAAACTAACGGGCCACATTCTCTTGTATGGTTTCAGAACGAAGCTCCCAGCAGGTCATTAGCGTCCTTCTTGACTTTTACCGTACTTTTTCCATTTGCACGGAAGCCGTTACGAGATCAAACTCGCTAGAATACTTTGCCCTTTCTCTGCATCTTCTCAGCTTTTGTCATACTTGCATGGAATCGGTGATTCCTGATGCGATATCCACGCCAATCTCCACTGCGTCGAAGCTGATGAGCCAGGAGGAGCGTGACAAAGAAGTGGATATGGTAATCAGAGTGCAACTGAAGGATGGTGTTGAATTTGACTCGGTTTCCTACATTGCTCTTGTTGCTCATGAATATTTGGCGGCGGTGGCAGAGAAATTCGGACCCGAACCCACTTTAAAAGCAAGGAAGAGTGCAGCTCATGACAAGTTCTTTGCCGTGGTGGACAAAGTTTTGACACAGTTTAACGAAGATAGCAAAGAAACGCGTAGCAATAATGGTTTTGACAACAGTAGTACTTTAGCATAAATGACGAGACGGTGAATGAATACCCTCCTAATATAAATACATATATAAGTGTTATGAATTTATAAGCATCTTTTACCCTGATTTTTACCACGTAAATAAATACAGGTGCCAGGGAGCGTAACTTTTCTTTAGTTAATGTGCTTATTTGAGGCATAATGAGAACAACGAGATAAGAAATTTGTAATTACTAAAATCCATTTTGCATGCTTACCTATGTACTTTGTAATTCTCTATGCATAACATTTTCTTACCTGAAATTAACTATGCAATATAAAAATGAATGACATTATGATATTTCTTCATCCTAAATATTATATGGTAGGAAAGAATGTCGTGTTCAAATCTTAGATTCGTTTCGTCTTGGATGAAATAACACGCCTACTCTACTCTCATTGTTAGTACATTATTGTAGTGGTGCCGTTGGTGTCTATAAAAGTACAGCTTATGTTTTTAGCCACAATGAAATATTATTGATACCGATACCAGTTCAATGTAGCTGGAAAAGCACAAAAAATAGTATAATAAAAAGCAAAACATAATAAAACAGAACTTACTGACTAAAATAATGATATATGATGCACATATTAATTGTTGGTTATTGATCGCGCATATATTTTCATGTTTTAAAATTTTATTTACACACTGACTAGGACGTAAATTTGTTCATCCGCCGGCAGAACGTACAAACTCATCGATTTTACAGAAATAAATTAAACTACGACAAAATTTGACACTTTCTCTATTTACCTCACCAAATGCATTAAAGTAATATGTCAATGAAATCGCCTGAATACTTAGGTGTTATAGGTATACATTAATATTTGTTCCGAAGAACGGAGCATTTCTAAATGTTGAAGCCCATCTTCCTCATGCACTCCTTATGCTTTTCGATCAGCTCCGTGCAGTTTTCTGCGCCAAATTGAACAATACTGTTGAAAGAAATTGACAATTTTTTATTAATGCACAATACAAAAATTTCAATAAAGTGTGCTTAGCAAATTTATTCAGTTGCGTTACCAGTCATCACGAGCGCGCTTGGTTTCAGGGCACGCACAGCACGCCTTGCAAGCTGGCTTCTTCTCAGCGGTCCCTTCCTCCGGGGCCTTTCCAGCGCAATCCGTCGTTTTAGGCATGTCTTTTATTAAAGCAACTACAATTGACGAGTCGGCGAGATTATTCCAGAGACGGTTTTTAGGCGGCTACTGGAAGTGTTCAACAACTGCTGGGAGAGAACTAGATTAGAGTAAAGATGGCCTTTTTAGGACAATGTGAAATTACTAAATCGACAATTAAAGTTTAATTTGATATTATTTTAGTCATTGCTCTGAAGAGCTCTGGTTGATCAGCTCAACAGCAGTGCCAATGCGCAATTAAAATTACGTACCTTAAAAGTGTCCCAGTGTCAAGTTAAGTGCAAATCGATGTAATGGTAATGGTGAGTGCGTGCGTGCGCTGAGGGAGACCAAACAGCAAGACTAGCATAAATTGACCAATTTAATTTTTTTAAAGTACGTTTAATTCAGTTGACCACTTTAAAGTTTAAAGCTCCTTTAGTGACTTATTGCTTTCGATTCAAAAATGTTAACTCACGTTGTTTTGTTTTCACTTGTTCCAGCATGAAATTTGCGCTATTCAATGGGGCTACTTGGTTTTCATCACAGAGATTCAGCAACGAACAAAGACCCGACACACGTGGACCACACCGAAGCGAGTGGCTTTCTCCAGCCGATGTGCTTCCTTTTTTCCTATCCTCCAGGAATGGCCATGGAAATTTGCTACCTGTTTTAAACCCCATTTTAAAACTTTGTAGTTTTTGATCAAGGACTGGACTGATTGGTAACTGGATATTTTCTCACATTTAATTTATAAGGTATTGTTATTTTTAATATAATAACATGTTCCTGTTGTATGAGAAAGCATTAAATATTGCGCATTGATGTGAGCTCTCAATTTATAGAACAAACTAGATTTTCAATTTGGAGAGGATACGAGCACTAGCCATAATGACAGTTGGCTTTTCCCCGACTAGAGTTGCTGTTATATGCGGATGGGTAGTTGGTGACACGTGTTAGTTCTGACGCTGTCGCTGATTTAAAAGGTTGGTTGTCTTACATAGATCTTTGAAGCGTTGGTTATCGTAAAATTGTTGTAGTATGTAATATCACTATTCAATATTGGATGCTTTTTGTAAAACAGGTGTAATGATTTCAGATGATTCAAAAAAGCAAACACCACAACAGGAGCATTCTCATCCTGCAGCAAAGGTTACAGGTCCCACTACTGTAGAAAATGTTGAAATAGGAAGTTCAACGGAGTATGAAAAAGACGGCGCAGGTGGAGTTAAGGAAGTACTTGGAAATTATCAACGAATCTCGGTTATCACATTCATACTTTTTATAACTTGCGTAAGCGACAAAAGTCATTTAGTCATTTGTATACTTTTTCAATTGTTTCGGGTTTATTTTTGTGTTGTGTGTTTTTTGTTTAATTAAAAAAGTGTTGTTTTTCCAGGTGCTGTTAGGATTGTCAGCATATACTCTTTTGATGACAGAACTGTCTGACATACATTGGCAAGACATAGTTGCTGGCCGCAAGCGTTTTCCTTCATTGAAGGCACACAGAACGAAGACGTACTTTGAAAACACGATGCTTGCTGACACTCCAGTGGGTCGACTAATCATATTTCGCAAAGATTGGGTGAAAGATAATGTGGACTTCGGGATGGGCCGTGAAACTGGTGTCCATTTGACCCAGCTAGTAATTATGTTTGCTACGTTGGTGTTTTGTGTGTTCCATATGGTAGCTGCCTGTTTTTCTAAAAGAGTCCGAAGGAATTTTCAACTGGTACGCACCATTCTTTTTTCTTTGATTAATAGTCAATGTCACAAAACTTAATGCACTTGGGGCGACTGGTAACGTTGTTGTAACTGGTAATAAATAAATAGGGTGGACTTTCCTGTGTAGATATCGTTGGGCTATGGCTTCGTCGGTCTCTTTGTGTTCACCCTTTGCCTAACAACACTCTACTTTGCATTTGTTCACAAGGTGTCCTCCTACATTGTGAATGCTAAACATCCACCCACGGACTTTGATCCACCTCCAGACAACGTTACAATAAATTACTTTATTAACATGAGCTTTGCCTGTGCGTTTGCCTTTTCCTACCCTAATCGCTTCGCCAAAGGAATGTATCCCACCTGGCCACCGTTCGCTGAGGACGCCTCGTTTACTATTGAAAATGTCACGTATTCAAAAGATGAAATGATGGAGTTGGGAATTTGTCCAAGGCAAGACTATCTCCTAATATCTGTGGTAAGACTTTAGCAAATCAGAATTACATTTTTCTTTCAAAATAGTCATATTATATGACTCATATAGTAAAAGAACATGTATTTCTGTACGTGTTAACTTTCAGTTTCTTTTAGCTGTAACATCTGCATTCTGCTGGTTTGCTGCCTCCTACAGCGAAACTCTTGAAAATGAGATTATTGGTCCACCAATATGGCTGCAGCGTTTCAAATTGAAAGTTCATAAGGGCATTCGTCACTGGAAAACGAGAAGCAGAATCCCGTCCAGTTTATATGTTCACAAAAACGAGACCGATGAGCAAGGCGATCACGAACCTCATCGCTCGTTATCGCAGTTAATCCAACATTATGAACATTATTCCCCCACCTGGGATGACGCGTATGATATTCTGGACGGAGGAACGGACCATATTCTACTTAGAGACCCGTTTAACAATAAGGCAGCATCATCGCATAAGTTGTATCGGTCGACTACAGATTTACAAGTGACAGATAGATGAAGATTATGTCAACTATATTAAGTCTTTGTAGCTTCGTGCTGACATTATTTTTATGTTCAGCAAGTTTTAGTAAAACGTGGAAAATCAATCAAAAACTAATTACATTTAGCTTATTTTTATTTGTAAGAAAAGTTTACATTGGTAATCTTTTTATTTAACCAATGTTATTGTTAAATTACCGACTAAATGTGTAAAATGCGCATTTAAAAACAGTTTGCGACGATTGCAGCCTCATAACTTGATAAAAGTTTACAAATGTTCCTTTTTATTGACTCATTTTGTTCTTCAGTATTACTTGTATCTATATGAAGTGTTCTGAAACGGTGGTAGTGGTCTAACGAAACAAAGAAATTTGAGAGCACTTCATTTCAAATAATGTAAATTGTGCACTAGCAAAGGACATTGCACAAGTTTTCTCGTTTGCCTTTCAACTGCTTCTTCGCCATCATCGCCATTATCTTGTATCTCCACAGTAGGTTGCGTTTGTATTGCATTTTGTAGTTTGTAAAGCTCTCCGTTCTATACCACGCGGCCACACCACACCACGACGTCTTGATTCTTGATAGTAATAAATTCACACGTTATTAGCTCCTTTCAAGTGGCTAGATAATTGGAAATGTATGGAAATCAGAGCGAAACTACAAGAACAACAACTATTTTCTCAACATTTCTCTGCTCCACCACTGCAATAAAACAGTACTATATCTTTCCACGCAATTTATTTGTCCACTTGTTATATTTTATTATGCAGCTGTACATGACAAGGTCATTATTACTACACACGTTTTCTTCCTCGACGTACGTACCTATCTACTCCTCCTCCTTCCATTTTTTGTTACAAATAGGCCATGAAAATATAAAGCTGGAAATTTGTGATGTGGATTCATGAATGACTTGTTTTCTTCCTTGTAATCTGTTTGAGCTTTTTCATGCGTGAATGTCATGGGCAGATATCAGAGTATACTTGTAATAGGCCACTTATTGACACGTATCGCCTTCCTACAAATGGTTTATAGTGCGCAGAGATAACCGCATAACCCCATAACAATGAATCATCTTGGGCAATAATAATGAGCATGATCACCTGTGAAAATTGATTTTTTGTGTGCCTCGATTGTACCGCAATGCAGCACCTCCAATTGTCATAATAAATATCGATAATACTCGCATTCGAAGAGTTATAGCAATTCCATTTATCATGCAAAGATCTGACCAGAACATCTCATGTCTCAGCTTGCCCCACTTTGCGAAGAAAAGCAATCATCGCCATTCTTAACCTCAACTTTGATTCTTCTCTTAGTTCTCTCTCTCTCATTTGGAAACCATTTGAACGCGATAAAGCTATATTTTAATGAAAATCGTGTGGACAGCTATAGAACGCAATAAAGTAGAGGATTTCAAAGAGGTGGAGAAGGAGGAGATTGGGAAATTGGCCACTATACTAACTTCACTCCTCCTACGTATTTTTGGTCTCATTAAATTTAGTTTTCTCTTATTCTCTCTCGCTCTCTCTCTCCGTGTCTCCTGTAGTTGTCGATGTGATGCCGTTGCCAAAAGGAAAATAAATGCCCTTTTTGTAATGAGATCTCTATACACATATATAAATGTTCTGTTTGGCTGCTTTTTGCTCCTGCTACTACTGCTGTTGAACGATGACAAAGTCCGTAGTTGTTTGCGACAGAAAAGTCGCCCATCGCAGACAGAGTAGAAACTTTCTTGCATGCTTGTGTGGCGTGGCGGAGAAAGAAAATGGAGGAGCGAGGGAACTCCTACAATAATAATAATAATAACAAAACAACATTAAACATTTTGTCCTCTTCTCCTTAGTACACACACACAAACACAATATTATACAACAATAAGCAAAGCACCCTCCTTCACAAGTCGTCAGCGTCCTCATCATGGTCGTTGTCTCGTGCCATTAAGCCGAGTAAACTCACAGCAACTGGAGTACAACCACACAAAAGTCACAAGTTATTATTTCCATCTCCTGATTTCCATGTTGGCCACTATACTTCCCTTTATATGTATAACTTTCTCCTGAATTTCTGTACAATATGCATGCATACCATAAAATCCTCAACTGCTCTACAAATACTGGAAAGTGGTCGACTTGCGTTACTCAACACAACAAAACTAATAATACTAATACTGATCATTTTAGTTGGTTGAGTTGCTAATATGCAGATGTACCTACCAACCAACTTTACCAACTTTCTCCCGGTTCAAAATCCAAGAATCATTATCGTCTCACATCCCCAGCTTCTTTTGCTTTCTCCCTTAATTTTTTTATGATTTCCAGTTAGTATTTCCAAATATTCTTGGAAAACTCATCAGATTCAAACGTAGTATATAGTTAGTTGGGCTAGTTAGCAATAGAATCCAAACTTTTTGTACACACTATTTTACTGCATGTTTCTGTACACTTTTAGCCTTGTCATATTATTATCATCATCACTATCGCCATCCGCATGGCATGAAGTCTACTTTTTTTGTAAAGTATCTCTCGCTCTCTACCTTGTGTTCATTTCATTGCAAATAATATACCTACGTACATACATACACGCTTGCATTATCACATTACAAATCGAAAAACTTGTTTCTTTCTTGGCGAGTTGTTGAGATGAGGAGGACGTATCCTTCTTTGAAAAGGAGTTTGAGGAGAAGGAGGAGGCGAGGCATTAAACTATTTTGATGGTTTCCGGGCTAATTTCCTCCTCCGTCGCATACTTTTGTTGAGTGTTCCTCTCCTCACCTTTACAACAACTTATACAACATTTACGGAAGAAAAACGAAGGGAGAAAGTCAAGAAAAGAATTTTTTTGATGTTGCTCCACTACTTCTGCTGAATCTAATATTTTTTGCAAGGAAAAAAATGGCCAGTTGCTGCTGTGTGGCTGGGGGGTGGTGGAAAAATATGTAGTTTCGCTTTCACTTTCTTCCTACTTTCTCCTATACTATAATATCCTATCTTGATCAATTTCCTCTCTCTCTTCTGCTCCTTGCCTGCCTTCCTACTTACTACTTCTTGTATCTCGCGTCTTCTCACTTCCTTCGGCAAAGTCAGCACAACAGAAAAAAATAGCGGGAGGGAGCAGCATATTATAGCACGCTGGAACAAGTTGCCAAAATTCTTTAAATATACTACTACCACCACCACCGAGACGTGTATGTGTCTGTCCATAACAAAAGCGGAAAAGGATTCGAAAAAGAGAAGTTGAGAGACTTCATTTACTTCCGTCAGGCTTCCTTCTTCGTTTTGCGGTTGAACAAAAAAAAAATACGAGAACTATTTTCACATTTGAGGATACGGCAACGAAAGATACGAGAGTGTAAGGGTAACCAACTATCATAAGAACATCATCGGTCTCATTATAATGATCACTCACGAAATTTTAAGTAGCAATGTATAATGTAAAGTTGTGTAAACCTACAAATGCATGCATTTTTTTCAACAAGCAGCAGCAGCAGAAGCCACAAAAAACGAGTCATTATTACAGGATCCCCACTCTGCTTGGAGCTTTCTCAGTTCTCTTGTCATTTTTGGGGAAAATGCCACTTAATTATTCCAACTGAACGCACATTATCTTTCTCTCATTCATCGACCAACAAGCACTGCACTGGTTGTGTGCTTGCTGTTACTCCAAAGCTGCTCAAAACTTTAAGTTGAAGCATGAAAAGTAACGAATGTCACAGGAAAAAAAAGAAGCACTTGAAAAAGCGGAAGTCATCGTCATCAACAAACGCAAAAAAATACGACAACTTTTTTCTACTTCAACCGGCAAGAGGAGTAGAAAAAATTATTTTTGTGACTAATTTCTCAAACGTGGAATATATATTTTTCTTTCTTTTTCCGCGTTTTTAATAAAACTTGCTGAAAATAATATCTTTGTCAACAAAAAAGCCCATAATTAGATTTTATACAAAAAAATCCAAAATAAGCATTTTTTCCTTCTCCACGTCCCTTCTCTCTTTCCATTTCACTTTCTCTTGCCCTTCCCCTTTTGCTACAAGAGTGTTTAAAAATTTGAATTTAGTAATTTGTGAAAATGCATGGAAATAAAGGAGAATATTTTAGCTTCCCTTTCTTTCTCTTCGAGTCTTGTCTATTTTTAGAGAAAGGAAAGCTCCCGTTATTCCTCAGACATATCATAACATATCCATCATGGAGCAAAAGCTCTACTACGCTACCAACCTAACTGACTAAAACTGAATATTTATTGGATTGATGATGAAGAGAAGGACTTCAGGATAGGTTATGGAAAGAATATGATGATGATGATGATGTGTATATTTTTAAACCCTGATATCCATTATGTCCAAAAGTAGTAAAGTGAGTAGTCAGTGAGAGTATTCGTGTGAGTACATATTATTCCGGCGAGGGATGGGTTGGAGGTACAGTTGAAGAGAGACGGGGAAAAAATCGGTGAATTCAATTAAGGTCCACGATGGGCCGATTATGCATGCATCAAGTGATGAGAATGATGAGGATGAAAGAGTGGATGATACGCGGATCGTCGTAGATATATATAATTATTACGCTACTAGGATCATATACAAAATGAACAGACAGAGAAGCTCAAACACTTTTGGTACCTGGTTTCCTTCAGTCATTCTCTCCAGCATGTCTAAAATGATCTAATTTTGCTTATTTCCATGCACTTATACTACTACTCACCTTTCCCGTTGGTTAAACAGAGGTCTTCATTTTCATCATCATTGGGGAAATGGGAGATAGCTCATACAGCTCACCACTTCCTTCCCTCCATGTATAGGTAACTAGCTTTCCTCCCATTTTTTCTCCTCTTGACTAATCTACACACGAATACGCATATACCTACATAACAGTGTCTCGAGACTCCAGATCAAATTATTTTTATTTATATCCGTTATTACACTTTTCTGGACAGGAAAGCTAAGTACAAGACTCTGGCTGCACTGGTGAGAATAATAAGTAAGCATCGTGGAGAAATGAGCATCATTTTGGGGCTATCCACAACTCGAGTGTTTGCTTTCTCCAAGAAAGTGGGATTAAAAAGTAAAAGTAGGAAGTGTATAACCTACATTGAATTAGGCGGTATTCTCGATGCACCCGAATTTGTCGAGGTGTGAACAGTGAACGCATCCCAGTGATCTCATGCTGGAAATAAAAATTATGCGTTTTTGTAGTGTAGTCAGTCAGTGAGCTTCCAGAGTTGAATGAAAGTCAGCTGGGGCTTGCCTTGACTTGGGTTTGGAACGGAGGAGAAAAAAATGAAATTACTCCACACGATTACAACAATGATTCCTCCATGCTGCTGCTGTTGGCTATGGTTAATGTGTGTGCCTGGAATATTATCTTTTTCTTTCTTTCTCTCTCACACTTTCTCTTCAAAAAATACTCGAGCGGAATAGAATCCAAATCTAATATTTACTACATCCTGAAAAAAATGAAGAAGAGAAAGAGAGATAAAAAATTGTATTTTTAGATACGTTATTATTGTTTTCTCCAGGAGGAAAGAATAACGTGAGCTAAAGTATGGGATGTGCTTTCCAATGGAACGTTTCTATTATGCTGTACTGACCGTGTCCGCCTCGACTTTGACCTGACGTCACATTATAATTTTTCCATAATTGACTAGAGCTCTCCCCTCCTGCCTGCTTTCACAAGACTCCATTAGTGATGTGTGCCTTCTGCTACGACTACTACTGGAGATTTTATACGTTCGCAGAATGAGAATAATTTCCATTTTTAGTAGTACATCCCTACCTACTTCATCATTGAGAATGTACATATTTCAATTTGATATAGTAGTCCGCAGCCGAATTTCGCCACACAAACCACCCAGTGCTATATGCAGGCAGTAGACAGAGTAATTTGTTATTGATACTCAGGAAAATTACACATTTTGTTACAAATGCAGTCATACGTAGGCCTAAAGGTAAATTGTATATTTTGACCTATCATTCTTCTCTCTCTCTCTCCTTTCCTCTCTATCTGATGAAAAAATACATCACCAGACCAGAGAGAGAGAGAAATCAGAATCCACTCGAATTTATTGGTCCTTGTTCATTTTTAATGCGTAAAATCGGCCATGAACAGGCAAAGCCAGATGAGAACTGAAGAGGACGAGAGAGAGAGAGAGAGAGAGAACAGGAAAAAAATCGAGAGAGCGAAAGGAAATCGGAAATGATGGATATTCCGTAATAATGTTGTTTTGAGATGCAGCCAGATGGACATGAAAATGAAAAGTGAAACAGGACTTGGACAAAAGCACACACAAAAAAGGGAGAATTTATTTAGGTATATCTTTCTTCCATTTATTTTCTCAATAGCAGCGGAGGAGCAAGAATCACACATATTATACATTTCAACTGCGGACACACAATAACAATAGCAAAAACAGCTTTCATCATCATAGTCATCTAAATCCGTATATATAGCAAGTACAGCTTACTTTCAAAAACAGACAAAAGTCAGAGTGGTAGTCAACCGGCAAGCAGAAGAAGACTCTCTCTCGTTCGAAGAATATATATAGCTTTTTTCTTGGGCATTCATTCTTCTTCTTTTACTCCACATGATTATTATTCCAGTCCTTCACACTATTTCAGTTCTCATCCACACACGCTGTTATTTCACTGCTTTTTCTGTCCTTTTTTCCCTATTCTTGATTTATTTCATCGCTTCCTGCCGCGGCGGCAGCGCTACAGACCAAATACAAAACCAGAAGTAGAATCATATAATATACAGCTTTCGCTCTTTTCTTCTCTTGTTGTTCTGCCTGGTCCACGCATACACACAGCTTTCGAAAATATTGAATTTTCCAATTTCGCGACCATCAACAAAATAATAGCAGCAAAAACATCATCACCAGCAGCAGCAAAGCAGAATCATCATCGTCGAGAGAATTGCTTTCTTTTTTTATTACCAAAGAACGGGATATGATGCCAGCTTGAATTCTCTTGTGGACGGACACGCAACGATTTTTTTAAAAAGGCTATACAAACGCTTATATTTTTTAGCTTCTTGTGCAATCTTCATCATGAATAGGCGCATACATCAAATTGTGCACACCCGCGTCGCGGACGCGGTCCATCCGTCGTGTTGCTTTCCCTTTTTTACGTTATTTGTTGTGCGACCATTTCAAAAGGAATACATAATATTATTGTTATTGCCACTGCAAGTCGTTACAACGGCTGCTACCGCCGTTCCTGTTATTATTATGCATCAAATAACAATGCTGGCTGTGTGCAGCGGAATCTGATGATGGCGATAGTTGTGATGATGTAGAGAAAAAGGACAAAGAACACACACAGCTTATAAAAAAACGAGTGCAGTTGTGTTGTGGTGCCATGTCATGATACAAAACCATTCACAACCAAATTCCTTCACAACATTCTACCACCACCAACATAACAGCAAAAGTCCATATTGTTCCCGATGAAGATGACGACGATGATGTCCATATGATAAATATGTATTATCTTGCTTTTTATCACCCAACCAGCAGTATGGGCACTATCGTCGTCTCCTCCGTCATGCATCCATCCAGCTTCGACGAGGAGAGACTCGCATATTTTTGATAGTTTTGCTTTTGTTGGATGAAGATGGTGATCGAGGAGGAGAAGACGCCGAGGAGATGAGAGAGAAGAGACCGCAAGGGCTTATCTGGCCACAAAATGCTCTCTTTTTTATTCCTTTTTTACTCAGCTACCTAATGTACTTGTTGTGTATTCTTTGTGGTTTTCAACATCATCGCGTGTCTCTCTCTCTTCCTCTTTTCGTCTTGTTTCTTGCATGCTTTTCCTCATCTTTCCATGTCGGCCCATATGTCACATCATTGCTCTTGTGATGCTATCACATCTACTTGCCATGTAACGCTATTTTCATCGTCATCCTCCTCATCATCATTCCCTCAAGACAAGGAGAAAAAAAGGATGTACGGAGAGAGTCTGAGAATAGTAAGGACCCGAGTATATTATTATTATCATCAACTGATAGCAAAAACGCATGCATGCCAGCTTTATAGACAGCGGCGAAATATACTGTCTGTCTCCATTGTAATCTTATCCGAGATAATAATATACGATGGACATACTCTGCTCAGACAGAAATCTCTGGTTCAGCTACTTTTATAAATTTTTAACTTTTCTTCCCAAGGTTTTATTATTATTATGATTACTATAACTCGAGTGTGGAAAGATAAGACCTCAATGCGGTGGCCGTGATGATGATGTACTTTCTTGTACTCTTTTCTGCCTTTTTACTAGTTGTCTTGTCTCAATCTTTTTTTTCTTCCTTTTTTTCGAGGACTTTTCGCCGTTTTATATGCATACATTCACGACTGGAAAAAAATGCCACACGAAGTAAGTGGCAAACTCTGCTTATTTCGTATACAGCATATGCTACACATTTTCCGCTGGCTTGCTTTTTCTCCTTTTTACCAGTTTGATCAAGCGAAATATTGTGTTATTTTTGGGGAATAACAGCCGGCTTGATCCCATGTATCATCATCATAAGGGGGCCATCCCCACTCTAACATACAGAGAGAAAAACTACACAACCAACACAAAATGGGGAGCACTGTTTATTTTTAGTGGTCATTTGCATGGGTGGTCATCCGTGATGGTATGGTGAATTGTGTACGCCTCCATGTCCATATTATGCATCTGTCATGTAACGTCGTGGCCATGTTGTTGCCATTTCCACACTGTAAGCAGCAGTGATAATAAAATATGTGAAAGGGGGGGAAAGCACATAAAAAGTAAACAGGGTTAACTTTTTCCGGTGGTGTCAAGCAAAACAGAGGAAAGAGAAAAGCAAAAAAGATTGTTTTGGGGTAATGTGAAACGTGAAAAGTCTTGGCCAGTGAACTGGTATGTATGTATCTGGCTTTATGCAACACTTGCCTGCCTAAACCAACCATAGTCAACATGAAAATAATATAAATGCACACAGACACATTATTGAATCAGTTTGGATGTTTGGCAATATAATTGAAATTTCGTTGGACAGAGAATATGTCCATGCGGCTGCTCCTGGAGCTCTTCAGCTGAAAGTTAAACTTGAGTGAAATGGATACTAGTGGAAAAGATAATGGCCCCTGACTACTGACTGTCGATGGCTCTTGACTATATTCTACACAGTTTTTTTTCTCTCTCTCTCAATGTCGCGTCCCTTTCCATGTTGTACAGTACCGTGTGGTGTGTGGGAGTATTGGGTAAGCAGCAGTAAGTAAGCAGGAGCAACCACCACGATCATCATTTCACGGATTCAGTATTCTCAGCCATTGGATTTGCATTTATCCCCAGTGCCAAATTGGAATTTTATGGAAAACTCCGCCACAGTTCTCATCATGATGAGCATTATTTTCTTCTGCTTCTATACTTTCCCTGCCTTTTGTATTATCCATCCATCTCGGTGAGGTAGAGAGAAAAAAGTACAATTTTATGTGAATTCTCTCTCTCCTGTGGAGATTTATGGCATGAGTTTGTGACTCTCCCCAATAAAAATAACTGATCATTCAACAAAATGCCAATAAAAATTGCGTGCCGAGAGTACACACCTATGTGTCACGGAAGTACTGGTGCGTATCACCGTGAACCTCATGTATGTAATTGTTGCATATTCAAGTGGCACACAACGATCTCATCTCATTACTATTACACACACCGGCGGTAACAGCACTTTTGTGTCTCTTGTTTTCATTATCTGAACTTGATGATGCCAATAGCCTTGCACTCTCGACTCTCACCATCACCAACACCGCCACCGTGTCATTTAATGAAGATCCTTACAGCAGCAGTAGCAGCAGGTAGACGAAACGATGAGCTTCACTCACACAATGAAATTAGCTTGTTAAGTAACGCCTGCTTTCCCTACCACCACTATATTGCTTTTCTACCTTTTTGTCGGATATACAGCATTTTCCCTTCCGCCATTCTATACATACACTCTGCCGAAATTTACGAGTTCATTTCATAACGGACGGATGGAAGACGGAATAATAATGGAACAGTTGTACAAGTAGTTGTTGTAGTAGTAGTGGTGGCTGCGTGAATAAAGGGCTGTAGCGACTTGAGACCCGGGCTCAGTCTTGATCTTCCCAGCATCCTGGCCAGGCAGACAGACGAGTCGAGAGAACAAGGTGCATGTACTCGCATAGCAAGTTTCCAAAAAGCCAGAGAATATAGAATTGAGTTAGCTTGAGAAAAAATGTTCATTTTCTCCTTTTGCTCATCTTTGGAAACGGTTCAACAAGAGTAGTAGCAAGTAACAGAAGACTAACCACTTGAATATATCACTTTTTTCTGACTTGTATTGTGTATTATTGTGTGTGTGTGTGCGGAGGAGCATCAGTATAGTATCAAGCGGTAGTGGTGCTGGTGGTGATATTAGCCTGTGTGTGCGGTGGGCAAAGCCAAAGGAAACCAAAAAGAAGAACGGAGACGGTTCTCTGGTGCTGCTCATAAGTAACTTTGATACCAGCAGAAAAACAGGAGCATAAGATTCTCGTGTATCTCTCTGGAGAGGGAAAAAGTAGACAAGTCAAGGCTTCTTTTGCTGCTGCTGTGTTTCGGTTTTTTCCCTTTGGTTTCCTCTTACACCGTTCATCGGACTTGTATACATGCATATTTCGATGGTGTTATGCTGCCGCTTCCCAACATTTAGACTTACCATTTCCCTGGAGAGAGTAAGCATCTGTGTGGTGGCTTTGTATCAAATGTGCTTCTGCCCTGAGTGTCAGTAGTGAAAGGCAGAAGAAGGGAAAAGTAGCTGAGCCACCATCATCATCGTCACCACCACAGAAGAATCGTGAAAAAAGAAATTAAATGCAAATTATGCATTTTCTTTGAATGCGGCCACGGCATCGGCGGATATAAAAGAGTTGGAAGTCTGCAGGGTATGAAGCGAAGGCTGATACTACTCCCATTGCTTTTTCAACTGCTGTTTTCCCAGGGCGCCCAACAGTAACGTCATCAGCATCATCATCAGAAGACGAGGAAGAGACACCAACGGCAGTGTGGAAATGTCCTTCTTCTTCTACGCTTCCACAGGGAGAGCTCGACAAACTCTGGCTGAAACAGAAGAGGAATAAGAATAAGAAGGAATACTTCTTAATTGTTATTAATTCCCGGTTCTCTCCTTCTGCTGTGCTGCTTCTTTAATACTTTTCCTTTCACACTACTAGCAGCAGAGAATTTATTAAGATTCCCTTTTCGACTCGCAAGAAGAAGTAGAAAGTAATTAAAAAGTTTTTTTCAGTTAAACAAAACGCGCGAGAGAGAATTGGAAGAGTAAGCAAGAGAGAGAGAAAAGAGAAAGGGTTATGTAACTGATGATAGATATATGTTCAAAATATATAGGTATACACGCATACAGCACAGATGACGATGATGATCACGATGATTTATTTGGGATTCAGATGAAGATGAAACAGATTATTATGACCTTAGGGACTAGCTACTGCCACCCACTTTTACATTAAATTCTCTACTCCCATCATAGCTACTTTTCACTCAGGAAGAAGAAGAGGAAGAATATCAGAGGAGGCAACAGCAGTGGAGGACTGTGAGTACTGGTGTATGGGGACACAACTACTTCCAGCACAAAACACACACAACTTTCTTCTCTCTCTCTTAATCATATTCACTTCATTAATACATCATCACCATCTTCATCGCTTTCGCTGGGCAAGTGAGGAATCTTCATATCTTTTGTGGATGTGGATTAGAAGACTGAGAGGAGTGCTGAGAGTGGATTGGTTCAAGTGACGCCTTTTGTTATTCCAAGTGACGGCGGGATAATAAAATATAAGCGTGCCCATTATTATCAGCTTTCTCCAGCCAAGAAGCCTAGCAAGCCACTCTGGAGAAAAAAAGAACTCTCGCTCTCTCCGGAGCTGTCAGATTAAGTGGGGACACTACTCCTCTTACTCCCACTACCACTCCACTTGTGATGATGTCAGCAATCATATTAGCTTTATTCAGTACACCAACTCCAGTTGGAATAATAACAAGAAGACAGATAAACCTTTTAACAGCACCCCTTTCTCTCCTCTTTGCAGTTGTTGTAGTGGCAGGAGCAGGAGAAGTGGTGGGTGAATCAGATCAAGAAAGGGCTACTCGAAAAGCCAAGATAGGAAACTTGTGTAATTTATTATGCCATGTGTCCTGAACTTGCTCCTTTTCTATGCATGAATTATCCAATTGTGTACACGGACTATGTGGACCTTGAACATTTGAAACTTTTTGAATAATAATAACAAAGCAGCAGTTGTCTAACCTTTTTGTCACATGAGAGATGACTTGTGTTGTGCAAGAATACATTATAATGTCCAGTGTAAATACATAGGTGAAATGTGCAAAAATTAAGAATTGAAAAGAGGACAAGGAAAGGAGAGGAAAACTGAATGCAAATTTAAACTGCAATTATCACGTGTGGATATTGCAGCAAACTGCTAACAAATTCCATATGCAGGCTCTCCCATTTCGTATGCCAGTTTTGTAATTTATATTCCAGATAAGAACTTGAGAAGCTGAAACGATGGCCAACTCTGCTGCAATTCTTCTTCTCTTTCTCGTCACACTCTTTGGATTATTTTTTCAAGGTAAGCGGATAGCGCAAGCGAAAATTTGTTGTTTCAACATTAAATTCTAATTTAACAATTATAAAAAGTTTCTTTATCGCTCGCATGAGAATAGTATCATGTGACATCATCAAATGCACACTAAGTAAGCACCGAGGAGAAAGAATTAAAGTGAGAGCGAGAAAGGGTGGAAAAAAGTAAATATTTGTGGGTGAGCTATATGGTACCTATGGCCATATACAAGAAAAGTGTAGCGTTTTTAGTGGTCGGTGGTCTTGTACTTTCCTTTTTCTCCTGCCACCGCCACCACCACCACCGCTCCTGCTGCCTCTGACTTGGTGTCTTTTGGGAGTCATGCCAAAAGTGATAAAGGGACAAGGAGCGAGACAAGAGGAAAAAGGAAATAATGCCGTGTCGTCGTTCGTAACTCTTTCTGCAATTCGTTTTGTGAGAGCGACTCTGCGAAAGAAAAGAAGCACCCATACAGAAATGATGATGCTAGTAATGGCACGAAACAATGTTTCGCTCTCTTTTTCTTGGCTATGTGGCTACTGGCTACAGGCAGGGTTTTTTTTTGCTACCGAATTATACTATATACACTTTCTCGTTGGGAAAAGTTGTGTTCTTGAGAAATGAGTCCTCTGCTCTTTCACAGGTCTCATTTTCAGACAATTTTATAAGGAAATTACGGCTAACAACAAAACAGTTTCGTTTTCCTTCTTGGGCCCCATTCATTCATTTAAAAGGTCTCCTTTATTGTTTGCTAAGCTTGTTAATTAGTTTTCAGAAAGGCTTGATTGCACTTGTCAATCAAATACAGACGACGGTGATGTTGATGCGGAGGAGGAGAAAAGGGTTCACATTCTACTGCAGCAATATTACAGGCATTCCATCCCAAACTGCATCATCTTTTCTGTTCTCCTCGTCACAACACGGCACAGCTTGTTTTTTGTCGCTGTTGTTGGTTTATAAAATAGGCAGTGGCACTCATTCATATACATTATATTATATTATATAAGCATGTCATGTTCACGTTATCCCACCCTTGGCGTCCCTCATATTGTCTACTTGCACGCTCTATGTAAAATGAGAAATGACAGGTTCACTGGGCATGCATACATTTTTTTCTGTGTGGGGAAGAAAAAATATGTACGCATAAATTTTAGGATTCGTCGTATCGTAATAAGTTGTTGTAGTGGTATGGTGGTGGTGGTGGTGGAAGTTTGGGCAAAAGGAAAGAAGGAAGCTTATAAGGAAGCAGTCATGCATGACTGCATGCATCATGAGCTCCTCCAGAGTCTGTGACGGGCTGGTTGGTTGGCGAACAGTAGTGAATGGATGACGGGCTTGAAGAAGATGGTGATGGCCATGATGATGATGATTGGAGAGGAGTAAGTAAGTAAGTAAACAGGAAGGAAAAAACATCATCTTCTTCTTCTCTCTACTCCTCTCTCTCTCTCTCAACTCACTTGCTTGGTTAAGCACTCAAGTAGGATCAGGAGCACTTCTTCTTCTTCTTTCCAGCGAGTTCAGAGATTCTGGAGAGATGCTTTTGCTTTATAGGAAGAAATAATATGGAGATTTATTTTGAGAAGATGCAGGAAGTATAAAAGGCGAGACAGGAACTTGTTTAAAGATCAGATTCACAGTTGGATAAACGTGTGCTGTGCTGGTGCTGCTCTAGTGCTGGTTGGTAAACGGAGGAGAAGTGAGGAGGATAACAGACATATATAGGTAAATATAACGAGAGATTTAGATGAATTTGCTGCGGACGATATTATGTGTGTCTGTGTGATTGAATGTAAATTTTGTATACCAATTAACTATTATGAAATGGGGAGATAAGAAGGATGAGAAGAGCAGAGTGTGGGAGGGAGAGGGAGAGAGGAAAAGGGTGAAGAACACACACACGGCTGAGCAAATATTTTAATTGGATTTGGATTAATTAACGGCAACTCGTCCTCCTCGTCGTCGGCACATATGCTCACGGTGTGGTGGTATATTGTATGGTATACGGTATACCACGACACACAACATGTGTATCCCGTACCGCAGAAAGTTAATTTTCTCAGCTGAAGATGAAACTAAACATAGAGCAAATCCATAACTTTCTTTTGCAACTCAAACACATTTATTTCGTGTTGAGAGATAAAATTGGGTAGCGTTCATATATCATGGGAGCCTCAACATGAATGCGTAGAGTCTGTTCGTGAGGAATGCATGAGCATGTAGCCAAGTTGGATTGGCGTCGTGGTATCATGCGTATGTCGTTGGTGAAATATGAAAGATTGTCCCTTGTCATCTCGATTTTCACACAATATTTTTTTTTCAACACACAAGCGAGTGAACGGCAATAAATTGTAAAAAATGCATTAAAAAGTGTTCACACACCGTTTTTTGTACATAAACGAAACGACTTTAAACGATAATCTTGAGCGTGTTACATTTACGCCCTGAAGCCCAGAGACGTAACTGCCATATATCATAGCTTGTGTGTTCACTTTTCTTCTTCTTGTCGTCTCCTCTCCCACTCGCTCTTTGACTTGGGCTGAGTTGATATATGTCGCGTAGCGGATCCCACACCATTTTATTTTGCTTTTGGAAAATCGCTCGTGGTGGAGATTGCATCGGGATTGCATTATTAAAGGGAAACCACTACACATCACAAACGCAACACTTAGCACCTCTACTACCGCTCTGCCACCGACGCTCCACCACCACCGTCACTTTTCTATTGTATGTCATTTTCTCTACAGCTCCTTGTTGAGTTTTTTTTTCTCACTCTCTCTTCTCTTTCACCTTGAGGCAAACTAGTAAACACAACATGCTTTTTATGTAAGGCACTCATGCACACGGGAAGTACATACGACACGACATACATCCTTTCATCGCCAAGTCCCCACCACCATCACAAAACACATTATCAATTCCTAAGAGAAGAGCTGTATTTTTCAGGGTGGAAAAAAACGTGACTGGATGACATTGAAGCAGATTATATTGTGGCGATTGGCGATGCGATGGTCGGTAATAATAATGGTGGCAGTGGTGGTGGCACCGATAAGTGAACTTTATAGGAAAAGTAGTGGCAGGGAGCAGAACATTTTTTTTCTGCCTCTACACTTTACTTGCCATTTTCATGTAAGAGGCGTCCATTTTGCAGTCCATAAAAGGGATATAGAGAGGAAATCGGCTTTACATCAACTTAACTTTAATAGTCCATTTCGATATGCCATGACGGTACTTGTATATAAAGCTCCAAACGCAAAAAAAACGGCTAAAGCGGACATGCATGGCCACCATCAAAATTTGACAAGAGAGTAAAAAATCGGATTTCTTTTTTTGTCGGGCAAAAGTTAAAAGCAATCCAAATGATGTTGCAGATACAATATTTTTCGCTGTGTGCTGGGTAACATTCATAAAGTACGTCTTCCTCTCTGCACATGATATAATCATTGAGCATCCGCCTACTCCCCGTGAAGACAAAAAAATGAAACAACCGTTTTTCGCAGAGCGGAAGTGAGTGTAGCTTCCCAGCATGATGGTGATCATCATGGTTCCGCAAGTGTGAGCATAGTATATCAAGTGAAAAGTGAATTGGTTGACAGATTCTTGGCTTGGCATAATGTGGCGTGACCTGACCACCCACCCATTCCCACACACGAGAAGAAGGGAAACAAGTGCAAAGCCCATATTTCTTTAAGATTTTAATTACTTTTAAGTCATTTAAAAAGCCACAAATTCTCCAATTTTTTTCTGTCCTCTTTTTCAGGATCGGATGGAGTGAAAGATGTACAGTTGGAGGGTCCCCGATACGCCCGTCGCGGAGAGGATCTCATGCTTCGATGCAACTACGACCTGGAAACAGACTCCCTGTACGCAGTGAAATGGTACCGGGGTTCCGAAGAGTTTTATCGTTTTCTTCCAAAGGAAGCGCCCCCGAAACAGGCCTTTCCCATAAATGGTGTGCTGGTCGACGTAAGTGCTTCTTCTCCTATTTCTGTTATTGTTACTATTATTACTTGCATGTTGGTCGTGGAGAAGAGAGGAGAAGGCCATATGAGTTGAGAAAAATGCTACAAAAAATAAAGTGGCTGCATGGAAGACAGAGAGGGAAACATGCGAGAAAAAAAGAGTCAAGCAGATCTTCCATACTTTCTCTCTTGTTCCACAAGAAAGTCTAAGTCTTCTTCTTTTTTGAAGAAATCCCTTTCCTCTTCAAATGCATACAACAACAAGATACGACATATTGAATAAAAAGTGCGTTGCTCGTCGTTGTTGTTATTGTTGAGTCTATATGTTTTCTGTTCAACAAATACGTAATATATTGTCAAAGTTAAATGTAGGCCAAACACACACCCAAACTGACATGCAGGAAGAGAAAAAACACCCGAATGGCATGCATGCAAGCGGCGGCAGTCAACTCTCAGCGATTTTGTGCATGCATGTGTGCCCGTGTCTTTTTCCGCTTTCTTCTTATACTTTTTATACAACTTGTAAAGGGGGTTTTCTCTATTTTGTCGCCATATGGCTGTGGTTTCTCTTCTCACAGAAGTAGCACCAGCAGCAGCAGTCAGTGGATCTCCTCTTCAGCTCTTGCTCAAGCAAAAGAAGGAGCCAGCATATAGAGCTAAAATCTCCGAATGTAATCTTGTCATTGTCAACGGCGAAAATAGTTGTTATACCTTAATTCCTTTTCTTGTTGCGTTCTCTTGTATTTTATGTTGTCGTAGTACAAAGTACCCAGCACCGCCACCGCAGATTCCAGTTCTTTTTTTTGTGTCCCCACGTCACGTCGTCAATTGTCACCAAACCAGACCAACACCACTTACATAATACACTTCTTCTGGCAGATTATGTTTCGGGAAAACGTCTCGCTGTTCAAATTACTACTACCACTACTACCAGAGACCAACTACTCTCTTTTCACTAAAAACAAGACACACATTCACACACGACGGATGAACAACGGTCCTACTTTTGAAAGCAGAAACCACACAGCACTTCCACTTGTCCTCACATATTCTAGTTCCAACTTTCCCAAGATAAGGCATTCCCGACAAGGGACCCTCCACAAGTCTGGCTAATAATCAGTGCTACACGGTGGTAATATTACGTCCACAGGGTTATATCATATAGGTGTGGATGATGATGATTATATCATATATAGGTTATATCATGATGAAAACCATGTGTGGATGGCACCTTGAGGACGCGTTGAGGCTATTGAATAGCCCTTTGTTGTTATTGTACACCTTCCATTATGCTCGTGTTCACGCGCGCAAACACACACACACTCTGGCGAAAATTGTTGTAATGACAAATTAAATTGTAAAGTTACTCGCGTAAGTTGAATGAATGAATGAGTGAATGAATGGGGTAATAATAATGGAAAGGAAATTATAAGGAGCAGCGTGGAGAAAATAAGGTGGAGTTGAAGTGGAAGTGAAACTGGCAAAGTTTTCTTAATGGATTTCACAGCAGGTCACATTGCCATACAATTTCACCACCAAAAGCAAACACACTTTCCCTTCTCCTCAAATAATGCAACAAACAGAGACGCGTTATTATTTGTGTAGTATATGTATTCTCTTTCAGCGGCAGGAACACGAGCAGCAGTGCCATATTGATCCGCACACAATGCAGACTCACTCACTCAAGTCAGACGGAGACAAAAAGAAAATATTTGTCCGGTGAGTAGTCCATTAGAGTGGTATGCACGTGTGTGCAGATGTGAATTCAGATGGGTTTCGAGTTGAACTACTTTTGATGTCATTAAAATGAAGTAACGTAAGAAGGAAGGAAATAAACGAGCCTTTTACTGCAGACGCAAGCAGAAATGATGAAGGTCACTCTGCCAGTTCTTTTGTTCGTTCTCAAAAAAGAAGGGTAATTAGGAATTCTTTATTGCCTCATCAAACTACTACCAAGTAGCAAATGTGATCCTTTTTTTGTTCCGTGTGAGGAGAAGACTCAGGTACACAGATTCTTCTTCGTGTGTCCTTCTCGGAAATGGAATAAATATTTCCTTGCCGCTACTGCTACTAAACCTACTGCTCCACAAAACTTATTTCATTCGATCACGTATGGTAATTGCGATTAAATAAATGTGGTAATTATTACTGCAAACTGCAATGAACATAGCGCGCCCTCCTACCTACTCCTCCCAGCATCTTGTCCCATTAAAAATTGCACGAAAGCTAATAAACAATTCAACACGATTACATTAAATTGAGATTTTCTTTTCTCGCCCTAATTTTCCTTTTCTCTCCTCATATTACTCCACACGTGGCAGAAAAGTATAAATTGCGAAAAATATGTAGAGCGGAGAAAATCCCACTATGTAACAGCAGAAAACATACATTTTTTTTTCTTTTTCTTCTTCTGCTTTTCTCAGTTATCCCGGCATATAGACAAGAGCTTTCAGCTTCTTCTCAGCTTATCTTCTTTTTTTCCGTTATTTCCCCTTCGCAAAAAAGTAGCTTATTCTCCCTCTGCCACTTCATCTGAAAACTCATCCTCCCGCATTCAACTTCCTTTTCTCCCTTTTTACGCACAGCATCAGCAAAGATGGTTGGTACGGTACAATAATAATGTACGTAAGATGATGATGATGACGATGTGGCTGTTGGCACTGGCAGAAATATGGTTTTATCTATTTCCGCCGCTGCTTCTACTCTCCTGCTTTCTGCTGAGAGCATCAACCCTACAAAAAAATCCCTTCCAAGAATTAAATGAAAACTCCATCTTTCTATCCCCTATTGCCGCCATTCCTTTTTGCCTTATTCTCTAGAGAAAGTAGGAACATTTTTGGTTACAGCACTTCTCCAGTAAAGAAATGTTGAAAGTAGCTGGAAAAATCGTTTGGGTGCGTTTTGTTGTACCACTTATTATAACGTAAATTGTACTTAATGATGATAATCATTGAATAGAAACCTCCTCACTTTGTACGTGCAGATTGACTATTTAAACGACATACTGAAAGCCAGGCGACTGAGAGCTTCTCTTTCTCTCATTTATTTTTTTGCTTTTTTTTCTTCCCATCAAAAAAAAACTTTTTAATCACCCTATCTTGATGATGATGATCATCATCATATCATACCATAATATCATGCTTCCTTTGCTTCACTCCAAAGAGAGAGAGAGAGAAAAAAAATCTCCGCTACTGCTGTTCCCACTTTCCTTCTCTGTCTACTTCCTCTTTGTTGCCAATCCCGATTTTCCCAGCATAAAATTCTCGACGAGAACAAGAGGAAAAAGAGACATGGATGTTATTTTGTGTGACTTTGTCATATTCATCATCAAATCTGTCAACAAGACGCATATAATTATTTCCCCTTCTTTCTCTCATTCCTTTTTTACATCGCCGATATATTTTTTGCTTATCATCTCCTCTCTTCTATTTCTGAAAAATCTCTTTGATGATAACGACGAGGACAGTTACACTGCTACATAGACATTATGTTTATGATGGCAAGAAAATAAGTAGTAGGGAAACATCATTTCATCGATGGCATCATTATCAATATGTGTAGATACTTGATGATATAGTCAGACGAAATTTCAGAAGGAACATGATACATATTGGAAAAAAACACATTTAATTTTTTCCATGCGTGAGGAATACAAGAAAGTAGAAAAATCTTGAGGGAGCTTGGAATGGAAATAATGGGATAAGTATACATTTTTAAAGAGATGCTTTTTTCTGCTCTTAAAAGGGTACGTTCATCCGCCACGTTACGCTAGCATTACGCCGTGTTCCATTATTTAGTAGTTTGTTACTGTAACAAGTTTAGTTAAAGCACATAAAAGTTATGTACAGTCCCTTAACGATCCGAAGAAGAAGCTGATGGGCGACTATATTATCTTATTCTCTGCTGCTGGTTGAGTTTTGAGTGAGTCCCCAAGTACGTACGTATACGTACGGTTGGATGGAAAGTGGAGGATTCAATTAGGCTCCATATGGCCAGATTATGCATGCATCAAGTGATGAAAGTAATGAGGAATGATCTACGTACCTATTTTGTACGCTCATGGAGATGAGATGAGAAAGGGAGAAAGCATGGAAAACCCAGCACACACGTCGACGTCGTCGTCTCGTGCGTTCTTCTGCTGCCGGTGTAATGTTATGGCCCTGATGGGATGTTGCTGAGCTACTGCTGTTTCCTCTCAACCTCTCGTTACACCATCATCACTAAAAACTGCGTTGTTGTTGAGAGAACGAGAGGAGACGTGAATTATTGCTCACCTTTTCCTGTTTTCTATCATCAACCTCATCATTTTATTCTCTTTATGAAATCTATATGTATGTATAATGCAAAGGACTAGAAGAGGGCAGACAATTTTCCGTTTTTCGAGAATGCTCTTGCCTTTTGCCTGATGATGATAATGTTGTTGTTGTGCTGATGAACCCTGAGTGAATACTCATGCAAACGGAGAGAGAGAGAAAATTGTGCGGGTGAGTATATAAATGAGGAGAAAGCAGGGAAAGTATCATCATCATCATGTTCTCCTATACCTAAACTCATGTACTTTAACAATGAACGTTCCCCATGCATTATAGTAGTTACATGTCAAGACATAATATTGCATTACGTTCTTATTTTTCTACATACGAGCGCAAGTACGGAATTTCAGTACGACAGCAAAAGAGCAAGCTGCTTAGAATGAAATTGGCTAATGTAGCTGCAAAATCTAATATTTACGGTTGAAAGCTTGTATGATGTATGGTCCACGTGAATGTGTAAAACGCTGCTCATCTCACAGACATATGCTTCTCTCTTCCATGATCTCAGCAGAATCTGTTGTTCTATAGAGCGCAGCTTTTTTCTGCGTAAAAGGTAAATGGGACGATGAAATTGAGTATTGTATTTTTTTTCTCTTTTTGTGTATGTTTTATGGATGCGCACAGGTGAACAAGTCGGATGATCACAGTGTATTCCTGAGGAACATTTCTTTTGACACAAATGGCCGTTTCAAATGTGTCATCAGTGCGGAGGGAACATTCCAAACGCTGGAGAATGCTAAGGATATTGAAGTCATAGGTTCGTGCGTGCTGTCGCAGACACTATTATGATATGTGGCTCATTTGGAAAAGTTAATTATTAAAATTGATAAAAAAAGGCGTAACGAAGCTTGCACTTTGTTTGAAAATTGCTTTCTCTGCTCAGTGATTGACTACAACAGTCCAAAGCTCTCCTTGGACAAGATGGGCTATCAACCTGGCGAACGGGGAGTTGCCAACTGCTCCGTTGAGGGCACTTATCCTACGCCAAATATCACTTGGTTTATTAACGGAAAACAGGTAAATAATAACAACATGGTGAGTTTTACCCATTTTTATGTACATACTTGATTTCCTTTTTGAATAACAACTTTCATAAATAACAACTTTTTTCCTACTTTTTTGTTGGGTGGAGGAACCAACAGCTAGCCAAAAACAAAACCCGCTTGTTGTTTTTTGCTGTTGGTCTCCATTTTCAATTTTCTTTCTTGGCTTCATTTGGTTTCTCTTCCTAGTCCCTCTGCTGTCAACCCAATACCCGTAACCAAAAAGCAATATTAACAAACACAAAAAATGCATCATCCGCAACTTTTCCCTCCTTCTCCCCCTCCCACATCCTCGCCACTGCCTTCGTCACCGTTATTGTCACTTTGAAAATGGCAAAACCATAATATCCGCTCCTCTCTTATATAGTAAACCCGTTACAAAGTATCATCAGAAGAGGAAGAGAGAGAGAGAGAGAGAGAGAGAGAGAACGAGAGAAAGTAAAGAAAATATGCGAAATGCCATGCTACCACCGCTGCCGGAAGCTGTTTTCAATATCCAAAAAACATTATACTCTGTGTATAAATACACAGCAGCGGCTTCAGCATCAACAACCAACCGCCTCCAAGTCCTCATCCCATCATCCCATGTGATTATTATTCCAGTCTTGGCCCAATGTCCTCTTTCTTCCTCTTGAAAAAAAACAACAAAACCGTCTACGTTTTCTCTCTCTCTCTCTCGCTCTCCAACAGCTTTATTCTTTATTTATTTTCTCTGCCGTTTCTCTCGATCCTCCTTTGCAAAAAATGTATTGAATTTTCTCGTTTCATCCAATCCGATTGTTTTTCATTCCATTCCTCCTCCAACCAACTATTTCTCTATTTCTTTCTCTGTTGGATTGAGTTGCGAGAGAGAAAGAGATGGAGAGAGAGAGAGAGAGAGTGATTCCATTGCGATATTATGGGTTTACCAACCACTGCGAGTCCCGAATACACAAAAAATAAAAAAGGACAAAAGAAATAAATAAAGAGCAAAGCATTTCACCATCTCGTGGATTATGATTCTTCATTTCTCCTTCTGCTCGATGCTCCGCTGTAAAATGGAAAACAGAGAGAGAGAAGGAATCGGCAACAAACAAACATGTGAATAGTAATACAATGTATCTGTCTCTGTTATATGACCTATCATCATATTATATGACTTTATAAAAAGGAGGAAGAGGAGGGCACGGCAGCACACACACTGAATATAATGGAGGCAGAGAAGAAGAATGAAAGAAAGAGTGATGATGAAATATGGAACAATTTCCCAATGGATTCAATTGAAACTCCGCCGACCGACATATAACAAAAACAAACACAATGCTCACAGGATCTTTTGCCATTTTTCTCATTTCTTATATTTTTTACTTTCTGAACATGACTCTGCTTTCAGCACGCCCCATTGCTCCGTCTTATTTTTCAGTCAACATAATAAAACAAGCAATTCCCTATGCCCAATCTAACATGTAATCTGTAATATGTGTATAATGCAAGATTTTATAAAAAGCGTGACGGAGGAGGCGGACGGACGTGGATGGATGAATGGATACATCATCCATATTATCCATAGATTCTTCTTTTCTTTCTCTCTCTCTCGTTCTCTCTCTCTCTCGGCTTATTTTTCATCATGCTGATTGATTTTAATAAAAGAACAGTGGGGAAATGTGAAATGAGCTAATAATTTTATGATGTTTTTCCTTTTCTTGCTTATTTATCATATCCTCTGCGCTGCTGCGGAATCCAGGTACATCTTTCCGTGTCGACAAAAGTTGTACCGGCAGAGGAGCGACCTGCTAGCAGACAGCGGAAAGGTGGAAGAGGTAGCGGATACGGATATGGATACACCACCCCATATTCCTCTGGTGGCAGCGGCGGCGGTGTTTCCACTACAGGTAGCAGGATCATTTCCACTACGACAGTTACAAGCAGCACGGAGAGTGGAGCGGGGGTGGTGGAGGGGAAGAAAAAGGATTATCGTGCTTCTACTCCTGCTGCTGGCAATGCCGGAGGGGTTAAAAAGGATGGTGGTGGTGGAACCACTGGGGACAAGGTAAAACAACTGACCTCATCCGTGTCTACACTCAGCTTCCCCATCCAGGGCTACTCCCCGTTGACAATCAAGTGCACTGGCACATTATACGACGTTTACAATGAGACTTCCTCTATTCATATTCAACCCAAGGCTCCTATAAACAACCCGTATAACAGTCCAACAGTGTCCACCCCCAGGAGCCAGCACAAGTATGGGCTACCCAACCAGTTGCAAACGTTCAATCAGACCACATCAATGGCTAATAAAGGTAAGAGATGCAGAAGGGAATAATACGTAGTAATAAAAAATATCCAGTTAACGAGTTTTTATAGGTAATTTACTTACTTTTAAACTATTTGCAGAAGGTACCCAATCCACAGCGCTTCCTTTCTTCTTTATCGCCGCTCTGATTATCGTCACCTCCATCACCACCACCACTGCTCAATTCCCAGAAGATGTCCCCCACTGCCCATTACTATTGCAAAGACTTGGATAAAAAAGTATATTATATAACTTAACGCTAACGTAAAAAAAGTAACTAAAAGTGGTAAGTATTTACACACTTGAGAAAATGATGACCTGGCTTGGCTTCATGGTGCGCACACAATAAATTGTCCCACTTCACGATCATCATCAGTCAGCTATGAGCATAGCAGTCAGCATCAAGCACGCGGAACTTCCTATCCCAGCAAAAAAATCACCGACTCACCATCATCATCCTCAAAACCCATCAACCCTTTACCTCCAGAACTATCAACATCATCATCATCATCACACCTCCCACTCAACCAACCAAAGCAGCTAAAGTAGGAGCAGCGCAAGCAGCAACTTTAAAATAATCGTTTTATTATTCTCTGTGATATTTTAAATATGTATAATGTACTTACTGCTACTTGTAAACCATACATGTATAATATATTACGGTACTACTATACTCCATATAAACTACCAAATATATATATACCACCACTGATGATGATGAGGCAGTCAGTATTCTGTATTCTATAAGGACAGCAATTACTTTTCAGTAATAAATCCAGCATTACAACTACATGAAAAAAAGAGAAACCTTTGCTTGTTTGAAAAAAATATGCTACTTAACTTGTTCCTTTTCTTCACATTGGATAATATTTATCATTTTGTTCCCAAACACACAGCATCCCTCTCTCTCTCGTCTCTCTGTGTGTAGCAGAGTACATATGCTTCGTCTTTTGGAATAGTGACATACGATGGCGAATTGGTTGAGTTTCTTCTTCTGTGGAGAGAAATAAGAAGCTGGAGTGTGAGAATTAGCAGGAGAGTTGGGGCAGACATAAAGAAAAATGAGATGTCAGCGACTTCTCCATTTGTTTGTTGGTTCGTTGGTTGCTGCTGAAAGGAGAAGACAGCAACTTCATTTTCTTTTGCCTTGTTGTTCCCCTCCAACAACCTACCTACCTACATATATTTTTCCTTTTCTTTTCTCTCGACTTGTTCTTCGGAGAGCGAAAAAAAAAGAATAAAAAAAACTTTTTCTTTTGGGACTTCTCTCATTCGAATCTTCTTGGCTGGTTGATATATATACTCTTCATTTCATTCTCTCATTCTGCAGCTAGTAGTTTCTTTCTTTCTTCTGCCACCACTACTCACTACTCTTCTTACACGGTTACATTTTTTACGGCTGACTCAACGAGTTTCGGTTTCAGTGGATTTTTTTTCTACCTTGTTTTTTTCTCGTTCTGCTTTTGGAGCTCTGTTTCCTTCCGGCCGTTGCACATAGCTTATGCCTATCTGAGCTGAGGCGCGGTGGCGGCGGCAGCTTCCATAGTGTAACAGGACCAGTAATAGTAATAACTCAAAAGACGTTGAAAAAAAAAGAACAAGAAGAGTTGCGTTTGCAACAAGATGTTCCTGCTCATAATAACTAACTACTTGCTAACAAGTTATAGGTTATTTCCTCTCTTCTGCTCCTTCCTCATTCCTGAGAGAAAGGAGACATGGCAAAAAAATACAAAAATATTGTTTCCTTATTCATCATCAATCAGTCACGTGAACAAAGAACAAGTAGAGAAGAAGCAAAAGTTTGTTTCCTCTTTATGTTCACATTCTCGTCATCATTTGTACACACACGTCCAAATAATAACTAGCTCTAATCATGATCACCAGCAGCCCAATCTGTTTACCGTATGGCGGCGGCGGTGGTGGTAAAGGACTCAAGAACGGATCCAGGAAACCAGGTGCAATCAACAACTCCATCATAATACCTACCGGAATAGAACAGTCATTCGACATGTCAGTAAAGCTGTTATTACAGGCTTTCACCGGCTTTATTCCTTGAACCATTTCCGACGTTTGCATACTCATGTCGGTACTCAAGTTTTTTCCCCATTCGGTTATGCAATGGATAAAAATATCGGTAGTGTAATTGAAAACATGCTGGTTGAGC
Organism: Sinella curviseta; assembly: GCA_004115045.4. Lineage (NCBI taxonomy): Eukaryota > Metazoa > Arthropoda > Collembola > Entomobryomorpha > Entomobryidae > Sinella > Sinella curviseta. The sequence continues at coordinate 29,556,195 of CM023203.3, read as the reverse complement.
TTTTAAAGAGCCAAAGGTAGTAGTAACATTTCAATTTTTACGGAGCAAAAATGAGTCCACTAAAGCGCTTTCCAAAGATACTTTTTTTTGCATAATGCCATTATTTTTTACTGATAAACGTGAGTACATGTTGGAGTGTTATATATAAGTAATGTTTACAGGCTACATATTATGCAAGCGAAATGTCTCTGCAAGAGTGCAATATGGGCACGTAGAGAGTGTTAGGCTGGGGCATATTGCGATCTTTTTATGCTAAGCAAAAAAATTGTTGAGAGAGAGAGAGAGAGAAAGCAATTGGATTTGCATTTATCCACTTCTCCACTTTTCACATCCTCTTCCAGCCAAATTGCAATTTTATGGAGAGCACATGCTATAATATCATCATCTACTTCCCTCTCTCTCTCATCTCCTCTCCACACACCATATTCACCATTCACTCCAGCCATCCATCCGCCGTGAGTTTTAGCCTATTTCCCCGTGCCTTGCTTACTACAACTGCAAAAAAGAAAAGTGGCAATAATACGTGTATATAAATCCTCTTGAAATGTCCAATTCCATTGGAAAAGTAACATATGTACCTATGTATGTCCTTAGGTATATGTACCTTTGCGACGACTGGAAGCTCTGCTGATGTGAACAAGTTTGGTGTGTGTGGTGATATTTTGAATGGAGAAAGCAGAAGCGGAATACACAAGAAGAAATAGTTGAAGAAGAGCTGTGATTGTCGACATGAGATTTATGGCGTTTGCATGAACCGTCTCCATAAGTATGGCCAAAAAGAAGCAAGGATGATAATACGGTGAGTAGACAGTGGGCGGATCTTTACTCCTATTACTCCTATTATTATTATTGCCACCACTGCCACCGCTACCGCACTACTTTTAACTTTTTTTCAGCAGTATTCGATCTTCATCTCATTCTTTCTTCTTTCTTTCTTCGCTTTTTTTGGCTGGTACAAATTTTTACCTCATTTGTCTTCCCAATTCAAAAAAAAGTATACCAAACCAAACCGCAGTGATCATGATTATCTTCATCCTATATCCGCCAACTCGAACTAGTTAAAAGTTATTATGCCACCACCTCTGGTTTCCCCTGTCACACTTTCTCCCTCTTTTTCGCTCTCCCTCATTCTTTTTTCCACTAATTCCCAAGTCCCAGTCACAAAAAAGAAGAAAAAATCTGCAACAGAAAAAAGGCCAAAGTAAATTTGCCAAAAGACAATAATAATCACAAAGGACGACGAGAGGACACCGCAGCGATCGCAAAGCTTTTTTTGCCTGCATTGTATGTGCACTATATGTTATTGGCACACCAGAGAAAGTTTTTACAAAGAGAGAGAGTAAAAAGACTTTTCGTTCGACAACTTTTCCGTATCATTCAACCTACTTATATACCTACTATCTATATATGTAAGTCTATTTTTTCTCTATTCTCGAGTACTCCTCATCCCTCTTTTGCTTTTTTTAACTTTAGCAAAAGCCAATGGAATACTAAGGGAAAGGGAAAATAATAAAAAATCAAAAGAGGGAACTAATATTAATGAAAGCCGACCACAGAATGAAAAAGAATAGAGTGGAAATGAAAAAAGAAAAGGAGGAGAAGAAGAAATCCAATTTTAAAATGCAATTACATCTTCTCGTCCTATTTGCGTCGCTATTTGCAAAAAAAAAGTTGAGGGAGATGAAGAAAGGGCAAAAAAAGAGAAATGGGAACAGCACAGCAGCACAAACTACAGCAGAACCATTTTTCGTAGTTTTTTTGAGATATTAAGCTGGTAGTACTAAATCACAGCGAATTAATAATGCAGACAGATGAGAGAGAACTGTTATTGCTGGTGTGGACTTTGAGGAGGAAGAGGAGTACTCAACACGTTACAAAATGAGTAGTTGAGTGAGTAGTAGTGAAGAATTGCTAATAATAAAATTTAGTCTCTTCCTCATATTAATTCCTCCACTTGTTCCAATGATGTTCGTTGTTGGTGACTGGGTGAGTCATAGTCATGCATGGCATTGCATGGCTTCTTGTCTTTTAGACTGGTGACGGTAGTGGTGGTTGTGCTAAGTTATTGTTCCAAGTTCCACTTTTTGTGACTTATTTCATTAAACCTTGCCTATTATTGCTGCTGCTGCTGCTGCTGCTGTGTGTGTGTAATAATGAAAGGGGAAAGAAATCAGAGGACTACTGCTGCCGTTTCTCATGTTGCATTTGCATCATTACTACCACCACCGTCACCATTCCCGTACTCGTAATGATCATCAGCAGCGTCGTCCTCATAATCATCAGCATATCGTAACCTAACCACCACCGCTACCAAAATGCTCCACCAATTTTTCTCACTTTCCCGTTTCACTTCTTCCCCTTTTCTCACCTCATATTTTTCTGTAATAGGAAGCAAGAATTCGATATATAGCAGAGGGGGTGCTCTCTCTCTCTCTCTCTGACTGGGAGAGTGAGATTTTGAGTGCAGCTGTGACGTACCTACTTTTCCTATATATAATACGGTAACTACTATTACTACTACCGTTGCTGGTAAGATGTGCTGGTAAAACCATTAATTCTGCTAAAACGAGTAAACGATGCAGCAACACTAGCAACAGTGCAGCAGCAGCAGTGAAAAGCACACACACACGTTCTCTCTCGCTCGCTCGCGCACGCAAATAAAACATGAAGATTTATTGTTCGGAATATTAACTCATATTTCAATTAAGTAACCGGGATGATTAGTAGAGGCAAGTTGGAGTCAGACAGCAGGAGAAAGCGGTGGTGGCGGTGGAAGCGCAAAAGGGAATAATTTTATGCATAGGCAAATTACACAAGACTTTCTTCTCAAACTCTCTCGGCTCTCTGACTCTCCTGCTTACTTCTCATCTCTCTATTTTTTAAGAATGCGGTTTCTCACGTTTCCCCAAAAGGATAAAAAGTTTCTAAGTGAATTTTCGCTTCTCTCATTGCCTTTAAAATAACCTTACGTCATGATAAGTTGTAGGTCGTGTGTGGTGGTAGGTGCGGCGGTGGCGATGGTGGTGGCAAAGAGCTTGGATGGAAAACAAGTAAAGTTTGTGTAGGGATTTTTTGATGGTGGCGGCAGGAGAAGGAATGGTAAGTGTCAGTCTGCAAACAAGTTTATGATGAATCAGCAAGAAGTTTCCTCTTCCCACACATCACCCATTACTATATAGTTTTTGTCCTACATGACCCAGGATTCCAGGAGGAGTTGATCAAGTTGTGATGATGCAAAGTGGCATGGCTTGGTACACCTAGAGAGGAAAAGTGGGTAATAACAAGTTGATGGGAATGTTCACTTGACAAGAACATGAGCACCGTGTTGAGCCCATAATGTCCAAAACTATTTCCTATCAGATCAGAAGTATTATAGCAATTGAAATCTCTGGTGGACTTTGGTATGTGAATAGCCCCTATCACAGGATATAAAAAAGGAACAACAGATTCTATACTAAAAATGCCCAGTAAGCAGATTCATTGTGACTTATATAAATATCATGCCAATTTCTTTTAGTTTTTTTCGCCCGTCTTCTTCCTTTTTCTTTCTCTCATTTCAATAGAGATCTTGTGATGCATTTTCCCGGATTCCAATTTCATTTTCTCCTCTCAACTCAGTTCCCCTGTAGTATTCCTCCATGTTTCATCCTTCCACTCCACACAACCAAAAATCGCCTTGTATTTTTCCAGTGTTGCTTTTACTTTACTTTCTCCAGAGAGAAAGAGCCATCATAGTCGTAACTTTTCCGTCGAAACTCTGCATAACTCATTTCATGCAAATCCCTTTTCTATTAAATCTTACCACCATCACCACCACCAGCACCATCACTGTATATCCATTCATTCACTCATCCATCCTTTTCCACACAATAATTCTTGGCTTTTTTTGTGCAATCATTTCCTCCTTTCAAAGACGTCAACAGGAATAAAAGAAGGGGAAAAAGTTGTGCATTCCGGCGAGAGAAACATAAACCGAGAGAAAAGGCTTTTTTTTGCGAAAAGAAAGGGTGGAAAAGGGAAACTGAATTCGACATTTTGCGTTTGCATTGAATCACAATCCCCTTTCTTTGTACTTTATAGAATCATCATCACATCATCATTATTACAAGCTTTGACAAAGAAATGAATGCACTTGTCAATCAAATGCAGAAACTGTGTGTGGAGGCGGAAGAACAGTATGCTGGCATGGCATATGCATGCACTGCAATTTTATTACGAATTCAATGTACTTTTAAAATGAAATTCGGAAACGGCTTTTCCTTCCTCCACCACCAACCAATAACCAGAATATTTTGCCGTCCTTTGTTGATGCATATATATTGCGTCAGTAATCCACCCACACCACCCGCACCCACATACTGGAGGGGGAATGGAAACATTACCATACTTTACCTTTACCTTGATATGTTTTTTTATCCTCAGCTCCTTTTCGTCACATTTCATTTAACCCGGACAGGAATTTCCCTTTTCAAAATATCTTGCTGCTCCTGTTATTATTATTATTATCGAATGAAGAGCCAAAATAGCGACCAGTCAACCGACCGAAACAAGTCTGCGTTATGAATTTCTAATGGACTTTATTGATGTTTCCCAAGAAAGGGAAGAAGAAGAAGAAGAAAATACCAAAGTCAAGCAATATAATTTTCGTTTGGATGAAGTAACGGAATGTTTACGACGATGTTGTTGATGATCATCACGGTGACATTGAATGAGTTATAGGTTGCATGTTACGTTTTTTTCTGCGGTGGTGGCGGAGGTGGTGGTGAGTTACACGTGTGTGTTGTGCTCTGTGGAATGGATGATTGGTTAATGGTGTTAACATCGACAAGATGAAGGAGGGTTAAAAGCTGTCCACTGTAGCCGTTATAACGGCCGCGTAAAGTGCAGCTATTCGAAACGCATTAAAATGTATAAAGCTCCAAAAAAACGAAGAGTAATGGCACGGCAGCTTCTTCACATATTTTAAGCACATTTGACGCGTTTAAGTGTTTACTTTTTAAAACGGAAATGAAAGGATGATACTGATGCGGTAACAACAAAATGCATTACTACTACGTGTGTAAAAGCTAAAGGTTATCCCCCACTTATACGCACACACACACGACGTGAGAAAGAGGGAGAGAAAGAGAAAAAAATGTTGGAATGCCTATTATCATCCTCCCATAAGAAGATGGTCGTCATCTTGATCTATTGTCCGTCCAGCAACAACGGGATCACTTGACCAACGGGAGTCAGGGGAAAAATGCTTGAGGAGAAAAAAAAAGAATATTATGTGAATGTGACTGCTCGTTTGTCAAATGTCCTTAAAGGAGGAAAAAAAGAAAGAAAAGAGAAAGGAACAAGTAAGTGAACAACCTTTCCACCAACAGGAGCCAGAGAGCCAGCAAAAGAAGCAAAACGAAGGATGACGGCACTTTTTGGACTACTGGTGCTGTGGGAAAGGATGCTGGAGAAAGTGGGCTCCATTCCAAGAGAAAAGAAGAATAAGCAGTCAGACGTCTTGGTTTTGGTTGGTGCACTTATATTACGTAGTAAATGTCCATAAAGAAGGAAAACCCTTCAGCTTTATTCTGAGTCATGGATGGAACGGCTAATAGATGTAATATCGTCCTCCTTGACGGTTGGAGAAGGAGTAGCATGTAGTGCTATTAATATTATGATTATGATGGGAGTTTTTTTTGTCGATGATGTGGATCATGATGATGATGATAATAGTGACGACTTTTTAGCCATGGTGCTTGAATGGAACTGTGGAATGCCAATGGAATCTTGGATGGAGTAGAAAAAGAGTGGAACGTGAGTTTGTAATGCATGATGGCTTTTGGTGGAGTGGTGGCAGCGGTGGTGGTGGGAAAGAGGAGGACGATGTATGACCATCAGCAAAATGGCAGCAAAGTAGTAGTTTTGTTGGCATTAGCTTGATCAGTTCATCTTCATAGTCGTCGTCATCATAATCAATATGAGAATAGAAAGAACAGAAGATTCGGGATGAAAATGGAGGAAAATTGAATATTTGGCAGAGCTTGATCTAGGACATTTCCTGTTTCTGGAGAGAGAAAGTTTTCCTAATAAACGCTTTTTGAGATCTGCTAGATAATTACCATTTAAAATAGAAATAGGTATATATGTCATTATGGAATAAGTTTGCACGCAATAAAAAACATACAATTTGGATCACAATTAAAAATCAGGCAGCGTACCAATGTTTTATTGCAAAATTATGTGGTTTGTAATTTGCAATCAAAAGAGAGAAAGTACAAAAGTACAAAAATGGGGTACGGGATCGAGTTTCGTTTATACAAAGGTAGCTAATTCGTGCATTATTTTAATCATTTATGCAATTTGGAAGCACATCCAGCATCCCTTGGCATTTAATCCACTTGCTTTCGAAATTCCTTAAAGACCTAATCTTTTGTTGAGGTTGACGTTGATACTTCTAATTTAGATAGCATTACACCCTTCATCATCGTCTCCCTTTCTCCTAATTGCATTTTTCAGGTTTGGAAATAGGTCATCTTCATGAAGCATAATAATATTCTTGGACGGACGGTTGATGATACGATTAGACAAACGATTATGCTAATTTGATGGGTTGACTGTACTCATATTAATATGATGGTGTATGCTAATTACTACTAGGAAGAATGAACTATAACAATGTAGTATGCAAATCCTTAAATCTTTCCCGATTAGCAAACATGTCTGTCTGTAGTATTCTGTATGCAGATTATTGCAGATGAAACAAAGACATTTGGCTGTCTGGCACACTTGCACATTGCACATCAAGTACGTCTGCTAAGCTAGTCACGTGTTGGTAGCAAGTCACACTGTGTGACTCACACTTTGCATTCATGAAGAACAAAAGAACGCATGGAAGATCTTTTGCATGAGAATTGGATGCGAAGAGGTGTTTGTTGATGGATTTGGTAAAACATTCGATGCAAAGAACAATCTACAAAGCCATGAAATGAGAAAAGGAACGGAGCCCACACACAATGTGCTTCATACAAACGTTTTGATTGACACGAAAAGGTGTTGCGTTTGTCATTATCCCTTTTCATTCATCTTTTGGGTTAGTGCATTTTAAAGTTTACATCTTTTGTTCACGTTTTTGTACACTTCTTTCTGCAGATTAGACGGCTAATTGTTTGCGTAAACAATTCTCTTCAGCAAAATTCTTCGTCATTTCATAAATTATACCTGATCTACGGTCCAATTAGGCAATTGCTTTGTACTTTCGGATGTGGAAGTTGGATGTTGTACAGAGGAGGTGAGTTTTTGATAGCGTTGGGTTGGGAAGGTGAGTTTAGAGTGGATTTTTGCAAATTTGTAAGCATGAAATATTACAGTTATATTATCTTAAACTAGCGTTTCGATTCTTAATGATGTGTTGTTTGTACGGAAACTTAAAGAACGTCTACAGATCTTATCATTTTTTCTATCGTAAAGCGTTCAATCGTAAAGAGATAAATCTTCGTCTAGCTTAAGTACTTGATACAAAAAAAACGACTAACTGAACATATAAAATCTTTGGCTAATTTTTGGTATAGTTAGGTAATCAAGTTAGAAACAATGGAGGGGACTCAGGGGACACCTAAATGTGTCCACATTCGCTGGAATGCAGCACATTTCAAGCATACTTTTCGGACTGGATTCTTGCAAATGCTGGAAAAGAAACTTCTAGTGGATGTGACGCTATCTTGTGAAGACGCCAAAGTTCAATGTCATCGTTTGATCCTATCAGCGTGCTCACCTATCCTAGCGGATTTGTTATCTGGAAACTCATCCCCAGATTTGATTATCTGTTTGGTTGGCGTCAAAAGTTGGCAGCTACACGCATTAATATCCTTCATGTACGGAGGAGAGATCAAACATGTTTCCGGTGATCAACTTGAAGAGTTGTACAAGGTGGCAAATGAATTAGGGATTCGAGGCTTGGGCGTGGCTGTTCCTAACGACATGTTGCAAAGTTTACACGAAGAAGATACTGCGTCGGCTTCTGAGGAGACTGATGATCATTCAACGGAGCCAGAACATTCGGAGATGGAAGTCACCCCTCCATCATCAGAAATGGGAGCAAAGAGGAAGCAAAGGGAACAAGCTCAGCCACAGATGAATTCTCCAAAAACGAACGAACCAACGGCTTCGATTGGAAGTGGCGACAAGGGCGAAGCTGAGATGAAAGCGGAGAAGGAATCTTCTGCTATCAAAGTTGCAAAAACGGTTTATCCTCCAGTTGGAGGAATTAATGGAAACCAAGATTTCGGTGCAGATAATTCATCTGGAAGTAAAAGTGGAAATGCATTGAAGGAGTTGAAGAAACTTGCTGCAGGAGATGATACTAAAACTAATTCACTTGCATCAGTTTTTAAGCAGACTGAACACAATGGAATGACTTCGGTTACTTGGAAGTCTAAGGTAAGGAAATATATAGTTGTTATATAGTAGAGTGAAAATTTTTGCTGTCATTAAATTACCTACACTTGTGATAAACTTTGGCTTAGACATAATTCAATTTTTATTAATTTCAGCGGAAATATGGCCATAACCCGGTGGGAATTTCCGACAAGCTACGCTCACGAGCTAAGAAGGTTAAGGTTTGTGAATATTATATTATTTATTAAAAACTGGTGTTATAAAGTTTTTTTCTATATATTTCAGGGTCGGGATTCGCGACAAGTTGGAGGTGAGTAAAACTAAAAAATTACACGTTTTTATAATCCTTTCTTCCGCATTTGCATTTTGCATGCGTATTTTTAATGTTCAAATGATTGATTATGTCTTTTTAAAATGATTTTTAAGCCAAGAAATTGCCATTCCGTGAACATCAAGCCGACAATGAGCTAGATTCCAATGCTAAAAGCGTTTCATCTGCCAACGCCCGAATTTTACAACTGGATCCACCCTCGAAGAAAGAAGGCCATGAAGCACAATCAATCCCTACTCCCGTAAATGTTGAAGGTACATAAAAACGCAACAACTATTTTCATGGACATGTATAGGTGTTTTATTTGAAGCATGTTTGAATTTATTTTTTATGAAAAATCACCAATTTTTTAAAAACATTTTCATTTAACAGGCACAGTTCAACCTCAGGTGGGACCTCATCCTTATCTTCAACTTTCAACACCTGGTTCACCTCATCATCCGAATCCATCACTGTTGTCTCAAATGGCAATTTTGGGAGCGTCGGCCACGACTTTAAACCAGGAAACTGCTGCTGATTATGATATGCAACTTCGCCTTATTTACGCAGCTTATACGGTTATGTATGGATACCCTACTAATCTTGTTGCAGCGCATTACGGAATTTCTGAAAAATGTCTTACCGATTTCATGACTTTTTCCGGCTTTCCAAGTCTGTTCAATACTGCGCAGCAAACTCAGCAAATAATGTCGTCTCGGGCAGAAGAACAAGGCCAGGGTAATACGGACAGGAACTCAAACTAGCTGTGAAAATCGTAATGTTGGATTCCAGGACGCATGCCGCATTCATGTATGTAGCATCTCACATCAGCAAGTGGAATCCACTCCTTACACTGGACCGTTCCACCAACTAAACTATGTACGTTTTCTTTTACTTTTAAGATACAGATAAAATAGATTAAGCAACTGGCATTTAGGTATGTACTACTTTTTTGGAATAAAATTGACGATAACTTTTTTGATTAACAATTCAAATGATGTGTCATGTGTCAAGTCATTTGCTAATTGCTCTGGCATGGTGTACGTCTATCAAAATTAGCAACTTCGAAGTTTCTTTTCTATTTTCAAGTTTTTGCTAAAGTTTTTTTTAGAATTTAGCTACATGCTTGATTTTCTGTTTCTTCTTGAACAAACTTTGGCAAAAGTGGGAGAACATGATTCTCCCTGCATTCATTATAGAACAATATTAGTTTGTTTGTTTTCTACGTTTTACAGTCTACTCACTACTCGTGCCGCTTGTAGGCAAAAAGGCGTGAAAAAGGTTATCTTAGGAATAAATTACAATTTTTGGGGTTTATCCGAATACAAAGTTGAACAAGAGAAGTGGTAGCACGTATATAATATGTATTTGTATAGGTCATAGGTAATAGGTACCCATATAATCTAGAGTCACTGGAAATACACACTATCCTGAAATACCGCAAATAGTGGTCGTCGGGTGAAAATGAGCAACGAATACGATTCTATGTACCTACTCTGATGAACGCAAAGTGGAAATGCCAGTTAAACCTTGGAAAGTGTAAAATTGAATTAACTTTTAAGTCCATCACCCCAATTCACTTGAGTTTCAAATAGCATGAAAAACCACTCGTCTCGACTTTTGCCACCTACCCTGCTGACTAGTTGATCTTGATAGCACATCGCACCAATTTATCACAGTAGTAGATCAGGGTGGCATTTTTGGAAACCCTCACAATTAGGAGGTACAGTTTATCACACCTCTCATTAGTGAATGATGCTCTTTTCGAATCCTAGAAGTGGCCAGTAAGGTAACACGATTCGATGGAGACATACATGGATAACGAAGTCCACGTCAACTTCCGGGGTAAAGGTATCCCAGGAAATTCCTTGTGTAACACCTCACTGCATGCTAATTTATCTTTTGTTTTTAAACATGTGTCGTGCATTGATTTTATAAGATTATGGCTAACTGAATTACACCGATCAAAATGCGATAATTTTTTAAACCAAAGTATGAAGTTTGTAACTTACTGGTATAAAATACTTGGAGTTACCGCTAAACGTTTTGCCATTAGAGGATAGGATTAAAGCAGGGATATAAAATAGAATGCCACGGGTAGCACCCGGAGGAGGACAAGAGGATGACAATAACCCAATCCACACTCTGCACCATCACACCCCAAACACTCACCACTACCATGATGTGGCGCACGGGAAAAATAAGAACGTGCTTGTTAATTTTGAGCAGTACACCATGAGGAATAGTGACGAAGCAGAAGACGCAACACAGGGGTCACAAAGAAGAAGCCAAGAGTACCGAAGTGAGCGACGAAGTAGTAGGGATCAAGGCAGAGGGGATGTTAGCCAACAAGGTGGTGGAGGGTATTATCCTCCAAAGGAAACGGCTACAACAGCAACAAAAACCTATTCCTCCAGCACCCGACAGACTACCACCACTCCCAAAGCCAAAGCGCCATTCATACAGTGTGACGTGCTCGCCTTCATTATAGTCCTAGCTTACGTACTTTGTATCGCCATCTTCGTCCTGGCAATTTGGTGCTACAGACAGGACTCATTTTGGAACAGCATTGTTCGCAATCAGCGCTCCTTCCCCGAACTACCAAACGAAAACTTTTTTGGAGGAAAACGTCTCTACATTTACGAAAATGAGGAAGGGCTTCGGCACGCCAAGAAACACATGCTGCGGGAAAACCGATGGTTGGAACTGATGCACTTGTTGTTCATGGGTGGATTTCTTATCCTCACACTATTCCAACTAGCTGCTTATGTCACTCGCGGGTTTGAGGATCACTCCAGGCTTATCATTTGCTACTACACCGTGTTCGGAGGATTGGGTCTTATCGTCGCCCTCTTCCCCCTTCTCTCTTGGCACAACCAAGAGAACAGCTACAAGGTTGCAACGCACTATCTTCACGATTTCTCACGTCGAGTATGGCAGGTTGACAAGCAGCACTGGCGACCCGGGATAACCAACGCCACCGCTCAGGATACATGGACACTGGGACAGATCATGAAATTCTGTCATGACGTATCTCAGGATGGAGTCAATATCGAAGAGGACGTCAGATTCTTCTCGCTTTTCAAGCGACACTATAAACTCTCCCATTTCCAGCATTTGGGTTTTTGCACTCACCACAAATTCAAAATCATTAATACTGTTCGTAAATTAAGAGCAATTCCATTTATAACTTCCACTTCATTCCTAACAAAAACTGTGTCTTAAATAGCTCTCCCACATTAATTGCAGACACTCAGCGCAATCTTTGCCCTCCTCTGTTGTGCAATTCCATGTATATACTGCTTCCAAGCTGGAGAAAAGGAGAAGGTGGAAATGGCTGCGGCAGTGGAAAGGAAACGGGCCCTGGCACAACAACAGCTCCAAGAAAGTAGAGCTGCTCAGCAGGAGGAGAGAGGTGCTCCAAGAAAGAGGAGCCGGAAAGATTATCCAGAGCACAAGCCAGCCTCGCATTACAGAACTTCAGGAGGAGGCGACTTGTCCGAACGCCAGCAAAATGAGATTGAAAAATTCAGACGCTATGTCGAGGCTGAAGATGAGGAACATTAACAAACATGATGTAATATGGGAATATTGTAATTAACAATGAAGATCATTTAAATGTGATGCTTTGTGATCTAAGTTACATGACTTTGATGATAAGATGATAATGATAACCCTTATGAAAATGATGATTTTAGACTTTATTAAAAATCAGAGAAACGGTAATATTTTGTTGCGTTCCGAACCGAATGTCTTTGTTGCTTTTCACTCTATGGCGAACAGCTCATTTAGGACATGCTCAGGGGAGACTGGGACATTGAGCGAGCAGCCGCATGTTTTAACGAGCACATGTTAAAAGCATTACAAAAGCATAACAGCAGCAGACACAAAATAAAAAGCATCAAAGCACCTGTCTTTAAACAAACACTCAGTTTAATTGTTCGAAATTCACACTATAATTTGTACTTAGTTATTAACGATTTCGAAGATGCATTAAAGTGACATTTACTTTGTGCCGTTGAAAAAAATTGTCCTGTAAAGTGGTTGTTAGTTGGTAAAGCTGTTAAACTTCAACTGACGGTTTTGTCCCAGGTTCCGTGTCGGTGGGGACTAAGGTCATCAAAAGCTTGTTAGTTTAATTGTTATTTAAACGAGTTAATTGAGGGAAAATGTGTGGAAAGCCAGCAGTGAACACTTCCGTGTTATCGTCAGATGATGATGGGGATATGGGTGAAAATGGTTCCATTAATGGCGGTGGGGAAGGAAAGTTAAATAAACGAAATGAGACGCCAGAGGAGAAACGCCTCAGAAGAAAAGTGGAGAGGAAGAAGAGGGTGTTAGGAAAGAAGCAGGCGAAGGGGGAATTGGTGGCGACAAAAGCGGCTCCGAAGAAAGTAGTCAACCTTTTCAATCGGGTGTGGGACCAGGAAAGCGTGTTTGTGACACAGGTCATGCAATGTCTTCCTGAAGTGCGCCAGCCTGGACTGCTTATCGATGAGGAGGAGAGGACTGAGGAGTACATTAGTGTGATGAAGACGGGAAAGGGCGTGCAGGATGATGAGAGGGATAAGGAGAAGGCTCGGGAGAAAATTAGAAGGAATTTAAAACGGGAGGGGATTGAGCTGACGGGCGAGAGGGCAAAGTCGTATCAGGAACTGAAAGAAAGACTGCAGCAAAAGTTGGCTGGAAAAGGTTTGAATCAAATTGCTTATCGTAGATAAATGTTTAGGCTAGGCTTATATCGATTATACCATTTGACATTCAAAATATCTAATTAACTACTTTTTTGTTTTAACTTAGCTCAACCGCCAAATGTAGAGAAACGTGAGAAAAAACTGAAGAAGAAGCTAAAGCGTGCGGAAGCGGCCAAGAAGGACAAATCAAACAAGGGTAAAAAGTTAATATCTCAATCAGCCTCCTCTGCAGGAGGAGGAGGAGGATCAGCCGGAGGTGACGACTCAACTGATGTCAAATCTGAAACACCTGAGAAGACTCCTCTGAAGAAGAAGCCTGTGGTGAAGTCGAATGGGGAAATAGTTTATTCCAAGTTCGATTTTATATCAAATGACGCCAGAATCAATGGCAGCGGTATGTCATCGTCACTCCCAAAAGGTTCCAAAGGTAGCGCCAAACCCACTGCTGAAGACCTGCTGAAGAAGGCGGAGAAGCACGAGAAACAGATTTTGAATTTGGCAACGAAGGGCAAAAAGTCGGAGGCGGTGGACTTGGCAGTTAGTCAAAAGTGGGATACCGCTCTGAAGCGAGCTGATGGGGTAAAAGTTCGAGATGATGCGTACCTTTTGAAAAAGACCATCAAAAAGCAAGAAAAACTGAAACAGGTATGCAATTACATTATATTTTTATTGTACATTAAACACTTTATTGTACATTTTCATATGCCAGTAGGTGATCATTATTTTGTGGTTCAAATTTACTGAAATAAATACTGTTTCTTTTCCCTTGCCAGTTGACCAAGAAAAAGTGGAAGGAGCGAATGGATAGAGTAGAGCAGCAAAAGGAACAACGCCAGCAGAAACGCCAAACCAACATTCAAAGCAGAAAGGATGATAAAAAGAAAAAAGTAAAGAAGGTACTCAGAAAACGAGGCAGAATTGCTTGAAAAGTTATATAGTTAGTTAGAAGTTGTTAGAAGCAATGACCAATCGAAAAGAAATTTTAATGAGAGCAGCAGCGAGAGCACAATAATACTGTAATTATTGTAATGAATTTTTGTTGTTTTTTGTATTCCTTCTTGATTTATTTTCTACAATAATCTTTATATAACTTTAATACTATATCTCTAGTTTGAACTTGGACATATACGTGTAAGTTGTATACTGAATGCAGAAGGAAAAATGTTAAAATCAAACATTAACTGTGGCGCATTTAATTATAATAATATAATACGGACTTCGATAGTAAATAGTTTGGAATATAATAAATAAATGACTGTTATCAAAAGCATGTTTTTATACTCCGCATTTTTTACTTGACGGTTCGTACGAGATCATGTAGTAGGGTGAGTATTTTAAGTCCTTTTGATAGAGAACCGATGGGGTGACATGAGAATGTGCATATTTCTTCATCTTGCCATGTCCTCCCTTCATTTTTGATGATATTTTCCGTGCTTGTTCCATTTCCCGGTGTTAACCTCTCAGTAAGTTTAGTAATGGCATCCATCGAGCCTTGACGAAGTCTGTCAGCAACGTCCCCTTGAAAGGGAAAGTCTTGGAGGAAGTTGCGGATCCATTCTAGGGATTGGTGCCTCCCAGCAATCTTGGTCATCTCACAGCTTACTTTCTGAACGCACTGATCACTCTCAAATATATCTCGGGATAGGCGGACCATACCGGAAGCGGGTAGATCTCTTGGCAAAAAGAGGAACGCGAGGTCGGTTAAAAATCCCAGATTTGGCAGATAATTCCCGTTTACCACATCCTCTGGGAACGGAAACACTGGAAATGAAAACACATTAAATGTAATACATACAGAGGCAAACAATGATCAAATAAATCAAGGGGATGGACAGGAAAGTTGTTATAAACGCGATTAAATGTACATAAATGCCGCTGGAAAACGATT
Organism: Sinella curviseta; assembly: GCA_004115045.4. NCBI lineage: Eukaryota > Metazoa > Arthropoda > Collembola > Entomobryomorpha > Entomobryidae > Sinella > Sinella curviseta. The sequence goes on along the minus strand of CM023203.3, from coordinate 29,540,927 downwards.
ATGCAGAAAAGCATACGGCAATGCAAAATGATATAGCAAACAGGAGGGGGCTTTGTCGTTTTTCGCTTGGCGTTGTTAGTAGAGCCAACAAAATTAAATTACAGACAGCTCTACACGGATTGATTTAATAAAACCGAAACAAGTTTTGAAGTTGTCTTCCGTAATAATGTATATGTAAAAATGCCATATTATAGCGTGATCTAAATTGATCTTGTGGGTGGATGCTTGCATGGAACAATTGTAGAGAAAGTTGGCAAATGACATGCGACGGACTAGATTAAATGGACAAAAGCTCTGTAATTTACTTGATGAAAGTTCTATATCCAAAGTACACATAAACGTAATATGTTAATAAAAAACAAGTTTCAGGGAAAAGTACGTGGCTTCCGGTTAAAATGTGTGGGTGGATTTGCTGCATGCTTTTTTAATGTGCTTTACACGAGTAATTTCTTGCAAATTATTACCAATTTTGGATTGAGCTGGAATGTTGTTGATGTGCTGAGAAGGACGTTGGAAGGGCAGATTAATCACGGGATACGTGGGCCCAGGAAAGTACTTTTTAGGATAATTCTCCACTCTTGTCATTCCTCTACTTGACGCTGGCAGTAGAAGGTGAATTATGCACAGGAAACTCACAATTTTTCTCGAAATGTCTACTTCCATTTTCAGAGTGGCCCGGCGATGCCTTTGCGAACGCTATCAAACAAACTGCACTTAAGTTTTATCGCGGGTTCTCCTTCCGTCGGTGCGTGATGAATAAATGATTTGAGGTCCATTGCAAACTGCCAGTTTTAGCTTACATGAGTACCCTTAAAAACCACAATCATCTCTGCCTTTCATTTCATCCTTACTCGGTATCTCGCTATTAATAGGCAAGAGTTATTGTTGTAATTCTCCCTTCCTATCTCTAATCTCGTTTAACCCTAGTTTGTTGTGCGATTACTGTTTCTACTAATTCTAAAACTAACTTCCAACTTACATTTTATTGTGCAAGGTTAGCCATTATCACTTTCCTTCTCTGTATGCAATTTTAATGTTAATATGCTATGCGTGTAGCAGAATGAACGTGTGCAGCATGTTTCCGTTTAGTTTGTTAGCTTACCAAGTAACCCAGCCCCAACTTGACCTGGTGGCACTGACAAGTACATACTGCAAAATTGTGCCGTGACATTGCCAAAATCACCCAATCATGCATAATGCCCGACGTGCTGTCAGTTCTTCTTCATCCTCTAATAATACACTTACTACCTGCATCGCGTATTAATTAAGATGCCATGTTGCAAAAATAAAAATAGCAGGCTCAGGAAGACGGAACTTTCATTCAGTTTCATGTTTTGCAAAATGTCAAGTCAGAAGTCAATCACCATCATCCATCAATTCTAAGAACTAGTCTAAAAAAGATGTTTGCAAATTGCAAAAGATGTGGGGCAACGTGAGAATTCGCATTGTCAAAATAGGTACTCTTTCAGATTTGGCACTAGTGGCTCTTAAGAACTGTTAAAGAATACTCTTAGCCTTTACGAGTGTCATTTTAATTATATATTTATACTCATCAAAATCTGCCTAATCACTATAATTGTCGTCCCTCTAGTACGTATGAACTTCAACAACAAGTGCACGACACACTTGACCGATGAGACCGACACCCACCGATCCCATAATATGCTCATTTACGACGAAACAAATGGTTCAAATTCAAATACCTTGAATTATTGATTGACTTTACAATAACACTTGCATTTTCTGCACTTGACAGCAAAAATCTATATGATTATGATGTCCTATTAGTCCTACTACTACAATGCAGGATTGCCTATTGTATTTTTGTAATAATGACGATTGTAGAGGTTGACAGGAGGAAGGAGGAAAAAAGACGACGAAAAAGTGCATAGCTACCTGGGTAAGTAAATTCATATTGCAATTTGAATAGTATCATCAGGAATGAATTTTTAAACACAGGCTAGACTTAAAGTGACGCCAGAGGGAATGTAGAGAGTGATCTTAAGGTAGGCATGTTGGAGCACAAAAAAATGCAGAATTGACAGTCGTCAGCATTAGCATTTTCTAGAGGTGGTTATGCAGATGCAGTTCAATGAAACAACCGTGTCAGCAAAAATATTTTCTTTTCAACCGACTGTTGAGCTTTGGCTCATTGACTGGCTGACCTGAGAAAGGCATTCTGTGATAGTAATTGGTTAGGTCAACGACATATTAAAATGTACCTTTTCTTTTAGCTAATTGTTAATCCTGTTGCATGCCGTGCTTGTCACTAAAAACTCGAGCTTCTCTACTTGGATTTAAATATACACGACTGAAATATAATATATCGAGTGGGAAAGGCACCTATAATGATGATTGTAGCAAAATTTTTAAATATTACTATTACTAGTGACAAAACAACGGAAGATGGTAAAGATTCAAGTTTATGCTCGATCGATAGTTAATGCCAGTATGCAAGGAGTTCAATAAATGTAACGTGCAAAATTACAAGTTGGTTTTTTGTACAACACCCAATTGATCCTAAAAGATATTTATTAATTTTTTACGATTTTTGATTACACTCATAATGATAATAGATTTCAAGTTGTTTAAATACAAAAAAAGTACAAGAAGGATTGAGAATGCGTTTTGTCAATTTTTTTGTCATTTATCAAAACAAAAGATAATTTTTTTAATAATATGCAACTATTATTCAATCAAACAACCACAACAGCACGCTATTAAATCAATAATAAATTCACAAATGATCAATTCGTCTACTAAATGCATTTAAAAAATTATATAATATACTTTATTACTTGAAAACACGACGACGAAGACAAAAGCTATTTTGTATTATGAGAGAGATGAAATTGTCATCGGGGATGATGACAATGTAATAATAATAATAATTACTGTAACATTTTACTGTTGTATCGTAACAATGAGAGGTGTGACATACAGTGTACGTACAATAATAATATTATAACCGTTCTAAAAATCGTCAATATAAATTGACCCAACTTTGAAACGAAATAAAAACCTAAATACTTGTCCATGAATGAATAATCACGCTATCGTTTAATATATTTTACAATAAGTAAACTTGTGAAATACTAACATCTACAATATTACGGATAATAATAATAATAAGTATCATCATTTTACACCCTTGAAATTTGTTTCAAACTAAGAAATTAATGGATAAACGACCCACTAAACACATGAAATCCACAAAAAAAAACATCTGCAAAACTGTTAAATACTCTACGTCAATTGTAGTATATTTGGGAGATATACACATTATGATATCTTAATCGCTATTTGTATGTATTTTCTACTATATAATAATAAGTATAGTATGTTTAATAAAAAAGAATCCCTTGTTTCTTGTTGTAGAGTTGATGCTGAGAAATGCGGGAATGTGCCTGGCTGGTCTCCTCTTTAAGCACGTTCTCCACGAATACGACGGGCCAACTGGATATCCTTGGGCATAATGGTGACACGCTTGGCGTGAATCGCGCACAAGTTGGTGTCTTCGAAGAGACCGACCAAGTAGGCCTCGCTAGCCTCCTGCAATTTCAAAATTATAGTGTTTTAGGTTTAGTTCTCATGAACAATACCAGGATTCTAAAATATTTAGTTTAGTTTAAAATCGCGAGAGGGATAAACTTCGTACCTGAAGGGCTCCGATGGCAGCGCTCTGAAAACGGAGATCAGTTTTAAAGTCCTGGGCGATTTCTCTCACGAGACGCTGAAACGGCAATTTACGGATCAGCAACTCGGTAGACTTTTGGTATCTTCGAATCTCACGAAGAGCCACGGTACCGGGACTGTAATTTAATAATTAAAGCAAATTATTGTTTACGTCCGTGTTACAACTAATGCTTTACCACAATCAACAAATGGTCAAAAGTTTTAGTATAAAGCTTACCGGTAACGATGTGGCTTCTTAACACCACCGGTGGAAGGGGCGCTCTTACGAGCAGCCTTGGTGGCGAGCTGCTTACGTGGAGCTTTACCTCCAGTGGATTTACGGGCAGTCTGCTTTGTACGAGCCATCTTTTTTCAGTGGTGAGTTCTTCTGGAACCGAACACGGGCTGATGAGCTGAGACCTGGAATTGCACAAAACAAATTAATTAATTAACTAATTATTTAGTTAATGATATTTAACACTTCACATTACTAATTACAGTAAACAAAAAACAGCTGTAAGATACTACAATTAAGACAATTTAATTGAAAGTAATCAGTAATCACTAATCACAGAAGATAAAATAACGATAAAAAACCTGCCTTTGGAAAAGCACCAAAAAGTTAAAATTAAAAAGAAACCTGAAAAATCAATTTGAGATAAAAATCAACCTAACGTAATCACCCACAAAAATATATTTTTGGTAAAGCTACTAGTATTACAACGGACAATAAATTCTACTACTCCTACAGCGCACCTACCAAGAAATGAACTAACAGGAACCACGTCTACTACACAACCATAAAATATCATCAACATCAACAATCCTCCTAAATCCCACCTCCCTTCTTCTAGCTCGTGTCAGTCACCCTACCTTCAAAAAAATCAGCTTTGCTACTTCCCTTCTTGCAACACTTACTCCAGTGAAGTGATTTTCCCCACACTTTATAATGGAAACTACCTCGAATAATACCTCAACAACTTCCACCACCACTACCACAAATTCCAAAATTTATGCAACTAGAGCAGTTAGAGCACCAGCAAAGAGAGAAGCAAAACATATGAAATATGAATCATCAATAATACCCTATCCATCTAATACCACGAAATTAATACCCACCTATTTTTTTAAACTGTCTTTTACCTTACCTTCCTACAAAAATTACAACGTTGTCAGTTTACCTAGTATTCAAAAACACACGTCGTAGTAAAAAAAAGTAAGTAATAGTAGTAGTAAAGTAAAATACTCACTTCTTCTTAAAAGTAAAGATGGGATGATGAAATTTGAGAGCGCGCTAAGCGAGGGACTTTTTTAGCTAACTTGCCTACGCTTCGATTTTTACAACGACCTCCTCTCTCTAAGCAAGCAATATGCAATAATAAGTAGTTATAAAAAAAATTCCTATTACAAGAACACCTCAAAACTTATTACTCATATCGTGCTCAGTGCTCATCCATCCAACTAACCAACAAAATTACTATAAGAGCTTAACAGATATAGATTCTTATACCCATCCTATATGATTTCCTATACCTTCCAAAAACTAAGAGAAAACGTAGAAGGATATTCCCCTCTTATTACTCACGTACGCACGCAGCAACAACGTTCGCTTCTCTTTTTCTTGCTAAAAATATAGAATAGACGCTTCCCTTCTTCCCCCACACCACCGCCACTCAGCAACAATTTTACAACGAGCAGGATAATTACATACCTTGGTACACTTCTTGCGCACAGATGCACACACAAAAACTGTAACTAACTGACTGACTGCTTAAACGACAAGAAGAAATAAGAGTGGAGAGTAGCAAAGCAGCTCGAAAAACGAAAGAGAAGAACAGCAGCAAAAAAAAACTCTACACTAAACAGCAATAGAGAATGAGAAGGGGAGATCCTAATAATGCTATATCCTATGCTTGTAATGCGATGATCACGAAAAGAAGAAAAAAAGGACGAAAGGAGCGAGCGAAAAAATTTCACAAAATCCACTCCACTATTTTCATCGAAAAAAACTAGAAAACGGACTCCCCCGTGGGGGAAGTTTACATGACTGGAGAACTGGGGAGAAGACCTTTCGAATGATGTATGACTTACCTGTAAGAAAGGAAAAAAATCGATGACTTTTTCGAAAAGTTCGATGAGAATTTATTAAAATTTTTGTAGGTATTGTTCACGAAAGAAACAGCACACACGGAGAGAGATGATGAACACAACAACACTGAGCGAAAGACAAGCACGGACTGCTTCACACAATGCCAATCTGAGCAAAGGACCTCGCACCCACTCCAACAGGATCAAACCTGACAATTTAACAGGTCATTAAAGGATTATGCTAATTGCCCGGGCTCGAGATTTGGATGGGACGGGACCAAAATGGAAAACGTTTTTTGGGGGGAAAATTGGGCGCATGTTTGGGGGGAACGGAGGACATGGATGGACCGCGTGAGAGAATGGTGACGTAACAGAACGGGCTGACGTTATTGGTGAAAATAACGAGGCACGAGATTGGCTGAGAGGGAAACAAAGGTGGCAGCCAATTGGCCAAGGACGCAATCCCTACTCCCACCATCATCAACAACAATATAAACAATGCGAGATGGATGGGAGATGAGATGTGCATACTTATAATATAGCTTACCTTACTATTTACTTCCCTTTCTTGATGCGTTACGCCGTATGCGTATCTCTTTTGCTATTGCAATTGCTTATCATGCAACACTACTCTCTACTATACTCGAGCCGTTTTTATGATTATGACTTGTTATATGAAATCACAAAAAAAGTATAAAATGTAGAGATATACAAACGCTTCGCTTTTTTACACGTATAAGAACTTATAAATTATAAGTTATAATAACGTTTTATGTTCGCTTCTGGCAAAGTCAAAAGACAGAGAAGCATAATAATATCACTCACCTGAACTCTTCAACCCTTTCCCTTATGTCGTTATGATGTCCGTTTCTTTCGTTAATTTTTTTATGATATGCTACGCTTTGCTGCTTCCTTTCTTACCTTTTTATTGCATTGCATTGCATTACACGTATATTACTACCTGTGCTCGTGCTCTGCAGCTGCTTTGCTAACTAAAGTGTGGATACATTCATACATTTTTATTATAGCAGCGTAATAATATGCTTTAGTATTAGTAAACTTTTAGTTTGGTTCGCCTTGATTTGATTCCTTCCTTCCTGTTTTTATGTTTTGTCGTTAGTAGGTATAAATGTTGATAAGGCGGTGGTAGGTGTAGGTCCTTCACATTCACACGGAGAGACAGAAACTCATCAATATCAAGATCATCCAGAACAACTTGGCTAATTAACATAATGAAACTACACTCATAGAATGCGATGGACAAAAAATGTCTAAATGTCATGAGTCATGAGAGTGGAAGGAAAGGAATGCAAATTGCAGCTATAAATGGCATATAAGGATGATAACGCTTGCAATTGCAATGCCGAAGGATTATAACGAACTACTTAAAAAGCGAACTACTTAAGTAGTCGTCATAAATGTCATGTTTCATTTCGTTACTTCATACTTCATACATAATTGCTTGGATATTGATAATATCTGAGACCATTTTAGAGTAGAGGTCTAGAGTCTAGACTAGATATATCATATCTTTCTTTGCATTTCTGTTAACGCTAACGGATGTGGTGCGATGGTGGTGTTTGGTGCATAATGAGTTGACAAGCTTTTGACATTTTTAGGTTTACTGCATACTTACCTTATCTTTCACTTTGCCCTAGTACAAACAAAAGTGGAGAGATAGTAGAATGATGATGTAAAAACTGGAGACTGACTGAATGGAATTGCCACCCACAGCACCTAATGCTATATTGCTATATTATAGTCGAAATTCCATTCTGTATTTTTTCTATAAGCAAATGCAGGAATAGGAATGAAAAGGTGCACGATAGATGTAATTTTAACACAATTTTCGGAATGTGTTCAGTTCTTCTCGTCCAGTCAACCATTTAACGGATGTGTCTTTTTGCTTCTTGACTTTTTTCTTCGTATGCAAATTGCAATGCACTAGTTGCAATGCAATGATAGTGTCAAGTGTGAAAACTTCCACTTGAATAATGAACAAGGAAAACATGACATTAGAGGTATAGGATATAATATGAAGGATTATTCGACGACCTAGATTCAATGATTCTTTAAACTGAAAAAATCTCAGTCAAGAGTCAACTTTTGCCTAAATATCTCAACTTTACCTATTGCATAATGGTAATTACATTTTTATAGAGCGGCGAGAATAACAACACAGGAGCAATAAAAATCAAGAACCACAATGAAGCTCAGATTTCATCACGGTTGTCATAATCAGTAGCATCAGCGTAATGCGTACCACCATAACTATAACCAAATTGTGTACAATGTTTTTAGAATCAGTCTAAAACACTCTTCCTCCTTGTAGTAAACCACTAATTATTCTAGAAAACAATTCAATGCTGCAATGCATATTTGATTGCCCACTACTTATCTACATATGCTACAAACAAAACATTTTAAACTTTGTTCTTTTTTAAAATATTCGTGAAATCTCGCTTTGGTTTTCATTTTTTATGTCATCTTTCGCTTCACCTCTAAATCTAATTAACTAGTAGGAATCTGTCAACTTTAAAAATGCCGGTAGGTTGAAGAAGGGTTAAAGGCTACTCTAAACGGAAAAACGGAGCTGCCAAGTTGGGACAGTTGGAAGCAAAAATTCAAAAAGGATTAATATCAAATGTTAACATGTATGAATGGTATGAGAAATGCCCTTATTACGTTACGTTATCCCTTTTAATTGGTATGATTTTTTTGTTTGATTCTCATCTCATTGATCTCATGCCGGCTAATGTGCCAATAATTTATTTGCATTTTATGGCTTTGAAGCATTTAATGATGATTATTGGTTTTCTGTTGATTGCTTGATATGTTCTTTACCATTTTACGTATGGGACAAGCAACTAACTACATACATATAATATGTAACAATATTATAAACTAAAAAAATGTGAGTAGTTTTAAAGTAACTTTATGCAAAAGTTTAACAATAAATTGTCCTTCGTTGCCTCAGACAGAGATAGTATGATGAGGCACTCAAAATGCAAGGCCCTTTCTCAGTCTCATAATTCTCATGTAAGTAAATGCAGTTCCCCATGTACATACTGTTATCAGCGGCACGGCACATTACATTCCTTGAGATAAGTGTGAAATGTGAACACTGAAAGACAGATAAGCTGCTTTGCTTGATATAACTAGATCATCCTTAATTCGTTGATGGATGTATTATAATTGGTAATACTAACCAGTAGTTCATACTTGAACCGTTACTCTGTCGTTATTTCAAGAGCACTGGCATGTAAGCTTATGTACATACTTGTTAGTAAAACTTTTCTACTTTAGTTAGATTTATTTTAAAGACGTTGGTATGGCCTGCGGCTTGTCAATGTAGAATTTCCCATGCATTTTTAATTTGCCATCGTGTAATTTACCTCATTACGAATGTGACTTCCAGCAAATTAAATGATACATAAATTAGTAAGTGTAGTCCTTTTTATGTGGTGCATAATATCTCAGCTTCAATTCAACTGCTTTGACCTTTTTGGAAACTTGAAAATTGATTAATAAGCAATGCAAATAAATAGTCAATAGTTGTGATTGATATAGGTAGGAGGAATTTGTTCTTTAATCTTTGAGATTTGGGGCTAGCTAAAAAATACCCAAAAAACCCAAGTAATCACTAATTTTATATGCATATCGTGCAAAAAACGTACTTGCCTTCTTCAATTGTCATAAAATTGTTTCACGTTTAAAATGCAATTATGTTCTTTTTGACATTTTGCGTCAAAACCTGTCATATCATCATGCTCGTGTCAATATCGAGTGTTCTACCGTGGCTACTTTAATGTTTTGGAATGTTTGCAATGCAAACTACTACGTCAACGCTTGCTGTCATTTGCCTACACGCATGCATGCATGATATAGATAATTATGCCTTTTATAACTTCACTTATGTAGTGTGAGTGTGACCATTACCTACCTGTATGCAATGCAACTTATGCATATGTTAATACGCAAAGCCTAACTTGTAGCACTGTATACGCAACTTTGCAAACTTTTTCATATAAAACCTTGGTTTATTGTAGCTACATAAATGCAGAGGGGTGCATAGTTAATGTTTACTTGGAGGCGCAGTGAACTTTCCCTGAAAATGCATCTTTTATGATTGGCGACATTTTTCATCTTTAATTGAATAATTCATGCTATGGATTAGGAGAATGCTTATGAAGGTATCTGGTCTGGTTAGTCTGGTACTAGTTATAATCGCACCTGGCTGGCACCTCGTTACATAACATGATGAATGAATGATGAACAGACATGGACCATGGACTGCTGATATTGACAACTTGGAGCTTCCTCCAAATAAAGCAAGCTGAAAATCGGTTGATGTCTGCTGGCTGCTTTAGCGAAAATCAATAAACTTTTGAGCTAAAATGAAAGTAAGAAAAATAGAAAAAGGCAGAGGTCGGGGACAAGCAAAGCAGTTGAATATGTAAGTACTAAAATGGGTTTGCATAACAATGTTGAATGTGAGAAAGACGAGTTTTATGTCACCAAATATCTCATGAGCCACGGATAAAAATACACAAAATATGTTTCGCTTTGCTACTTGTCACGTCATATCCTTGCTTTAAATTTTAAAACTGTTACTTTCACCCGTGTTGTCATACGTGGAAAATCCCTAATTTTTCGTACAGGCATTTTAGCACCTAATACAACGTGTGATTTTGATGATGAATTTTAGAACATGCATAAAAAATCTTTGAAACAAGTTTATAAGGGTTTCTTGTTTAAATGTCAAAAATTATATATATGTATTTCATATTATTTGCATATAATATTTAAATATTGTATATAGTTTCAGTATAATCATTATTTAATATTTATAACATTTTATAGTTTTTATAATATATATAGTCGCTCTTTCATATAAAGTTTCATCAGTTTTTGTCACTGTATCTGTTCTTTCTCCTCTTCAAATTTATTACAATCATTTAGTTCTAACTAATTATGTTTTTACCTTATTATTATGATCATTTTTAATAGTAATGTCGTGTGTGTTGTGTTTCGGTGCTGCTCTCGTGGTATATTTAGTTTTTAGCGCGAAAAAATGATACAACAACAATATTATTATGCAGTAGAATAATTATCGTCCATTGTTATATTGGCTTCCTTCTTGATCGCCAATAACAGTATATAATGCAAAGCAGTTGTGTTTAATTGTAACAATATAATGATAATAACTTAGAAGTTTTAAATACATAAGAATATACCATATTAATTAATTATAATAATAATAAATGAATAATATGCAATTCAATATAATAACTGTAATATCTCCTGGGTCGCCATCCCTTAAAATGTTTTCGGTTCAAAAGCGAGTTTCATTTTTTTACAGATATTTTATAATTTTTAATAGTGTTTTCTACCTACCTACATTGATCATACATATCAAATCATTAAATTTGTTATATCGGTTGTTATAAACATAAACATTGTTTAATTACCTAAAATCATTTAGCGTTCTTTTCTATCCTTTGAATAATAACAATAATATTTTAAGTGCATTACTTCACTCAGTATATAGTCGCAAGCATCAAAAAAGAATATATTTTCTCGTCATCTCATAATCCGTTAGAATTTAAATTTCGTATTGCCTATATTTCTCTCCTTCCCTCATTCTCCATCCGTCAATAATTCAAACCTCAAGAATAGTTTTAAATCTATAGATTTATTTAAATAAATAAATACAAGTTTCATTATTATCAGGTATTTGCGAATGATGGTTTTGTTAATAGTAATAAATTATCTTTATCTATTCTTTAATTTTATCAGCCTAAGTTTAATAAAATTGCATACCATTTTCTTCGTACTTTTTGTTGCTCTTGTTGTTTCTCGTAGAAAGGTTTTGTATAAAGCCATCATATTTTAATCATAGTAATTTTTATACAGTTAGTGGTTACATCTTTCACTTTTCTAAGGGAAGAATAGAATCACAAGTATTCAAAGATCAGATTTTGATGACAGCTCAGTACTGACAGACAATTTTTAGTTTAAATGATTATAGAGTCTAATATGCCATATTATTTTGTTATAATTTCCAATAAATGAATTGACGAAACTCTTGAATGAACTCTGTAGCCCCTATCCTCGCGTTTCAAAAAATCATGAATCGATTTATACGCAATGTGGATGATGATGATGTCACCACTAAAAACGATTGAAGATAAAAGATAACAGTTAATTTTTTTATTTATATAATCCTGTTAGGTGGAAAAAATATGGTTCAACAAACACCATCAAAACTGAGAGATAAACTATTACACTGAACGCTCTTTCGAATTACTCTGATTTTATTTATCTGGGGACACCGAATAAAGAGAAGACACACAACGAGATGAGGAGGAGGATGTCGGAAGCAAATCCTCAAAACAATGCTGCTGATGATGTTGAAAGCGAGATAAAAACAGGGCGTTGTTAGCTGTGTCGTAAAAGTCGTCACCTTCTTCAACTTGCTCTAGTTGTTGTTGCTGCTGCTGTTGTTGAACTGAAGAAATTATGGACTGGTGGTGGTGTTCCAGTAGAAGTAATGGGGATGATGATGATGCTGCTGATGCTCGTCGTTCACTTTCACAGTTGTCATTACTATTACTATTATTCAAATGATTGAAAACGTTGGGCGAAGGTCAGAGGTCACCCGGATACTGGCTTGCTACTTTTCTTGTTAAAATTGCTGCTCCACAAAGCGGGCAACTTCTCGCGACCGCGTAACAGTTATTACATAAAACTTGGTGATCACACGGAAGCAACACTATCGTCCTCGGTTTATCTACAAAAAGATAATACAAATTTGTACGATAACCAAACGAAAAAATGCATTTTGTACATAAATATAGGAAATTGATATATCTTAGATGATTACTATTATTGTTGTACCTTTCAATTTGCATAGTAAACAATGAAAATTAGGGCTATCTTTATCCGATAACGTGTTAATGGCCTTAGTTAGAGCTTCCACAACACTTTTAGACTGTTTCAAATAATGCTGTAACGTGGCTATATTCTGATAACATAGGTCAGGTCGATTAACTATTCCCAGTAAACCATTTATGCTACTCGATGGTGCAGTAGTTGTGGATGCGATAACAGAGCTGGATCCAACTGGACCAGGAACTCCTCCTATTGAAGACGAAAGACCGCTACTAGATAATCCATTACTTCCTACTCCGGTTGTCGTACGCGGAGATAACGTACTTGTTCGAGGTGATGAAAAATCAAACAAGCCTAGTTGATTCGTTATCATGTCCGACTACAGAAAGAAAACAACACAGCATTAAAAATCTGGTCAGCAAACTTTCTGGTCAACGAGTACATCGACACGATAATTATTTCTCTACTCACCTGATCTATTGAATCTGGTTTCGAAAACATGGATCCTAATTGAAAAGAATTGTTTAAACTATTGCCCATGGAGGAGGATCCGCTCGGAAACCTTTCTCTATTAAAATAATTAGTTGAATTTGATGACACCGATGACGATACAGGAATGGTGACGGGCTTAGAACCACCTAGAACAAATTTAATTCAATCATTGATACTTTGTCCAATCAACTGCATATTGGTGATCACTTAAAGGAAAGTATGTAAGTAGAAAGAGTACCTGCTGTAAAGTGATCTACGTCTAAATCTTTGTCTATTACACTAGGCGAATCATCTCGACTTTGATCTGATTGTTCTGTAATACAAGAACCAAAAACGATTACTCATAAATCCCACACAGATACAACACAATATTGACTTGATAACTTGAAATGTTAAATAAACGCACTTAAACCGGCAGATGGGAAAAGACTATAGTCCCTATCCTGCTCTAGAGGAAATCCTAAAGAAAATGCGTTATCAATGTTATCATATAAACTTGGATTTCCTAGTGCTGATCCATTATTGCCGGCTGCCTTCCAAGATGAGCCCACAGGTCCATTCATTAGATTACCGACCATGTCATAAGAACCAGGTCCTGTTCCACTGCCGTTCCCAGGACCAACAAATGATCCTTTGTTATCAAAAAATTTGCCACTATGATGCTGATGATTTAACATTCCTACTGCAGCCGAAGACGCCATTGATGCACTGTTATTGTTACTAGAATTTGAAATATTATTGCTAGAAGATCTATTGTCTGAGATGGCACCCGCTGCGGCTGCCACTCCACTATACGACGACACTGCACTTGCAAAACTCTGCGCTCCAAACGGAACACCTCCGCCATTTCCACCATGATTACTTGACGACTGCTGCTGTTGATGTTCGGGTGGCGAACGACATGTGTTTCGTATTACGTCAGAAAAATCGGGCAATCCTCCTAAAAATCCTCCCATTCCATCCACAATTCCGTTACTGTTGTTAGAAAGTCCTAGTGCAGCCGACGAACACGCATTTGCTGAACTTACAGCGCCGCCAATAATTCCTGGCGGACCACCATTTCCGTTACTACTATTTCCGTTATTTGTGATACTTCCAGGATCACCAGGTTTTGATCCAATCGGACCAACACCGGCCCCTCCTAACATTGCAGCCACTGAAGTTGCTCCTCCTCCCATCATTCCTACGCCCGTTGCTGGCAGAACGTTTGATAAAATATCGCCTAAATTTGTATCCGTTGGAAGAATTCTGTTTATTGACATTTCGTGATCCGCATGGGCAAATGCACAAAAAGGCCCCCGAGGACAGTAATTATTCGTGAAGACATCGTGACACTGTGGAAAAAAATGAATTCAATTATTTGGATTTAATTATATTATACTTTTATGTTATATATAAGTGTAAAAGGTTTGGTGATTCAGCTCGGTTGCTACCTTTGTCGATTTGTAGATTTCAGGATGAAATTGCTGTTCGGTGCGTGTATGACAGTACGCACATTCATCGCCATCATCACACTGCGTTGGCTCTCCCCATTCGTCTCCATGCTTTACATTTGGACACGGTGTTGACCTATATTTGAACTTTTTCGGAGATCTTCTCCTATCCCTTAAATTGTGAAATTGTGGACACGCATATCCTTGTCTACATAGTCTAGGAGGCTTTTTACACGCCTCAGTTTTATAATTCATTAAAACGTAATTAGCATCTGCAATAAAGAAAAAATAACACATTCCATGACGTTTAGCTTAGTTGTCAAATTTTCTCTTTTTACATTCAAATTAATTTGAACACAGGTATTGTACAGTGTATTGCAAATTCTCTAACCTTGCCATTTGGGATCATCTATCATCATATTCCTTTCTTTGTCTAATTGGTTAGGTCCACTAACTGTTTCTTCCGTAGTCTCTTGAATCTGCTGCTGTAATTCCTTAATATCAAACACTGGCGGACGCTTATCATGTTCTCCATGGGCAAAAGCACAATGGGCTCCATTTTTGACACAGAATCCTCTAGTGTCCGTTTCGTAAACACACATACACGTTTTAAAATATCTAAGATGATAACGGCGCTCTGTGTCACCTGCTGTTCTATGCAAGAATGGACAGCTGCAAAACCACAAATATAGGTTTATGAACAATTACATATTATCACTTTCCTCATCGTGAATGAAATTTGAT
This sequence comes from Sinella curviseta, assembly GCA_004115045.4. Lineage (NCBI taxonomy): Eukaryota > Metazoa > Arthropoda > Collembola > Entomobryomorpha > Entomobryidae > Sinella > Sinella curviseta. Next base: position 29,525,601 of record CM023203.3, on the reverse strand, counting down.
TATACAAATGACAACAACGTACTCATCTCCATCCGGACATGTCCCATTAGTTTCATCATATTTCGTACAGTAGGTATCCGGAGAATAGTTAAAAAGTCCATCACGTTTCTTTAGAATAGGTCTTCTTCTCCTCTGATTTGGAAAATGCCAATAGAAGCATGTAAACGGCCTATGTTGTGTACATTTATGCTGCGGAAACAGCGGACACTGGTCAACTCGGAATTCTTTTAAATACCTGAAATTTCCGACACGAGAAGAATAAAACATTTAAATTTTGACACATGTATGTTGGGTACAGACAGCTTGCTATCTGTGTAAAACAAAACGCACTTATAATGTGATGGCTTCTCTGTCTGCGTAGCTAACATTGCGACCAACTTGGTAGCGCTGACAGGCTCTCCACTGTTATTCATGCCTGCCGCTAACGATCCTGTTAAGGAGGGGGTTGGAGTTGAGGTTGATGTCGTTGAAGAGCCTGCCGTCGATGCTGATGTCGAGGGCATTCTCTCATTGATTAGTTTCGACAAAATTTACTTTAAAATATTTAAAACACTTGGTCACCACACTTAAAACATTTTTATCAAAGGTGCTTCGTCACGTTTATGAAAGAAAACAGGTATTCTCATAATACACTAATTTTTCCCTTCCCGTCCCCTTCCGCAGTCCTTTAAAAGAGGTACTTTGTCCGTCCTTTCACTCCGGTTCCTGTAATCAAAAATAAAATACATACACAATGAATGGAATCAGTTGTCACTGGATAATTAAATGAGCCTAGTTCGTTATTCCCATACAATTAACATTAATTTTATAATATTCAAAACATCGAGAAGATATTAAAAACCGTCTTGCACAATGCTCTACAACATAACCTAAAAGTTACAGCTGCTTCATTATCAAATACGCTAACTATACACACGTTTGATAGCTTGCTAATATTATGACCTTGAGATTGCTTCTACATTCGGATTAAATGGTTGACAGTTGATGGTAGCACTCGCTACATCCGTTGTCAAAATTACTATGAGCTAAACTTAACCCTAACTCAACATGACACTAGTTAACAAAAATTTTTACTAAATACGTTCAAGTGCTTGTAAAAATGTATTTAATAATGAACTAAAAAATACACGCAAATAATTTTGACTGGACGCACGAGTCATGAGCACTCTGTAGAGCTGACAGTTGACCAGCACGAAAATAGATCCTTGACAGTGCCAGTAATTCACATTAAAAATTACTAAAAACGTTAAAACAAGTAAAAACAATTAAAAAATCACACGACATTTGACAAACTGTCTCATTTACAAGTCGCTCCTGTCACTGTCAAACAATAAAAAAGTGTAATATCCTCCACTCAACCAGATGACAGCTTCCAACTTTGTAACAGCTGACAAACCTCAACTCTTGAACAACTTAACATCTATCTCATTTGCATTTCCTTTCCCTAAAAAACCTTTAAATTAAATTAAATTAAACTACTCTTCTTGACTCTTATCACAACAACCACAATTATGTACTTACCTCAACGAAAATCCTCTTCCTCTCTCCTGCTATCTGTCAACAACACGAAAATTCCAATAGTTTTTTCACACATTTAAATCACTTTTTTTATAATAATAACAACAAGATTTAATATACTTGGCAGTTAGTGGTCGATGCACGCTCACGCAAATGAACCACTTTTTGCTTTTTTTGTGTATCGTGTGAGTATTCTTCCACAAAGTCAAGTCACTAATAACTTTGAGATAACAACAACAAACCATCAATAACAATCACCACTACACCACCACAAGAATAAGCGCACAAAAAACAATGATGCATACTTTTTTTAATGCCCCATTATTCCATTCTAATTATTTATCGTTTTTTTACTCCTCCTCCTACACATGAGCCATACTAATTTGCGTTTGCTTTTTACTACGAACAAGTGAATGCATCAGAATCAGACACCACAAAGATAAATAATATTAATAAAATGCTAATATAAAGTTAAATGCAGATTCATTCAAGACTCTTGACTCGTCCACTGTCTTGCTTCTCATAATATTCCATTTCCATTTACTGTCGACTGTTTACTTTACCAAAAGAAATTATTACGACGATATGATGATGATGAGTGCTCTTCCACCACAAATAAAAAACTTCATTTAAACTTCAACTAAAGTAGTAAAGCAGAGTAGGAGCGCATCAAATATCAATAATAAAGTAGTAATATTAGTAGTACTAGTCGATTTTTTGTGTGTGTAGAGGTATGTATTAATTTTTTATGCTGATGATGTTGTTGATGATGATTGGAGGCAAGTTAAAGTGGCAGCAGCAAATATTATTATTATTATAGCAAAAAAATGGTTATGAATTTAAGTGATAGTTGTATATACTAACGTTATTTATAACGTTCTCTTCTGTTGTGTGTTTTTTTGTTGATCAATGATGATGATAAGAAAGAAGATGTACATTCATTAACTCTTGAAATAAAAAATATAAAAAAACTTTTTTTATAGGTGATAGGAGAGTTATGTTACTTATATCTCTCGTTCTTGTTGTTCCTCTCTCTATTATTTTTTTTCTTGTTCTTCGTCTTGTTGTTTAGTAAATGTGTGTAAATGGCTGTTGTTTTCCTCCGCTGCTGCTGCTGTGAGTAAAGTTGATGATGATGATGATGAGCTCTCTTTTAACCTGTACGACGACACGAGAATAAGAGAAATATATGTATGTATCCAAGTTGTTTGTACGTATTAACTATTAAGTGTAATAGTTATTATTATGTAGTTAGGTATGTGTTATGCGAGAGCAGTATAGTGTGCTTTTTTTATATATTATGTGCCTATATTAACTGCTGCTGCTAGAGAGAGAGAGAGAATAACAACAAAATAATGCATAATAATAAATACGCGACGGACGACGAGATTTTTTTTAACATGTTCTCATTTTCTTATATACCTTAAAGTTCTCTCTGTTATAACATTACTTTGCTTACAAAGTTGTAATAATAAAAAAAAATATTCAATCCAAAACACACACAAAGCTGTGAGGGGATAGAGAGATGACGAGTTTGATGTTTGTTGCTGCTAGCGTACTTTTTAGGGGAGCATTTTCACGCGACATGTAATGATTTGTGTAACCATTTTGTTAAGATTTTTAAGGCTTACAGATACGTATTTAGTGGCTGTTCCCTTATGACATTTTGTGTGTGTATCGTATCCACTTGATATCCTTTCGACGTAGTAGTAGTAAAGTAAGTAAGTATTATGGTAAAGTTTTAGTAAGTTTTGTTTTGTGAGGAATGCACAGAGAGGAGTTAAGAAAAGTGAGAGGTAGGTAGTAAGCGGAGCGCGTAGCATTTTGCTGTCGCGAGTGAGCTGCAGCTTCTTTTATCATTTAACACGATGCGGATAGGGTCACCTTCAGCATGGAATAGATGCACTCTGCATTATAACAAAAATGGTTTTTGTCTAAAAGTAAACCTATACGTGTACTTTTGTGTGGATTCACACGCACGAGTACGCTACGACTTGCTATGACAGATTCAGATAGAATTAGAGAAAGGTATCTACGTAGTAGGTATTTGTGTGGCCGTGAAACGGGTGTAATTGAGTAGCTAAAAAATGGATGTATTGTCATAGGTCATGAATATGAAGTCGTAAAATTCGTGTCATGAAAGCTAGGCAAGAGCAAACCTAAAAGGCTGAATTATGACGGCATGATCAGTTCAAAAATACAATTATGCAGATAAATATCGACTAATAAAAGGTTGTGACGTATAGTAAAGCGTATTATATCGCATTAGTTTAAAATGGGATGTACAACTTACTATCCATCCGCTTCCTAAATGAAAACTGCTGCCTGAGTATCATACAACCACAATTGGAAAGAAAATTACAATACGCTAACCTTTTGACAAATTGACACAGACCGACAAACTTTTAAGAGAAAGCAGAAAGCTACTACGAAAAGCTTGGGACTATGCAACAGCGCTCTTCTAAAACTTCACTTATGACTTTATCCATCATCATCTATTATCCGAGATATCCGATCCGATCTCTGTGATGTGCTTTTCTAGAAAAAAGGGGATTATATGCACTTATACATATAAAATCGTACAAATCGAATGTTTCACGTACGTTCTTTTTTTTCTTTCGCTCGCTCTATCAATTCGAATATACGACAAACTGTCTCTGTGTATCTGTGTATGTAAACTAAAAAAGTGTGATGTACCCTGTGTGTACCCTAGAGGATCAAGAGTTTATTGGTGTAAATGTAAAAGTGGATACATCACACATCTTCTTTTGCTGGCTTCACTTTATCATCATGATGATAGTTGGATGGCTTCTTCTCTCCTTTCAAAAGTTGTTTAGATGCACTCTATTCTGTAGAAACGAAGTACATATTCCTGATAATATTACTACTACATATTACTGTAGATTTCAAGCAAAGGCAAAATAATAATAATATGACGGGACGACGGTCGGTAACGTTGTTGGATATATAATGAGTAGTAAGTAGTAAAGAGGAATTTTTGAAAAGATGTTTATTATTTTCTATACCCAGACATACGAATACACATTCTACGCAACTTGTTTTCTCTGCATTTACCTAATACACATTCAATTCAAACAAAAACGCATGAATAAATATTATCTACGAGTGCTTGCTTACGTCTTCTGTATATAAAAATATTACACTGATTGCATTTGCGAGCTACATAATGTCAATACCAACTAAACCTACAATTCGTTCCAGTGTTCTTTACATCATCATCATCTCCGTCCACATTAATATAAGATGATCATCCGATGTTTAAAAAAATGTTATATAAGATTAACATATTTTTTTTCTCTTTATACCTAAAATACAGTATAAATACGGCAAACAAACCTGTCTTTCGAATTTTGAGTACGACGAACACGACAGAATACTAGGAGAGTGCTAAAACAGTATTTTTATATGGAATGCTGTATCCGTCAAGTGAAGCCAACTCGTAAAATGATCTCTGTGCTCTCTGCTCTTCGCTCGCAATATGTCCTTCTAAACTAATTTCATGTTGATTTTGTAGGAACACAAGGAATTATTATTGTCGAGTCGACTGGTCGGGTTGACGTTGGTTCGTTGCTCTGCTTTTTGTGATGCTGCTGATCTGAGAGCTCTGTCTCTTTTCTGTCCCTAGAGTTCTAGTCCTCTGTTCTGTAGTCAGTTAGTAAGCAGGAGAACGCGAGACAAGAGAAAATTTTGTGTATTATTTTACTACGAAAATAAATTTATATTGAGGATGAGCATGATCATGATGATCATCATCATTGTCCACCTAATACTGCTTAATGCTTCTATAATTACTCGTTCCTTCCTGATGACACGATAATAATACTTGTGTTGATGCACTGTTTGCTAAAAGGATCATTACATCTCTACATCATATCATATTATTAAGCCAAGCAATGTCAACGTTTTCTGTTGCGCCTCTTTTCTCTATATGGTATTTAGTCGAGTGGATATATGGAATTTCCACTTCCACAACTGACGCGTGATATTCGCCAGAAGAGATGGATTAAAATAGGCACACCGAACGTGAGCCTTCATGTAAATGCAGATAATAGACACAGCCGGTGTTACACTTACACTTTGACATTATTACTCTATGCATGTCAAGAATTCATGACCACGACAAAACCTCACATATTATCATTATGGCTTCCGATGTTGATTCATCTTATTACTCCGCGGGTAAAAGGAACAGCGAGAGAGAGAGAGGAGCCTTATGGATGGATGGGGACTATACATTTTGTTCTGTCTAGCGTAAAACATTTTCTTTCATGTTAACTTACTATAATAATATTATTATGTAGAGGCAGAGCGAGAGACTAAGCTGTTCTTTTATTCTTCCACGACAATATCATCTAATGATAATGATATGTAACGCTATCCTGGTGTTCCTTCCTACTGTTTCTCCACTTATCTATTGTTCCCCATTGTGTGCGTAGTATGACTAAGCGTTGTATAGTTCTCTGCTGCCCGAGGAAAAAGGGATTCACTAGCAATTCACCTAAAACTTTATTATAAGCCGCTAGAAGTCAATTTACTAGCAGCAAGAAGGCATTCATATAGCAAGCACAAAAGCGGCAGAGAGAAACCAGAAACACTTTTGTCTTTGTGGTTGATTGTATGTACGTAAAGGAGAGGAATTTGCTTTACTACCACCATCACTTTAGGGTATACTAATATTATGGATGTTCACTTTTGTCTTGTGGGTTATTATGAGGAGTGAGAGAGGAGATGTATAAAAATGTTGAAAGGAGGAATGTCATCATCATGAACATTGAGCGTGTTGCGTGTATCAACGTCAACACGGACGTACAAAAAAGACATTCATAAATAAGCTCGTACGATATTCAATATTATAGGTTCATACCTAACCTATCCTTACACCTTATGTGCATCATCCCTAAATGTATATCGTAGTATTATGTAAATGTAAATAAAGCAAGTTTATATCCTTTTGTGTGACAAATTTCTTTGATGACATTCTCCAAGCGAATTTTACTACTCAGCCAAGTGTGTCCAATGCAATGCAAGGAATTCGGAAAACGCAAAATGTTTGTTATCCTCACTAACGTCTCCCACCACCGCGACACAACCACAATAATCATTTGTAGCGTTTGTTCGTGTGATCCATAATATCCATAATCATAATGTTTTATCTAAAACTCCCATCTTGCATCCCACTAAATTTTGCGTTGGGGCTACGTGATACTCAAGGTATTGGGAAAGCAGGTAGGATGAGGATAACGAGAAATGTAATGATTGCCAACAGTGGCATATTTATTTATCATGATGACCTTAAACTGTATGAGCGAGCATGCCATAACCATAATATTAATACACGATGCTAAACTATTTAAGTGCTGCTGCTGATCTATAATTTAAAGGCAGGTTTGTGCTGTAGTTTCCTCTTCCTAACCACAAAATCCATGAAAATCCAATCAAAATCAGTATACCAGTGTTTTGCAAATGAGGAATCCTTGGGAAATGACTGCCTCGTGTTCATAATAAATTCCTTGTTCCTGCTATAAAGCTTCCCGTTTGTACCGAGACAGTCAGTAACTAGAAATATTAGTTTGTATGTAGATATACTGGTTGAACTATGAAAGTTTAATGAGGTGAATGGAATAATGAATAGAAATTGACTTTCCCCTGGTTCTGCCAAAAAACTCCACAAGTACATGTATGAATACAGATAAACGCAATTGTGATGGATAAAATATTCTTTGCATATTGACATCTATCTCAGTACACATGTACTGCTTTCTCTGACATGAGTCATAGTAGAAGTATCTTGATTTTAGAAGCACATTTTTGGGGAAGCAGCAAACAGGCTAGCAAGCGGTGTTTTTTCCATTGCTTTCTCGGACCGAAGCGTTTCCCAGTTCCATGGGAAGAGGGCATCAAACAAATGAAACCGAGTTTCTGGCGAGAACGCTGAGACGCGGAGATAGAGAGGAACTAGAGAGAAGTCTAGGGTCTACCAAGCTGTCTGTTTTCATTCGTCGGAAGAATCCTATGAAATATTTTTGTAACCTGCTTTATTTTTCTTTTCGCAAAATAATAATAGTAATCATCTCAGGGATTCAAAGAGAAATGTCCTGAATTCTTGATTCCTACTACTATTACATTATGTACATCTGTAATACTTTCCTTCTTCTAAAACATCTTACATTTTGATTTGTACTACAAAACACCTACTGTTTATTTGACAGTTTCACGGTTGCAGGAAATAAGCTGTCATTTTTTTAACGGCGAGAAATAAACTTCAGTGAGGTTGAAAAGTCTTCTTCCTACATTACATATTATATGCATGTAACATGTTTTATTATGCAAATGTCAAATCGAAACAAGACGGGAAAAAATTGGCTGTCTGTCACCAGTCACTGCCGCTGTTCTTCTGTGTGATGGGAACAAGATGAGCTCATGTTTGTTTCGGAAATCAGTTTGGGTTTTCCATACGCAAAAAAAAAAGAAGACAGAAGGATACCGACATTTCTATCTAGTATACTTTTTCTCCGCCGAATTATCCTGTTATTTACGCGAATTCATTCATATTGCATTTTTTAGGTAGGTATATAGCTTTTTAGACCGTACGACACACGGCCAATCAGATCATGTTGTTTTGTTTTTTCGCAAAGTTTATTTATTTTTCGTCAGAACTCCAATTTAAATTCGAAATGTTATACAAGTCTTATAAACACACAAAAATACAAAGAAAAAAGATCCGATTGAAGATAATAGTAAAGAGAATTGGAAGAGAGAGAGAGGTGTCAACAAATGAGACGGATGTTCCGTTTCTTTCTTTTTTGCTTAATAGTTTATAGGTAGCTATTTGCTAACTAACTTTTGCTACTGCCATGTTTCATAAACGGAATGATGATCATGATGATGATGATAAGGATGCACCATGAAATCCGTTTTTGTTCATGTGCCAATAAATTCCCCGAGATTTTGAAAGCAGAACCGTAAAAGACATCACAAAACACTCTCTATCTCTATACGTCTCCTCTAAAAAGCCGGGTGTAAGTCATCTCATTACACATTTCATACATGAAATCACTCGCTGTGCTCCTGCTCCTGCTGCTAAAAACTTTTCAGGAAGATTTCGCCCATCACATCAACTCTACACACATTTTGCTCCCATAAACACATTATTATTGCCAGCAGTAAAAAAAATATGCAAAGTGAATCAGAATTGTCCATGCATGGACCATCAGTTTCGGAAAAAAAAATTTTTGTATCACTGTTCGCCTTTTCCTCCCTCTACCCATAAAATTTGTCAATTTAGCATCTGATCAAGATCATCATCACCAGCATAGCAGCAGAAGAAGGAGAAAAAAATGGAGACAGTCAAAATTCTTCTTTAGATTTTCTATCGTAATTGTGTACACACATGTTCCACAGAAGAAGACACCGACATAGACACAAACACAATCCTGGTGTGTTATGCCTTTATGTTATGCTATCCGAAGAAAAAAAGAAAAAACGCAACAAATGAGCAACTGTGGCTTCACACTTCTGTTTTGCCCTGATTTTCCTTAAAAAGCAGATATATAGGTACATAGTATTATTATTATATTACCATTACCATGCATTTAGGTATATGCATGAAGAAACCCCTGTTATAGCTGCAGCAGAAGAGGGAAGCATGTGCCCAGAAAATAAAAAAAGCATCATTTTCTATTTTCCTTTCCCTTCTTAAATTTCCATCTTGTTCCAAGATTATTAAGGAAGGATGTTACTACTACTGCTACATTATATTATTCATCTCCATCTCCTCTTATTATACTAACTACTCCATTCCACTCACAAATCTCTTGTTTCTTTGTCGTTTTGTGTTGTTGGTCGTCGTCGTCGGTTTGTTGGTTTTGGTTTTTACTGGTACTGCTACTACTCCTGCTAGTAGTAGTGGTGGTACACAAAAAGAGATGATGGATATCAATTGGAAAAAGGGAAAATCTGCTGTAGCTCGTTTTCTTCTTCTTCTTCTCTCTCGTTTTTTGGCTTTTTGGATGGATTGGCATGTTCAGGTTGAAATAAGACTTCTTGAGAAACACGACAGTTTTTTTACTTCTTTGGCATCTTTATTGCTAGCTTCTTCTTGTGGCATATAGCATATCCATCCATGCAATACCCCCAAGTGCCGTATTGAAATACGGACAACTCCAATACTTTGATACTAATAACTTTAACTGCTCACTCTACTTACTCGGGACTCAGGAGGAGAAAGGGATGCTTCTTCGGTCCTCACACCATCTTCCCCCGTTTTTAGTGAAAAGAGCACTCATGACGCTTTTGAAATATGTACATGATTCTGACAACCGGAAGTTTAAGCCGTTCCTACCATCCCGAAATCCGTCCTTTTCTTTGCATAATATTACGTGTATGCATATTCATGTTGTCGTTATGTTCGAAAGGAAGAAAATAAGGTTCTTCTTTTTCTTTTGGCGCAGATGTGTCCTCCTGCCTCCTCTTCTTCATCTTGTTTCTCTGTGTGATGTGATGAATCCACCCTTTTTCTCTAATTTTAGAAACGTCTCTCTCGCATCTTGTTCTTCTTCTAGCAATAACATCCTTTTTTCTTCTTCATACAAATACCTATGCTACTACTCCTAGTTTGTACTCTACACATTCCAAATTCCAAAATGTAATATAATGTTTTCAATGTGCACATCATCCAACAACACACATTTTGAATAGAGCCAACCACACGACACAAGAGCGACGATACTAATCACTCGCGTTTCGTCTTTTTTTTCTTCTCCTTCTCCTGTTCGGAGATTTCGGAGGGGAAGTGCACGATTTAATGTGCTAAAGGGGGCATGGCTTTTTCGTTCGTTCAGAAAAAATATATATGTATGGTTAGCGATGGTGGTGGTGGTGTTGTACATTACCTCCCGGGTTCCTCCATTCCATCCATCCCATCGTCTTAAACATGATGACGATGATGATATGTACATTATAACGATAATGTGGATGAAGATGATGATGCACCGAAAAAATTCCTTTTTTTCCTTCTCTTTCGAGATGAGGATGAGCAGCAACAGAGAAGAGGATTACGACGACGGATATTCCCCGGTCTTCTCGGTCACTGCCATTCCGAACTTGGATTTGGATGTGATCACAAGACCCCCTTTGTTCTCTTGTGTGTGTGGAGAGAGGAGAATCAAGTGTATCCTTATTTCGTGTTCCAAGCCAACATATTGCATATCATCATCATCATCATTTTTTTCTTGTAAATACTTTCGTTAACTTTTAAACCCTTCTCTCTCTCGTTATTTATTGGTGTCTCTCTATTATCCCATATCCTGTTTCTCTGGTGTGCTTTATATTTTTTGTGGTTTTAATTGAGATAAAAATTGGATGAGCTGCGAGAAAGTAGTAAGTACGCAGCAGCAGCAACAGCAAAAGTCAGTACGCCATCACCACGAGTCTCAATTTCGTTTTTCTTACTCTCTCCCTCTGTTTTTCCAAGGCGCTGGTGCTGCGTTGTGGTGATCATTAGAGCGGAAGATAAAATCCTCTTTTCGCACTTTCAAGAGGAAAAGTGGCCCCGTTGAAGGAAACGGAAGACAACGGCTACAGCCCAGTGACGTCGTCGTTAGCCACAGTTGCTCCCACGACCACGGCTGGTGCTACTGCCAACAGCGTTGTCTCCTCGTCATCGTCATCGTCCACGTCTTTTGCAACAACTACAATCACAGCTAACAATACGGCTTCAATTGTTGAAGCCTCGCCGCAGTCCACGTCTCCTGTACCGGTTATCGAGCCAGTCGCAGAACAAACACAAGTAGATAGGGAAACAGAGCAAGAGCCCTCCCAGCCATCCGGCTCCTCCACTACTGAGGAACCCCAATCTGAACCAGAGAAAGAACAAGTACCCCAAGTTCTAGCCCCCGAGAAAGAGGAAGAAGAAAGTTCCCAGGTAGTATCCCAACCAGAGGGGTCGGAGCAGGAAGAGGGAATCGAAGCAGCAACTGCAGCAGTAGGTCTTTCCGGAGAGGTCCCAGTTGGCACGTCGGCAACCTCGTCGACGTCCACCTCATCAGCAGCCACCATTTTGGGCGTGAGCGTGATAGCGTCAAACGGAGACAGTACGGGTTCTCCACCTCCAGCAAAAAAGCGGGCGCTGGTAGCTGGTGGAAGTGGGGCAAGCGCGGTAGCCGCTCCAGCTTCGTTCTACGCTCCAGCCGCAAGCCTTCACCAGGCTGCTGCTGCTCTCATTTTGCCAGCTTCTGTTGCAGCTCATCAGGCCAACTCCAGTGTAGCCGCAGGTCCTAGCGGGACCACCAGTGCAGAAGACGCTGCTGCCGCCGCAGCGGCGGCTGCCATGATCACTGCTGCTGCTCAGCAACACAGTTCTTCAGCAGCGCAGGGAGCGAGTGCCACGCCCATTTCCAGCGCCAGCAACCAGGTTATTGTTGGAAGCGGTGCTAGTGCAAATCCAGTGGCGTCCCTTACATACGCTAATCATACAGGTAGGTAACTACACGGTTATTATTGCTAAGATGATAATCATTAGACAATAACAGCTCTTGGATATTATCGCTTTATGCAAAACTATTACTGCTCTTTTCACTTTTCCATATTAAGTACGAGTACGACGTATGTATAGGTACATGTATATGCTTGACAAATTACAAAATCCGATAAACAGTCAGTCAGGCAGAGTAGGGAACAATAGACAATTAAAATTTATCAAGTTTGGGAATAGGCTGACTCGGCTATGTTCTTTTGAAGTCCATTCATAGCTTTTCTATTTTTAATAATGCACTTTGCGCATCATTCAAGGCAAATGGTTCAACGTTCCATTGAAGTTGTAGTTATTTTGTAACGCATTTTTACCTTTATAGAGCATATTTTAATATTTTCTCTATTTTATTCGTACAAGAATTTAAGTTATGTATCGTACACTAGTTTGATTCGTATTGTTAACGACTTGGAGGAACAATATAGGTAGCTATTTCATAGGTGTCATTAATTTTATAATTCCATTGAATGAATGGTGACATATTAAAAGTCAATTCGTAGAATCAACGTGAATTGATGTATAGTGCAGCAGCATTTGATGAAATCGAGTCATGTTAGCAATGTAATGCAAGTAGAGTAATAGATAGATTTGTCTTAACTTTTAAAACCCAATTTTTGCGCTTATTACCTCCGGTGTCAGTTTGTGAGTTGAGCTTGTTGTGACTGTGATATCAAAAATATTTGTACCAAAATAACTGTAGTTAGTGCATCATATAGGAAGGAAAATGGCAGCAGAATCGAATGAAAAAGAAAGTGAATCCGCAGTGGAGTTGGAAGTTAGGAAAGTACTCGATGACATTTTGGACACCCTAGATGTGTGTGATGGCGATAGCAATAGTAGTGGCATCATGGTGTCAAAACAAGCTTTACCTGATATCCGATCTAAACCCACGTCAGAGTCCGCCGACTCATCCTCAATGAAAACGCCACATCAGAAGAACAAGAGACCGCATAACAATAGGCGTACATTAATCCCATCAATCCCAAACTTTCATTCTAATGACCGATTTCCTTATAACGGCAGTAGTAGCAGTAGTAGTAGAAAGCGCCGAGTTCCAAATTCTAATGGCATTTCTTATACCTTTAACGGTTATGGAGATGGACTGCTTCAACTTCCTCACCAGTTTCTAACAGCAGACATTTATTATGACCCACAACAACATCATTATTATCAACCGTTGCAGAGCTGTAATAATGCTAGTAGTAACATTGACTTATTTTTTCGTGGTGCTGGTTATTGGCGCAAAGGTGAATCTAGTGGAATTGTCGGAACTGGTGCTGGAGCGGATGTGATGCCAAGTTTGAGTTCTGCAGCAACGCAATTAATCACGCCTACCTTGATGGGTCAGCAGAAGGATACGACTTGGACGAAACTCTTTGTAGGTGGTCTTCCCTATCACACAACTGACAAAAGTCTCCGGGATCACTTTAAGGTTTATGGAGACATTGAGGAAGCCGTCGTCATCACTGACAGGCAAACTGGCAAGAGTCGTGGTTATGGATTTGTATGTTGTTCACTTATCGTATAAAATTATTTGTACCCATTTAAGTGCAAAATTAGTTAACTTTTTCAACCCATTCTTGATTTACCCCATTCCAGGTTATTATGGCAGATCGAGCTTCAGCTGAACGGGCATGCAAGGAACCAAATCCCATTATCGACGGGAGGAAAGCAAACGTGAATCTTGCCATTTTGGGGGCAAAGCCGAGAGGAAATGTGGCTGCGTTAACGGCAGTAAACAACGCTGTGGCTGCGGCCAACGCTGCCGCCGCTTTAGCTGCTGCATCTGGTGGTAAGAAATTTAATAGAAAGCTAAAAAAATGAACATTTTCATTGAGAAAAATGAAAAAAGCAGGTTACTACTAATTTTTCGGTATGTTCCCCTCCACTCCTCTTTAAATAGTTACAAGTAACTCTATATAGTTCCTCTTCCAGTTCGTTTTACTTTAAAGTATTTCCCCTTTAATATAATAATTACAACTTAAGAACATATTCAGGTGTCAAAAAGTGAGATTTGCCCTTTGTCAAACACTGTATTGTGAGAGTCGGCAATATTGAATGAAAAATGTAAACTTTTCATTCATGTCGGTCTTTTTAATTTGTCCTCCTCCAGTTAAGTATATATGTAGTTATTTATGTTTTTAAGAGCTTAACATTTAATGAGGCTGGCTAAAGACACACACAGAATTGAGATTCATTTTACATGATTTTCTGCACTTTTTTTCAATTTTACATTTTTTCTGTTATCATTGCATTTTATCGGCATCTTTTTTTCTTGTTGCGTTTTCTATTTAATAATAATATGCTTGAGTATATTAAGATGATCATCTTATCTTATCCAGTTTTATATACCATGCAATTTTATAATACAAAAAACTTAAAAACTTATCAATATGTTCTGTTTTTAGTAGTGACAAGAAGCAAAAGTATGACTTATCGTTTTACAGCTGCCCTCCGCAGTTCCTTTGAAAAAAGTGAAGTAGTAGTCGATTTGCATTTTCGTATTTTCTGATTGGGTGCTGCTCTGCTGGCTTTAATGTACAAATTCGTTTCTAAAAAATAGCTATAAATACAATTTTTTTTACTTTACGTTTTTACTGTCGTGACAGCCATGTGCACGCACACACAAACACATTACTCATGAGAAAAATGAGGACGACGGATGTGGATGGATCCCATGCGCATCCATAATATCATATCACTGCCAAAAGAGTGCCAAGTTTCTTTTTCAAAAATATTTTATGGGGTTGCCAGTTTTTATTTTTTGTATTGAACGCTGTCACATTGTTAGACTAACCACACATGACATGACATTTTTAAGGTGTCCGACATTAATTAGGAATTTTACCGTTTCGTTTCACACAAACACACACACATGATGTTAATTACGTTGTACTGTGATATATGTATGTATATATAATATGTATTACTTTTAATTATTATTATTACTATGTAAAGTGTGTGTAAGATATTTTTATCCTTTGTCTTTTCATTAGCATTATTATTATCATTATTATTTATTATTATTTTTTATTGTTTTCTCTCTACCAAACCCACCATCTTCTATGTATTCTCTAGACTGTACATGAGAAAATTTGCATCTTCTCTGATCTGATTCTCTCTGGTGGAGTGACTAGTAGTGAATTTTGATCTTTGTTTCCTCTTCTTCTTCTTTTTTTTGTTTTTTTTTTCTTTCTCGTTGTTGCTGTTGTTGTATGTATGTATTGTTTCTTCTTTTTTATGTGTTTTTTATAGCCTTTCCATTCAATACAGCTACTAGTGCAATTCATAGAGCAGCGGCCGCTGCAGCCGCTGCTGCTGCTGCCACGGGTGGTGTATCCAGTGTGTATCCTTCTGTTGCTACTACTACCAATCCTTCCACCGCTGCAGCGCTTCTCGCTGCCTCCCAGTATGGGTAAGTGACTCTCCACCAAAAAAACAATCCAACACAGCAACAACTACACATGAAAAATGATGATGAGATGAGAGAGAGAGAGAGAGAGAGAGAGATGAGCGATGAGCTAAAAAAGAAAGAAAAAAATGAGAGGCAAGCTCCCCCCACCTTCTTCACCACCACCACATACACACAATGACAGAAATTTATTATTAATATTTCCTCCATCAATCACCTCATTTTCTCTATATATTGTTTGCTCAGTACTTTTTTTCAGTTTAAAAAAATCGTAGTCTTTTCTTAATAATTTTTTTTGATTCGCAAATAAACACAATATGTTCGTGTCAAAACAGTAATTATTACTATTATTATTGCGAGGTTTTGAAAATGGGTGACGTAATATAATCTATTTAAAAATTGACTGGAGTGATATGATGATGATTATAATGATGATAACTAGAGTTTACTTTGATATGGTTGATATGAACTTTTTATTGAGCAGAGCTATCTTTGATTATTAACTTTATGATGCTGGTGACTGTGTTGTTTGCTCGCAATTTGTTATTATGTAATATTGTCATGTAATATGATGATATTATTATAATTTATATATTTATTTACATTCGACATTTTATGAATTGCCTTGAGTTTAACTATTGAAGTACTTTATTTATATATTATGACGCCTTTTTCGGTGGCATTTTTATTCAAGTAACTTTTTTTGTCCTATTTTGAAAATATCTCTATATATATTTGATATTTATATATATATATCTGCTCTGATGATGTTGCTTGCGTAAAAAGTTTGATTTTTATGGGATTTGTAAAGTGTTGATGAATGTGAGAGGTGGAAAGCAGAAAGAAATCACTCAAACAAAATTTTGAAAAAAATAAGATTCATCTAAAAATTCCTTGAAAATTCATGTAATTTTTTCATGAACCACCATACGTAACTTTAATATCTTATTAAACTGCAGCTTTAAAATATATATATATGTTTTTTTGTGTGCTTAAAAACTAACATCTCGCATTAATGTGTCTTTTTGTTGACCCTTTGCACATTTCACAGCCTGACACCCTCCAGCGTTTCAGCGTTAAGCCCCGCCGCTGCAAACCAGCAGCCACAAGTATCTGCTGCAGGAATGATGCCCAGCGCTGCAACGCAAGCGAGCTATTTGTATCACGCTGCCGCAGCGGCCCATCAACCTCAGTCAGCAGCCGCTCAACAGGCCGCGGCGGCCGCAGCCGCCGCCGCAGCAGCGGCAGCGTATGGTGGATCACCGCTGCTTTCACTTCAACATCATCCGCATCAAAGTGCAGGGATTTCTACAACGTCACCGGCGTTTGCTGCCGCTTTGGCAGCACAACAAGCGTCAGCGCAACATCTTCAGTTTTATGATACCACAGGCGCTGCCGCCGCAGGTTATCATCACCACCATCAAGTGGCTGTGTCAGGCGCTGGTCAAACTGCAGGAACTGCCGCTCAAGCGACGGCAGCTAATCCTTCGAATGCTACTGGTCTCACAAGTGCCGCCAATGTGGTACGTTTCCAGACAAAAGATCGAAGTAACTTTTACTTCTTTTTTGTTTTTCGTTCAACTACACATCCTTTCCCCCAACATTTCCAATGTCCAACCGTCTTAAAACATTTTAAGTGTAATTTTTTTCAAAAGCTAATGATAATTTCTTTCTTCATGTTATGTGTAGGTGGGCTCAGGATCCACAGCCGTCTCTACAGGAGCTCACCATTACAGCCAAGGAGCAGCCACGGGTCACCATCACTTGTCCGCAGCAGCGCAACAAGCGTTCGCAGCATTGGCCCACTTGGATCCCTATACTTCTAGTTACTTGGCTGCCGCCGCTGCGGCCTCTGGGCAAAACGCTCAGAATAGTGCCAACTCTGCAGCTACCCAGGCCTATTATATACCAAGTAACGCTGCCGCGGCGGCGGCGGCAGCAGCAGCTGCAGCGGCCGGTGGAGCTCAAGGAGCTCATCATCACCATTCGCATCACCCAAGTGCTAATCCTTACGCTGCAGCAGCTGCCCCATAAGTCAACAATTGCAAACAGCCTTCGCATTTTTTTCAAAATATTTTTCTTTAAAGGATCAATTTTAATTATTATGTGTTGCTCAAGGACAAAAATACAATCTACTGACCATTATAATGTTACTTACCTTTTATGCCATAAGCATGTAAAGTTAAAGGGAAAGTAGGGAAAGTTTTTGGTTAAATACAACATATGTACCACATTAATCAACTTTTGTGTAGGCTGTAAAAATGTAATTATAGGTGATTAATTACACGTCTTGTTATATTCAACAGGTATTAATTATTGCAACAAGGGTGTTATGAATTATGTTGTTCATAGGTGTAACAGTATACTATTATATGCTATTATTAGTGCACACATTTAAATATAATTGATTCGTACGCTATGAAATTGTTACTGAGCATATATATAACTGTGTAGTTTTCAATAAAAATGCCGTTTAATTAAAAATATTTAAATATATGTATGTCGTATGAATATTATATTCAATGCAGTACAATATTCAGAAATAAAAAAATAAACTTTCACATTATATGTACACAAATGACACGGGAGTATCAGTATTTTTTTCATTTGTAGGAAATGCGTAATATTTATTTTTCATTTTCATTTCCGTCCTTAATATAACTTTTATATAAGTAGTAGTAATCAATTATAATATAACACGTGTTGATTGTTGCATCGCGTCCTTCTCTTCACACTTCTACAAACCAGCTAAATCCATTCCTTATAAAGTAACGGAAACAAGTTTGAGTCTGCATACAGACATTTTCCTAAATTCTACACCGCATTCAATTCAATATAATTTACAGAGTAGTGACTTCAACCTCCAAACTTCATTCATTCATAAGCCGAAGATAACTGATTTTTTAAATAGAATTCTGTTAATTATAGATGTACCATATCATCTCGCAAATGTTTAATTCTTTATATCTATGTACACGTCCTTACATTCAAGTATCACATGATTTGATGATCATCGGTTTCTTACGTACAGTTAAAACAATAATAATAATAATAATCCGTTTCTCTGCTTCGCGTTTAAACTAGTCTGTCTGCTAGTAATGCATTATTGTGATTATATTGATAAATATAATACCATATTATTTTGTTAATATTCAATATATTAGTTGTATGTATGCTTCGTTGTAAATTACACTGTGTGATTGAGTGAATCCTTAAGTAAAGGACTATATGCTTTAGTTTGTAAGTATATTTTTGTTTATTGGCAAAATGCAGATTTTGATTAATGTTCATTTGTCCTTAATTGCGGCAGTAGCGTGAGAGATTAGAGTGAGTTTAGTAGGGAGGGAGAAAGCATATTTTTTATGATGATCAATATATCTTGGCATTTTCATCAGTTAGAAACATTTTTTGTAGCAATTTGTATTAACATGCTTATAATACTCATTACTATTTACAGTACCTATTAGTACCTAGAAGAAGATACGTTACTGGCTATTTAATTAGGAATTAATACTTTTTATACAATGTACAATGATGAGAATCTTATCATCATCAGATAAGCAGTATAATAATGTATAATCATGTAGTGCATAAAAGTGATATATACTTTTTTTCTGACCAGTCCAGTCCAATTTTGTGACCTTTCCAGGAAGTTCATGCAGATTGTTTTACCAAATTGGCGGAATAAATGTAAAATGGACAATGCTACAAAGCACACTAGCAAAATTTCATGGCAGTACTCAAATTAACCTACTTCCAGCCTACATAGAAAAAAGTTGAAAAGTTCAAGTATGTAGTAATAAAATTATGACAATATAATATAATCTTGATATATAAATTGGCATAGAACAGACAATCAGTTCGCTCGTTGCATAAAAAATGGTAGTATTCAGTTTGTTACTTGTTGGTAAGTAGGTATGTATGTATTTTATGGAATGACTACTGGATATATAATATCTGAAGAGGAGGATACGTAAAATATTTTGCTAACTCAGCAGAAGTAGTTGATGCAGTGGAGATTGCCCGCTTGTAAAAAGCAGCACACCATTCTTTGTAATTAAAACTTCTTAATCGATTTATATATACTACAGCTTAAAATCACAATCAGTACAAAATGGAAATATAATATATGCATATATTTAATATTTTATGCGCTATGAGCTATAGCGTTTCGTATATCATAATTTTATGAGCTATACAGTATATAACTCGAAAAAATTAATAATTAAAAGTTATAACGAGCTCTATATCTACATAGTTTATAACTGAAAGTTTCCTACATAATAATAATATATATTATCGACAATATATTATAATGAATTATTTTACGGATAGTATCGATGATGAGTATGTTGAGTAGTAGTTTTTCGGAGGTTCATTTTGACATTGTTGAATTTGTTGAAGAAGTTGTTATTGTTTTTGGAGGAGGATAAGGAGGGACGTCGATTGATCACATTGCCATGTCTCTTTGACTAGCTGTCG
Source organism: Sinella curviseta (assembly GCA_004115045.4). Taxonomy (NCBI): domain Eukaryota; kingdom Metazoa; phylum Arthropoda; class Collembola; order Entomobryomorpha; family Entomobryidae; genus Sinella; species Sinella curviseta. The sequence goes on along the minus strand of CM023203.3, from coordinate 29,505,640 downwards.
ATTTCGTAAATTTCATCCGCTTGTTGTTGGAGTGCGGCCGCCTCGAGCGCCAGCTCACTTTTCTCCTTCTGCTGGTTGAACTGCCGCTGTTGCTCGGGCGTAAAGTAGTAAATGTGGTAGCTAAGATTTTGCCTCTGGGGTCAGGTAACCAGGCTAATAGGATTATACCTCATCATCTTGCTGACAGACATCCACATGACGCTGGCGAGAACGCATACCCCAACTCCGGCCCAGGCGAGTTGCAGGGACCAACCGAGTGTTACCAAACGGGCGGTTCGAAAGTCATCAGATTTTTCCAGGTCAGGAATCAGCCGCGTCCACACGTCCAGTGGTTCGTAGTCATCGGCTCGGTTCCGGTGTTTGACATGAACAATGGCAAGGGTGAAAATGGCAAAGAGGGCGGCCAGCACATAGATCACGCCGGTGACCAGCACCGCACTGATCTGAACTCGGAAGATGCCGAATAGGCCGACAAGGATGGCAGAGCCCAGGAGTATCAGGCAAACCATCGCACAGGCTATCGCCAAATTTTGCATGCCTGTAAATACATACAAAAGAAGAGAAAAAAATAAACATGACATTTTTATATTATTACATTTTTTTATTCCATTTTTACAACTTGGCTTTTCCAAGAAATAAAACCACTTTCTGAGTTTTCTCCAAGAAAATTCCTTTTTATATTCCGTCTCACTCAGGACAGATTCCGTTTTTATTGGAAAGGTAAACATGAATGACTTGGATTAGATTAGCGGTGAAATGACTGCCATGCCGCCGCCACCACCGCCACCAGTAGTGCCACAGACAGACACACAAGAAGAAAAACATGCAGGGACAGAGTGAAAGAAAACTTGTCAAGTCAGCAAAACTTTATCGCGCGCCACCTCAGCCAGCTTAGATAAGACTACCGACTGACTACCACAAAAAAACTTTCTTTTTTTCTTCTTTAAAATGCTCCATTGGTAATATTATTATGCCACCGTTCCAGGTAGAAGTGATCTAGCATAATCCCCTCTGCTGCTTACGCATCTATTCTACCACCGTTTTTTTCTGCAGGTAGCACCGCAATCATCGACAAATCCATAAAAGGCATATTTCAAGATTAGTCAGAGAAAGAGAGAGAGAGACAGAGTTCTCCGAATGTGACGTATGAAGGGACCCTTAAAAATCCCAGAGATGAAGATGTGGTGGATGGAAGAGAAAAAATTCAAAGCTGGATTGGCTTGGTATGCATGGGCATGTATCCAAAGCCGAAAAAAAGTCTTGAAAAGAATAAAAGAGGAGGCAAAGGCAACACACATACGACACACTCTACAGCAATAGACGAGGTCGTCTTGTGTTGTAATGGGCAAAGTTTTGTTTGCCACACATGATGCCACAAAAGGAGGAAGGAAGGAGGACAACAAAGACGACAAACGGTGATGGTACTCGTACGTTTGGCTTAAGTACATACATAATAGTACGTTAAGGTCTTGTCGCTACCACTGCTACTACTCCATTCCGGTGTGGTGCCAGGTAAGTAAAAGGAAGTTTGCTGAGTTTTATTTTTGGTGAAAGTGAGTGAGTGGTGTGTGTATGTGTGGTGGTGGTTGGGTTTGGCTATTCTTTCACCAAGCTAAAATGTCATAGTGCCATTATGTATGTATAAGTTGTTCACTGGCTAACACTGATATGTCCACGGATAGAAGAGCACATAAAAAATTCTCTAAAAACTTTCTCCAGTAGTAATAGTAGCAATTTCCAAGTAGTCTTTTCCACCTTTCATTCACATAATACGGCAGCCACAAATAACCGTATATAGACCTCTGCTCAGGTTTTGTGTTTTGGAGGAAAAGTATAAATATGTATCATGTTGTTGTAACTGTCCCCGTCGTGATCATCATCCCGTGTAGGGCATTGCTTGTGCTTGTGTGTGTGGCGGAAATGAAAGTCAGAACCACATCTTGTCCCTATATAGCTGTTCTATATATACCCTAATAACATACTGCCAGACAACCTGAACTAATCCATAATGCAATACTCAACGGAGAAAAAAAATATCCTGCCCACGAGTAGCAGCAGCACAAGTTTTTGTGCTCTTCTGAGTAGCTTTATTTTTTCCTCGCTTGTCCATGACAAAAGCCCACACACACCTTGAAAAAATTAAGATTTTATTAGATAAAAAAGTATAAGAGGACAAGAGAGGAGAAAAGGAAGGACATTGTGACAATAATACAATGCATTCCTAACTCCTCATTTTGAAACTGTATGCCATAATAAGACTGGCATTAATGCGAGGCTACCTAACTGTTTTAAATTTAAAATGCTAAAATCCTCTCCTGCTACTGCGGCAGATGGGAAGCTCTAATAGCAATTTTTTTTCTTTGTACGGAAGACAAGAAGACAAGATATGTAACGTAACACTTACATATTATGGCAGTAAAGACATATATTATATGGAAGGATAATTAGTGGCAGGAGGACAGCAGGAGAGAGGGGAAAAAGAAAAAAAAAGTGAAGTAACTTCAAGGGTACTTTTTCCCTTCCCAACAAAATTTCCAGATGGGATGGCAAGTAGGAACGGATGTGTGGAGTTGGAGAGCATGCAACATACTTCTTTTATGCTTTCACTTAAACACCATGTATACCTATCCCAGCTGCCTACTTGCTTTACATAACCATATATTATTTTAATGTGGATGCCTACGGCCTCCACACACACACATACGTGGGTACTTATATCAAACTCATTTAGTGAAGCTTTTAGTTGAGTAATTCTTGTACCAAAAAGTAGCATCCAAGTTTCAAGAAGAAACAGTAAAAAAGTCACATATAGCCGCGGAGGCACATACGCAATAACGCTGCAAATAATCATGATGAAAAAAACGGGAAAAGGATATTAGAAGTGGCAGGAGCAGCAACATCTCTATCTCTTCTCCTTTGCTTCAATTTTTTTCTCTTTCTCTCTCTCTCGGTGCCTTTCTCTCGTTCGTTTCGTAACAGCTGCTATATGTAGTTTGCTGGTTTGCGTTTACATAAATCCGTCTTCTTTTGCTCATCCCTTACCACCATATTTTTTGGAATGTTTTGTGATATGTCCTGTGAGCTGCATCAGCACAGTCCTGTGAGTTTGGAGGAGGATGCGATCATGATGATGATGATGTCGACTAGGAGGATGGTGATTATGGAGAATGTTGTTGCTTCAAAATGTATGTATGATATGATGGCGATGACGAGGTACTACTATACAACTTCCTGTGTATCGCGTTCCAAAATGTTACCGCTCCTGCCTTGTTGCCTATATATTTCCTACCTTTCTTTATACTTCTCTCTCTACTACACTCTCATCATGAATTATTCATCATCGTCATCTCCCGTCACATTTCCCAAACTCGGTCGAGCTTTATACACGTTTTTTTGGTACCATTTCTTCCTTTGGCATTCCAAAAAAGAATATAAAAGGGATCTGGGGATCGTTTCCAAACTTGCTTGAATTTTCTCTGGGCCTTCGTGTTCTTCGGAGATCTGTAAGGATCACCAGCAACAGCAGTAGAGGAGCACCACCGGTGGCGTAAGTAACATTATATAACGTCAATGATGATTGTATATGATGATCATGATGAGGGAGTACTGAACTTGCCCCTGAAACTTTTTTCTCTTTGACTTTCATCGTCATCATCATCGTCAGCAGCATCCTCATAGTGGCAGGCAGCCTAGAAGTCTACATTGGCTTCATCACTCTTTTTTTTCCTTTCTCTTGAAAAAAAAACTTTATTATTACCGGCAATAATAAAGCATTTTTCTTCTGGTGGGATATTACAGAATGTGAAAAAAAAGTTTTGAAGGATAATAGGAGAAAGAATAAGTAAAAGACGCAGCTCATCATGAACATCATCATAATCTGCAGCGGTGGTGGCGGTGGTGGATATGTAGTAGCCAGCCACCACCCGCATGTTGATGTTGGTGTGTTGCTGCCTACTACTCCCTACTTATTATGTATGCTTTTATACGTTTTATTCCCCTCAATCTAATATTCAAAACTTCTTCTTCTTGAAAGAAAACGAAGGGAAAAGGAATAAAAACTTTTTTTCTTTCTTTCTTACTTTCCGATAAAAAAAAGAAAGTTTTGCTTCTTCCTTTCTTCTCATTGCTTTCTGCTGACTGGAGTGCTGATGTTGAACAAATGAGAACGTGTGTTGTGTGTGTGTGTGTCTGTGTGAAGGCATGTGAGCTTGTACGTTCTATAGCTTGTACAAGGGCAAATGGATGGGAATTCAAGGAAAAAATAAATCTTATTTCATTCCTTCATCGACGAAGGAAGGAGAAAAAAGGGAAGGAGCTTTACTTTGCTCGGCTTTCTTCTCCCACCACACACACATACACACACAAGACGACTCACAGACTCTCAACTCGTCTACTGGAACTGTAGAAGTCCAACAAGCAAACTTAAGAAGGAATGAGAGAAATTAGAGAAGAATAAGAAGAAAGTTATGCAGCAATTGTGAGAAATTGTCCCTGCTTTCACCATGTTACACTTTATATTATTTATCCTAAAGCCCTGCAAAGCAGTTCCACTTAAGAAGCTCTCCTATTTATATAACCAGAGTCTCGCGTCTCCTCCTTCTAGCTTGCGTTTAAATTTGAGTTTGGCGAGAAAGGGAAATTCTTTTTCTTGTGAATTTATTTTACATATTTTATGATGACAACGAGGACAACGTCGTTCTCCGGCGATATTATAACAATAGCGGCAACGAGAAAAAGGAGGATCACATAAACCGACACAATTTGAGTGTGTGTGTGTGTGAGAGTGTGTACCAATGACTCCTGCTCTCTCCTCTCTCGTCTCATACTTATTTCGCCAGAAACTGCAGACGCAATTTATGACACTCCCACACCATTTTCTTGGCAAAGGTGTTGGATCGTTGGTGTAAAAAGTGTCGTATAACAACAATGCAATGCTGATAGCGGTATTGATAGGGTCTAAAACAACGACACACACACACACATTCAAGTTATTATTATTACTACGACTATTTTTATGTACTTACTCGTTTAGCTATTATTGCCATACTGGGTTGACAGGGAATTTATATTTATGATTTGGATCGAAGAGTAGGAGAAGGAAAAAACACACGCAAACAAGTAGAAAGAGGGAGAGAGAGCGAGTTCAGAGGAGGACGATGAATATCTGAACAATGCATTAGGGCCTTTGCTTTTTGGATTATGCATCAGGCCGAAACTATTGGATTGTAAATTTTGTACATTTTTCCTCCCTCTCTTTCTCTTGTCCACATCCCAGGTGGGTATTTTGTCCTGTCACAATGTCAACATTTATCAAAATGAAATAACCTTGCAAAAGGAAAAACGAGCCAGAGCAGAAAAAGCTTCTTCTCTCCATTCATACCTGCTTCATGGTCTCCTGCACCTCTTTCTCTGGTGACGTTATTGTTTTACGTGTGCCTGTTTTCGTGGCGGTGGTAGTATAGTAGTGATCTTTACTACAGTCTGGAAATTGCACACATGTACACACACACACCCTTAAAGCTCTCTCTCCTTTCTCTTTTTCAGTCTAACGTTTACAGCCACCGACCACAGTAAAAAGAGCACGAAAAGTCTTAAATTCCATTTTAACAGGGGTCACAAGGAGAAAAGCTGTTTAAATCATGTGCGGTGTATGGTGTGTGGAGAATATGGCCATGTGTTACCTTTTTCGTCTTCGCCTTCTTTCTTGGAAGAAGCTTATTAGAAGAAAAGGAGGAGAAAGTGAACGGTGAAATATATCCGCGAAAAGAAAATTGTGTATGTGTGTGGGTACGTGTAAACTTTCTCTTCTCTCCTTCTTTTGGCATCCTGTTACACACACATGCCTACATATACTGCTCGTATGCATATTATTATTAATAGGTTTACGTGTTGTTGTTGTTGGGTTCAGGTTACATGTTCCGCTTGTTATTATAATTCTCCTTATTCTCGGTAAGGAAACAGCTATAGAAGAAGAAAGCGGAGGGAAGAAGAGCTCCTTGTATTTTCCTAGCTTGTTTATACAACAAATGACGATGATATCTTTGGAGACCTCTCCTCTTCTCAAATTTCTCAAGTATTTTTTATCATTTTTATCTCTATTGTCTCCGCTGAGTGTGTTTGTGCAACCAGCGGAACAAAAAGAGAAGGAGAGATTGTATTCTCCCATCCTTTGTGGTTTATGTGACTATAGGACTGACTATACAACAATTTAATATTATGTGGTTGTAATGGAATGAAGCAAAGTCACTTACGGAATTGCCACGCTGCTCGAGCATCCGTCGGTCTGGGCGAGTCGGGACTCAAATGGTCCATACATCTTGGCTCTGGATAACCCGCCTGGGTCAACTGATCAAATTCGTACTCTGCATAAAAAACACACACAAAAAGTTGTGGATTAGAAGAAGAAGAAACACCATACAGATATTGCAAAAAAAATGATACACTCTTTCTCTGAAATTTCTAGTAAATTTATCCTCATTTTTTTCCTGCCACTTCACATTTTTCTAGGAATTAATTTTGTGCTGTTTCTTTTTGTCCATTCTCATGAAACTCAGTTTCTCGGAAAATCTAATGACAATGGAGTAGTGACAGTAGCAAGCATAATGATGATAGTTCAAGTTCCAAGAAAAAACCATGAAAAAAATGCAAGCCAGATTTCTCGCTCATCTAGCTATCTATCTAGCCAGCCATAAGGAAAGCATCGGAAGATTTTCAGGCAAGCCAAGGCTTTAATTAAGATTTCATGGGGGTCTCATCAATCAGCATCAACAACAGCAGCAGCAAGCAAGCAAGCAATCCGGCAAACGTGTACACACAAAAGGAAAGCAGGAAAAAAGCAGGATCGCTCAAGCGAGTTTGGAAGTACCACCGTTAGCAGCAGAAACTGCTTGGATGTCCGTATTTCGCATCATCGCATGCCATGCCATGCTGTTCCCTCTCACCATCAGGCCAAGCCCAGGATAATCAACGTCATCCTCATCACCAGCATTGCCAAAATAAACTTAAAGCTATACACATATGCATACAACAGACGTGAAAGATCAAGAAAGAAAAGTGGAGGAGTTCCAAAAACTTTTGTGAAATGCTTTATTTACTTAATTTCTTTCTTCTCCGCTCTCCCCTTCCATTCCAATACCTCGTTTGTCTTCTTCTCCTACTTCCGAATTTCTTTTTTTGAAAATTGAGAATAAAATACTACCTCCACTTGGCCGTGACGCTGCTTTGCTGTGAGAGAAACAACAAGACTTATTGTGTACTCCCGATGAAACCTCTTTTTTCTTTCCCTAATCACACATACTCCTCTCGTCGTCTCGTCTTCTCCCTCACACTTACTTCTTTTTTAAGACGAAACACAAACAAAAAATGGGAAGAGAAACAGAAGAACAAGTTTACTCGACTGGCATGCTCCTTGCCCTTGCACATCGCCACGCTGCATTACAAAGGAGGAAAAATGAGAAGAGTAAGCAGAGGAGAGGAACAAGGCGAAACAACTTTTTCTTCTTCTTCGTCTTTCGTATTCGTTCCAAGCAACTCTTTTCTTATTCAATAAAAACATAACCAGGAGAGCCATACTCACACACTGCTTTATTTTGTTTGATCTGAGTTGGGAAAAAGGAGAATAAAGAAGGCAAGGATCTCCATCAAAGTGTTTAGGAATTTAGGGAGGGGAATGTTCACAGGACATGGGTATGCAATATACGTTGAAATGGCTTTTTTGGTGACGGACAGATTCAAAGAGTAGGAAATTGACTAATTGGGACGCAGGAGGAAAGGGAATGAGAGCGGGTGGAAATTGCGCATAGAAGTAAATGGAGTGGTAATGCAATTTACAATGAAGGGGTCTTTTTTCCCTTTTTCCTACTCGCCACCGCTACTGTAGCTACCGTACGTTGTACAACTGTTTTGTAAAATGTGCACATTTTCTCAAAAGAGGCTCTTTTTGCAAGGAGCTTGAAAATTTTCACATACATGCCCAGAAGGGGAAAAAATGAACATTTTCTCAAGAACTGTAGCACTACTATACTACCACCACCACTACCGCTTTCTTCTGTTGTACACACTCTCGACTAAAGCATCCATCCATTTCTTGTGTTCTTAAAGAACCTTACGACGTTACGAAACGAGTAAAAAAATAAACAAAAAAGGCATTTCTTAAAAGGAGAGTACTAGTGGAAAGTGAGAGAAAGAAAAAAAAGACAGTCCTTTTTCTCCTTGTCGACTATATAGTCTGGTAGCCGGGAAAGAAAAAACCTGAACATACCTCCAGCTTATTTTCTCTTTTTTTTCTCTTCTTCTTCTCCACCGTGAACATTCTCAAGTACTCACTCAGCCTCATTTCCTCACCACTTCTGATGCTGTTCCTTCTTTTTTTGGTACCTTCATTTAAACATTTTACTAGTTTTTTTGTGTATTACCACTCTAGTCGTCTCCTTTTGCTTCTTCTTTTTCTGTTGAAACAAGAGCAGTTTCTTGACTATTCTATTTCTCCTTGTTCTCATTTTAAAAGGATATGCAAACAATAAAAAGGAGAATATTATGTATCCTTTTTATTTAGTGAAGGACCCTCCTCCTCCACTTTCACATCGTCGTCATCATCAACATCTCCACTCCAATTTATACATTCCATTTATTTGCACTTACGTGGATTGCGACAGCAGCCCATCAACCATGCATATATCAGCTTTATGTAAGACAGTATGTGGCAATAATGTGAAAATTGCGTAAATGAAAAAAAGTGGGAGGAGAAGTGTTATGGTGGCATAAAACGGCGAAAATAATCATGCAAAATTATTGGGAACGTTCATACAGCAAGTATAAGCATACGCGTGCATGTTTCTCTCCCTCGCTCAGAATTATAAGGCCTAGCCTTCCTCCATTTGTCATGCATCCAAAAAATATATATTATTATGAGCATGCATATTCCCACACAGTTTTCTCTCTGCAACCATTACCGTTAGTAAACCTCCTCGCCAACAAAATTTAATAAATAAATGGAATGAAATATGAAAGCTTTGGCTTATTCATCATTGCTTTTGGCATTATTGAAGAAACAAGGTCGGAGCGGTAATAACGTATCATCATCATATCATCATCACAACAGACCTGTTTTACATGAGTAATTTTTCACATAAAAAATGAGCAACTAGCTATCCTTCAGTTTTACCACCGGGCATACAGGATATTAGTCGGAATAAAAGCAAGTTTTGTGGAGTGGAAAGTTTTTAAAAGTTTGTTCTATTATTTGTTTGATGATAAAAGTCTTTCCACACAAATGGTAAGTAAGTAGCGAGTGAGTGATGCATGATGATGATAATCATAATACATGCATCTCTTTGGCCATGTACGGCAATAATGTGATCTCTCACTCATATCATTTCTTGTACTTTTCTACTTTTATCATCACATCAAACTTGACTACTTTTGTTTTAGCCATACACGCTGAGAAATACATATATCATTATTGCATGCTGATTCACTCACTCCTTTTTATTCATGTTCATATATAGGAATGAAATAGCTACTTTTCATTTTCTACATTTGTTTTACGAGAGAGAGACAGAGAAAAGCTAATAAGTGGGAAAAAGAATGAGAGAGAAATTCCCTTTTTACTATATTACATTGCGACATGAAATGGATGGAGGAACAAGTTTTTTTTTGCTGCAGGCCCCTGCACGAAAACATTATTGAGAGAGAAAAGTCTTTAAAAAAAGAGAAAATCCTTTTCATTTTTTATCCAAAATATATATATACCTACTTTGTCCTTTCTCTTTTGTGTTCTCTGTGTGAACAGCCCCAAAATAAACATCCACCATAAAATCCTGTATGGATGGAAGTGGTTTAGCTTAACGTTTTCCGGTCTAGAGCTGTGTACTACAGTCTCTTCGTGAAAGCTTGAAATATTAGTACAAGAGATTGTGAATGAATGGACGGATGAAAAAATATGAAATGTATGGAGTGAGCACATTTGTAAGAAGAAAAAATGGAATGGCCACAAGCGAGAAATGATGAAATCTGCTTGCCTTCTGTGAGTTTTTGTACATGGGCACACACTGTTCGCAATTGATAATAATGCCTACCTGCCTCTTCAATATTATTATTAGAGTATATAATATTATTATGCGTAGGTAGTTATACCTTCTTAAGTGCATATCTTTGGATATTTTTTGTCATGTGCAATTTGTTTTAAGACTAGCTTTCAAAATTTCCCTCGAGGGCATATCAATATCCTCGTCGTGTGTCTTTTTGGTGAACATTCCCTTTTTCCCTCCATATGCTCATTCCTTCTCTCTCTCTTTCTCTCAAAATTGCTACTACGGCGAGAATAAAATAAAGGAACCAACAAAACAAAATGAGCTGCTATTATTTGCATTGCATGATATGAAGGAAAAAGGGAAGTAGTTTTTTTTGTACTGTGGATATTACGCTTGTTATTCTGATGGTGGTAGTGGTGGTGGGAGGAAACGGAAACCTGAGACAGACGGAGAGAGAGAGGGAGAAGAGAAATTGAAGAAAGTATCCTGTAACATTCCGAAAAAGAGAAACACGAGGAGGAAGTGACTGCTCATCTCTCTTGCAAAAATGACCCGATATTATTATGTCGTGCTTTTGTTCCAGAGTGAAATAAAAATAAAATTTTGTGTGACTGCCACTGCGTGCATATGACATTTGTCGGCTGTCGTCTTATTTAAAAAAAATATATCCAGCAGGGATAAAGATTCTATGAAAGTGCGTCCTCACTGTTTGCAGCAGGATTTCAAAGAGATGAAAACGAAAGGAATAGAAGTAGAAGCTCTTTTCTTCTGTCAAATTCATTCCCTGTCCTACCACCGCGCGCTGCACTTGAGTGAAACACTCGAGTAATATAAATGTACATGCATAATATTCATAAAATAAAATGATGCGAGTGATATTTCCTCTTCAAGTTTATCGCTGCCACAATCTTAAATCAATTAAAAGTGTCAGAGAAATGAGGGACAGTTCGTTGTCCTCATGCCATCACAAGTTTCATGTTACTTCCGGTTTTTTCCAACTACTACCATGTAGAATAAAATACAAATGGGGTTAAAACAAGCTTCATTCCATCGCATCAATGCATTACCAGTAAGCAGATGTAAATAAGCATGGATGCTTTTTTGTTCCTTTCGATGGAAGTAAAAAAAAGAATGAAAGCGTTAAAATGCAAAACATACAACAACATAAATAAACAATATAAAAACGACTACATGTACCGTACTGCTGTCTGACTGACTGATAGTGTGGCAAGTATATGAAATTGGGTAGCTTGTTGGATTTGTATTTTCTCTCTCGCTTTCTCTCTCGTGCTCTTTTCATCCCCATCTCCATTGACTGGGATGCATATTGGGCATGGCGCCAAAACATTATTATCGCTGCAAATGAAGCTGAAAAAAGCTGGAACTGAGGCATAATAATACTTCCTTTTGTTTACACACTTCCCGCAACAATCCCTTCTTGCTCATTCCATTCTTTGCCAAAAAACGCCTATTTTGCTTTTCCTTCCCATAAAAACGAGGATGTCTGCGTGTAGTAATGATTATATATATTATTATGTATATCTCGTCTCGTTTATTTTGTCATAATTTTTTCTCCCTTTTCTCTCGCTCTCTCTCTCTCTCCAACACTCCATGTCTTTTCTTCATGCCTGTTTTTTGGCTTGTGTGTAGTGACACAGATAAAAAGCTACAGGTTGTGTGTCTGTCTGTGTGTGTAAGTGATCCTCTGTACTACTCCTGTTTTCTCGCTCTACATCATCCGTGTCAAAATCCTGTGCAAATTGCATACATGGCTGCTAATAACTTTTTGCAGCTTTGATCAGCAGAGATGAATGCGAATTAACTACAACTTTATACTTGTATGCATTTAATGAGGGGAAAGAGCAACAAGCAGAGAAAGACAGAGTAAACACACAAAATTTATGGCAGTGATTTGCTGTGTTTACAGTAGATCTCTGCAATGATAATGCGAAGGTTGTTGGAGAAAATCATTAAGTGTTTTGGTATTTTATTCATTTCCTTTTCTCCTTTTTCTCACACTTGCACACAGCGAGGAGCAAATGAGCTGAGTGGAAAGGAAAGTTGATGGTGGAGAAGAGAAATGAAGAGTGGAAATTCGCATGGAATAAATGATTGCGATTACAACCGATTATATAGTATACAGCCAGGCCATGTAGTCTTGTCTTGTGATTTGCTTTTCTTGTCATTTGCTCCTGCTCAAGTGAATTGGAATGGGAATCGATAAATGCCAGTGGTGTGTTTATAGGGATGAACGTTAAATCGAAGGAGAGAATAACATATCAAGAACGGTAACACAATTAAGTGTAATAAAGTAAAATGCATATATGTATATAGCCATAGATAAATGGCAATGGAATGGAATGAACATGCATGCTAGAGAATATTTACTACCACATTACTACATACAATTCTTCCAGCTGGCTAGGTAGCTGTTAAAAATACCTTGATAGGTAGTAATGCTGGGAGAAAATTGGTATTGAATTGAATCAATGCGATGTATGGTGATGATAGCGCTAGCGATGCGAGTGACAACCGAAATGACAAGAAAGAGAAAGCGAATGAATGCAAAACACGCGATGTGACGACGAGGACAATAATCGGGCTCCGATCGAATTGCCAGTGACAAGAAAATGAAAGTGGTCTTTTTTCGGAGCCTGAATATTTTATGAGTGGAAATGTAGAGGAGGACTAAGAGGTGGAAATGAACTGTAGAGAAATTTGATTTGATTGAATTGAAATTGAAATGGGATGTTGTAATGATGATGATGTTGGCGGTGGTCATAATAAAATGAGTAATGATAAATTTATTTTGTACACACACCTTCAAGGTCAATGCAAGAGATCCACACGCCAGACTGCAGAGGGAAAAGGTAGACACGCTCATTCTCTCCCGGCTTTTCATACGTGACCAGCCCGCAACGCCCATTGAATAGCCATTGGACAGACTTGCTTCTGTTCCCCTCCGCCGCAATCTCATTCACTTGATCGGGGTCATAGGCCATCAGTTCCCAGAAGCGGGCGGTGAGAGAAATGGACAGCATCACGGTGGCCACCCCTGTCACAACCACGGTGCAACACAAAAGAATTACACTCGGTTGGCACACCACCTCCATGCACTTTCGTTTCACTTTAACGTTCTGCTGTGACGCCCGACTGGGCTGCGGTTGATAATATTGTGGTTGTGGAGGATGAGCAGGTGCCAGTCCACCGGCAGCACAAACTGCGTATCCCCCAACATCCAATCCCGAACTTGTAGGACGACTTGAACTGTGAAGGCTATGGAGCATCATCTTGACTCGTTTTGTCTTTTAACCTCCAAATAGTAAATAAAATGTTAAGGTTGAATCTTGAGGAGTGTATACCAAGTTCTCTTTAAAAAAATATTTCTTGCTCAATGTTTGTAGTGTAGTAGCGATTGCGGAGGCCACCAACTTATTTACACGGCCAGTTTTCATCACATCATCGCATCCCAAATTTTTGCAACCTTGCCGTTTTTACTACTCCTATCTCCTATCCCCACCTAATTTGCTTTCATTCTGATGATGATACTGACGATGATGAAGACGAAAACGATGATATGGAGTACTCAGTAGTTGCATGCATGTATTTCCTACACACAGAAACGAAATATATTTGTATCACGCATTCGTATATCCGACCAACCGAACAAGTCACTCAATTGAATGATTTGGATTGATGATGATGATGGCACACAACAGCAGCTCTAAAATAAGTTCCAACCAAGCTCTCGTCGACTTTCATGAATATTTTATTTTTTTCTCTCTTTCTACAAGTATTGTATATGCACCGTGTTTCCTTCTCTATTACCGAGCACACACACACACCAGACCACTTTACTATCACCACTCTACCGGTAGCATGTACACCTTTACACACACACAACAAAATTGTACAAAATTGGTAAGGAAAAATACGAGAGGATGGAAAGCAGTAAAAATTGTACTTTCTTTTTTCTCTATATCTCCCTCCCTCACTTTCACTGATCCTAGATGTCTCCCTTTATTTTGGCTGGTATGTAGTAGTATGAAAATAAAAATAAAATTTTATCGTTATGTAGGTAAAAAGTATAGTATTTTACTTTTAAGTAGTTACAGTTTTCCACTGAAATAATAATGTGTTATGATGTGAGTAAAAGTAGTAGAAAAAATGAAAGGGAAGCAGTAATAGAAGTAGAAGAGGCAGCAGCAGGCAACAAGGCCACAAACATATTACTCGCTTCTTACTCTGACTTGGGCTAGTTTTGTTTGGTGGCGTGTGTGTTTATGACGATGGAACGAGCAACAGTACCAGAGAGAAAGCTCCTATAAGCACCGTCGTCAGAACTCAACTGATATTTATGTAGCGTTGAGAAAGGAGAGAAAAGGCAGGAGAAAACAGAGGAACATCGTGGACTGTGAGTCAAGTGAGTGAGTAGTAAAAAGGGTTATAGAAGACGAAGAAGGGAAAAAGGATAATACTCATCCAGCAGACTTTGAGTTTACACTGGCATGTATTTTTGCCATGCACGAAGGACCTGCCTTGCTTGTCTTGTCTTTACGTATTTTCTGCAATGTTTTTGAACAAGTGTATATAATAGGTATGCAGGCAGGCAGGAGCGGGTAGACATGCTGCTGCTGGTTTTGGTTTCTTTTTTGGGGCTGAGAGACTTGTACTGGGAAAGTTGTAAAGGAAAGTCGATACGAGAAAATGAAGAAAGTAAAGGAGAAAAACGTGGAGCTCACATACCAAAAACAGGAGTAGAGACGGCGGAAGAGAGAAAGAGAGAATGAGAGGGAAAGAAAGAGAGAGAGAAGCTCCCAGGTGGATTCCTCACTCTGGAAGTAATGTGGTGGTTCATATAAAATATATGCGTACCGGAGGTGGTAATATGGATAGTATGATATCAAAACTAGGTATGCGGACAAAAAGAATAAAAGAGAGAGAGAGATACCTATATAGGTAGGTAATATAATGGAGGAGGAGGAGGACTGATATACAGTTGTCCAGCTTTCTAGTATAAAAAGGAAAACAATGTACAACAACAGCAGTTCTCCGTAATGCTATATCATGGTTGTTCACGGGGAGTAAAAAAAATAAATGTAAAAGTTTTGCAGCATATAGTATCGCGGGTCGTTGAAAAACGTTGTAATGAGGGCGGTGTGCTATTGTTTGTGGCGTGGGTATAGGTAGGTAGATAATATTTTAGGTATTATTATATAGTTGTTGGGCTTTACTCATTCGTAGAATATAAAAAGAGACAAGACAAAGAGAGAAAGAAGATAGATGGATGGATAGATAAGGACATACACACACACAAACACAACACACATATTAGAATATGCGGTTATTGTGCACTGCATTTGTACTGGCACTTTGTACGTTTCGTGTCTACACTTCTATATAGCTATACTAGTTCTCTTCTCTAATGCATGGTTGGCCACTTCCGGACATTTGCCAAAATGTGAAATAATAGCGGTCGTTGTAGTAGTCGCGGCGGTGGCATAGTACTGAAGTTACTTTTCTCTGTGGTCGGATGGATGAGTTGTATTGTGTGTATGTGGAATTAATGGAGAAAATGGAATTGTTACTGTTGCTTGCCTTGATAATGCTAAATTATTATTATTATTACAGTACAGGAGGCTTAAATAATGGTCGCTCCCGTCCGGTCCTCGTGTCCGCTGCCGCCTGCTGCTTACTCCTGCTATCGCTTTAATAATGACGACGACTACGGGGGTAATAATAATAATGATGATGACGACTAGGACGATGGTGATATGATCATGATGGTTTTAACACTGCTGAGGAGAGAGCGGGTCGTGCACTCGTGTGCCTTTTATAAAATAAATGTTTCCTGTGCTTTCTCAGAAATCTCTTTTGTTGCTTTGCAAAGGAATTACGTATAATAGAGGATGATGGACATTAAATAAGTTAAGAGGAGACTAAAAAAGAGAAAAGGTAATCTCTTTCATTTTCATGGAAAACTATATACACTCCCGTGGACTATTGTTGTATTATGCATTGCATGAAAGTTAACTAGTACTACCACTGTTGAATGTCAAAAAATAGTGCAAGTATTTTTGTACAGGTAGGTAGGGAGAGAGAGAGAGAGAGAAGAGGGAAAAGACTCAAGGGCATTTTTGGAAGGACTATGGACGTACCTATTAAGTTGTTGTATGTGTGTGTGTGACTATGGCCATGGGTGTACATAAAATGATACGGTTGATGATCAAGGCAGTAGCAATAAGAGTGATTAAAAATTCACTAAGAGAAAAGGCAAGTTCACTTGAAGTGAAATGGAAGTTGATTGGGAGTGGTAAATAATTGAGGGGGTCTCATCATCACCGTCATCCTCCATCCTCCTCCTCCCAGCCTTCGTGAGAAATAAGGGAAAGGAGCAGCAGCAGTACAGCAAGTTTGTTGACATGGTTGGTTTGGTTTAGGAGAAATGGTGGTGTGTACTACTATGTGTACTTATGTTAAAAATCCAACACACACACCGCCTGTCTGTTTTCTTGGAATACATTATCCTGATTGGTGGGCAAACAACATGCAAACTAGCATCAACGCCAAAAAGAGAAAGCACAACATGCTACTTAAAAACCATCCAATGTAGTGAAAACGAGAGAGAGTGTCAACCTGTCGATTGAGAAAAACAAACAGTACGCAGAACAGGACTTTCATGGAATGTGAAATGAGTGGAAAAGGGAAAAGCATGGGAAATTTTTTTAATAATTCAACCAACCGCTTTTTCCCTTCTTTCCTATTCAACAGCTGTCCATCCTTCACGCAGAACAAGAGAAGCAGCCAAGATAATTCAGAGAAAATAGAAAGAAAAGAAGGGAGAAATCTAAGAAGATGAGAATAAGAAAAAAAACTCGCACATTTGTATGCTGCTATTATAATATACCGACGACCACCGACAATGATGATGATCAAGATTACACCAGTTTAGAGAAAGCTGGTGAAGTGAGTGAGTTTTGCGAGAGAGAAAAAAATAACTGGAATATCTGTCGAGTTTGTAGCACTCTGGCAGCCGCATTCCTTTCCACATGGTAGCCCATGTTTTACGAAGGAAACTGGAGAAATATAAATGGAAGCAAAAAAATAGGCAAGGAAGGAAAAAGGATTCTTCTGCTTCTTCTTCTTCTTCTGCTTGCATTGCATTACATTAGATTATTATGTACTTAGGCCTATATTATTATTCCTACACTTGCTTGCTTATATAACCTCATAATATAATATTTGCTTTTTTTGCTGGGACTGCTGTTTGTTATATAAGCTTTCCTTTATAGCCATCTCGTTCCTTTATCCCTGTGTAACGGTAATGCAATGAGATATAAAGGTTCATGGGTCTCCTCCTCATTCATGTACTCGTACATCTTACATTGCATCGTTATATCTCCACCGCCGTCATTGAAGAAGAGCAGGCTGGCTGACTAGCTAGAAAGTATTGCTTTATATTTTCATCTTGTTCTCTTCGTGCATTCATTTTTTGCTGACTATTCCATTTTCTCTTTCACTTTCTCTCTCTGTGGTGGACAAAAAACCCTCTCACTCATTCACTCTCAAAGACTCAAGTGAGTGAAGTGGAGGATAAAGGGAAAAAGTGTGTTTTCCTCTGTTTTCTTTTGTCACAGGAGTACTACAAGGAGAGGGTAGAAGACAAAGAGAGAAAGAGAGGCGAACAAGTGGGGAGAAAAAAAAGAGAGAAGGACTCTGAAGACTCAGCAAAACGCAAAGGCTACTACTCCTACCACCACTACCACTGCAGAGCAGTGATACTATGGAAAGGCCTTTAGTATTATTTTCTACGCCTTTTTGAATTTCAAGTGTCTTGTCTTCTCTGATGATATTTTGTGTGCTACTGCTACTGCTGCTTTGTAGGTATGTCGGAATGCTATTGGTATCTCTGCGTTTTTTTATCCATTTCTCCATATTTCCCAAAGGAACACACGCTACTCGAGAAATAGCACGGACTGTTTAGTATAATAATAATATCATGTGCATATAATACGTAGGTATTTCGAAAAAGGATGCATCAATTTTGACTCGTTCTCATTTGGCAACGTTTTGACGTACTCGATCAATATTTCGTATATACGTTCCCCTGAGTCGTACGTATCTTATCCACATTTGTCCAGGAGTATGGGTACCTTTGTTGGAGAATGCGGGACCTGTATGTCGAACCCATGAAATTGTACTTTTTTCGCCTCTTCATCCGAGATGTGCATCCTCTTATGAATGTAATGTTGCACATGGGAAACAAAAAAGTAGTCAGGTGATTTCGCATAAGAGTTGCTAAAATGCATGTACGGTTCGAATAAATTTATCTCGTGTAGATTTTGTTTAACGGCCTATTAAATGCAACAAGTCACAACTTCAGGAAAAAACGAAAATTTGTCATCACATTTGTTTTGTCCTGTATCTTGATGTGATATCATTTTAGTTGATCAAAATAAAAGCCTGGGGTTCTTTAGATGCGGTTGAATGTATGTAGTATTACTTCGGTCACAATACTCGTATACGGACTCAGGAAACAAGCGTCATATTTTATGTACCTGTTTATGTGCAAAAATGGAAGAGGTCTTCTTGGTTTCGGTGCCTGTTCTAGTGATTGGTTATCACGCATTAGAACCTTAAACCACTGAGCAATAGCTAATCGGTTTACCAGTGGATTCACACCATCTTTCGTCGTTTTACTCATAACTCAATTAGCTGAAACGGACTTTATAAAAAGTGGCGTTACCAGTGGTTCAGTGATACCCTGGGCTGAGAAAACCACGGTTGTATATATTACAGCCAATAACTATGGATAGCAAGTGAGCTCAAGGGCGACGAATACGTCATTCGAAAGCCCGAATCTTTCTCTATATGGTCATATGTAAATCCGTTTATCAGGATTAGTCGTCCTTGGGATATGCCTAATCAAAATTGATGCATCCTTTTTCGAAATACCTTCGTATGTACCTATCTGCTGTTATAATAATATTATGATGAGACATAATCTGGCTGGATGTAATTTCAGGATTGTGTGAGTGTGTGCTTTTATTCAAAAGAATCCAAACAGAGAGATGCTGATGCTGATATACATACCTCAGTCTTTATAGAATTTAGAGAAAGATCCTCCGAGCGATCCTGTTGCTGGCTATATTATATGATGGCAAGTATAAAAAAAGTAGCTGGAAAGGCAAACAAACTCATCTTATATCCCAATTGCAAATAGAAGATGAGTGAAGAGGATGGGATTAGGGACGCTTTTTGTTGGAGGGATAAAAATGAAGACGTTTGGAGAGAGTATGGAGATGGTAAATGAGAAAAAAGCTTTTTGGGGATACAATGTACAAATAATCTTGTAATAGAAAGAGAACTGGTGTAAGCAAGTTTGACTAGTGTTGTTGGGCGTATATACACTTACATTACTCACATGTAATTTTAATTCTCTCACTTTCTCTCTAGAGTAATTATACCAACTTTGTATATATGAACTTAATGTTCCTTTCCTTCCGTACGACTAGCTTTAACGATGGTAATGTAAGTAATATAAATTGATGGAATGAGAAATAAGAATGTGTGCAATAAATTTTTGGCGATTGCGGTTTTGAGTAGCAGCAGCAGCAACTAGCAGCTCAACTAGACAAGAAAGCTATAAAAAGGAAATAATATGGTAATTTTGAATAAATACGTTATTCGGAAAGCGAGAAGAAAGCGAGAACAATCGCGCGAATTATGATGATGACGACGACAATGAGAAAACAAAACCATAATTCACTTTTTCCCAAGGACCTGCCACGGCAGCTGGTGCTTTCTCTTTAAAAAATTGTCTAAAAAGATGAATGGTGTTTGGCGAAGTAGAGAGCAAAGATATAGACTAGCGTATAACTTGTGCTACCGAACTTATGACACTCTTCCATTTGTTAAGCTGTCTTTCACTCTGACGGACAAGATGATTTTGTGACTCTGACAATCCTGCATACCGAATTAGACGAGCGAGAGAGAGAGGAGAGAGCGACAATATAATGGAATACACGAGCAGAAAGCGAAAGAGATAATGTGTGGTTACATAATAATAACAACAAAAATCGCATTAAACGGTCTAGGGAAAAGAGATACAGATAGGCACGACGACATTGTGATGGTACGGGATAGGTGCAGTGTAGTAGAATCCGTGAAAGCATGCAGAAAAAAAACGAAAAGTGGGGTCCCTGGAGAGAAATTTATGTCAGGCTTTGATGAGCTTTCCTTTTTTCGCTCAGCCCACAGCTTTTCTCTTTGGCACTGCTTTTTTTGTTCTATTTGCTTGCTTGCGTACACATTCTACAGGCACACACACACACACACACACATGTGTATTACTTATCTTGCTATTACCAATACTTGTGAAAGCATTTGTGTGTGAGACTTTGAACAAAGTGGTAGTACAAGTCGACACGGTGGAGGACAAGATAGATCCCTTGTCTCGCTTTCCATTCTCTTGTAAAAGAACAACCACACAGCACCTTCCCCATGCCACCGCCACCATTTACTACTGCCAACCGACACTTTTTTACAACTTCACTTGAGAGAAAGTGCACAAGACTCACACAAAACATGGAGTATACCTAAACATATTTTCTAGACTAGGGATATAACAAGAAAAATAAAGTTCAGAGAGGGAATCACTATACAACATACAATTCCATGCCTGGCTGAATATTTTTAGATAGGAACGTATATATGTACGTATAAGATGTAGGTCTGCTGACAATGCGATATGTTTAGAAAGATGGCTTTAGTTTTTGTGTGTGAAATAAGGGCTCTTCTTCGTCTTCTTCTTGTGCTCCTTTCTCGTAAAGCAAATCACTTGACATTCATCACTTAACTTGCTGCTGCTGCTGGTTGGTTGCTGGCATAGTTTAGATCTAGTGAAGCAAAAATATATTTTCTACAGAGAGAACCCTCATCATCATCTTATCGTCATCCTCTCGTTACTCATGCATAAGCACTGAATTAGAACAAGATGGAGAAAGTAATAGAAGAAGAATGGTATCGTGCTCCATATAATGTCGATGTTCATACACACACGGCGACGACAACAACACAACTCAATCGAAAGGCTTGTGTGATTTTCATTCATTTTCTCTCTCCCTCTCTGTCTGCTATACGAAAGACACACAAACCATGAACTTTATGATATATGAACCGATATGGCCTTCCAGAGAAAAGTTTTGTCTGATTTTTTATGGTTCGATACCCTTTGTTCATCTGCCGAGTGGTAGCAACAGAAAAGTTCACGTGAAATAGTAGCACGGTGAACAAAGTGCTTGACTACACACACACAAGTACAACTCTAACTAGAGCTCCTGGCTAAGCGGCAAATGAATCAATGCTCACACGTACGTAAATAGCCTTTTCTACTCTATCAATGACGTAAGGGAACAAAGGTATAATGCAATTCCAATAAATATTATGGCCAGTTATGTACATTATGATGTAGTAGCAAAGTTAAAACCGAGCAACCTTGCAAAAAAAACTTTTTCTTTGTCTTTGACTAGTACATAGGTATACTACCTACATAATATATAAATGCATCATCTTTTTGATTGCCATTGTCATCATGTCACGCAGTGACCTTGTGACACCACCGCACCATCGTCATCATCATGCTCACTTTTCTCACTTTAGTGCCACGGCTTAAGTCGTACACTCTTCCATAATCCTGTAGATTACCTTACAACACCAGCAGAGCGCCAACTAACACTTTCAGAGCGTCTTAATTTTATCATTTGATGATGACCTATCACGACAATTTCTCGAGAGCTTTTCCCCTTGAGATTATACGTTCCTAGTTGGTGGAAGAATAAAAAAGGGTATTTGGGTACATATAGCCCATAATGTGAAACCTATGGCTGCCGTTTGTATGCTAATCCGCGATAACGAGGGGAAATGTATGTATGTTTATTCTGAAAGTTTGCAAAATTCTGCAATCGATTCTTCTCTGGGTGATGGGATAATGAGCTTAGTTTTCACAGTTTGTTAGTTAGGTTGAATGGGCACTTTAAGATTAGTGGTGGTAGCTTTTTACCCACTCACAGTTTTGTGTTAGAATACTTTCTGGGTAATTGACTGTTTGCGTATCAGCAGCAGAAGAGAGGAGGAAGTGTTGGAATGGAACTATCAAAAGGGTAGACGAAGAAGTAGCTAATTATTCTCGACATGGTGGTGGTGTTCATTTTCATTTTGCTAAAATGCCTGCTTTGTTGCAACTTGAAACTATTAAAGCTAAAGAGGAGGAGAAGGAAAATGTTTCCGTTTTGTACGTGTAGGTATATAATATGTATCCCTACGTTGATTGTTAAACGGGTAAAAGTTGAAAGCATGTTTTAGTAATAAGCAGAATAGCTTTTGTGGAAGGAAAAGGGCAAAGGAGCACTTTCTCTCTCGCACTCATCAACTCAACTTGATCAGCGTCATCTTGATCACCAGAACTTATAGCAGAGTAACGTGCACGGTTTTAGCTTTAGCCCTCCCATTTCCCCTTTTGCGCTCCTTCGTTTGTTCCCCAATTATTTCCACTTTATGACCGCATTTTCACGCCAATAAAGACGGAATGGGGAAAGGAATCAGCACGTCCCACGGATATGACATGCATGCATCCTTCTTCTTCCCAGAGAATCGCCATTATATTACTTATAGCCAACAGTCAATACTCTTATGGGAAAGTTCACAAACGACCCGTGTGTGTGTGGCGTCTCACATGCAACGTTGCAGATTTCTGAATACGTCTCTACTTTCTCCCAAACAAAACTTGACATTTCACGTGTGTCTTCCCTTCTTCCTGTAATTTTTTAGCTTCAAGGCTTTTTTCTAAGAAAAAAACTTGCCTTGTTTCCGCGAACGCTGAAAACACGAAACCAAATGAGAGTCGAAGCCAATAATGGAAGGATATATCAGTTAGGAGATAGATGTGTGGAAAGAATAATACTTTGGGAGAGAAAAAAACTGTGTAGTATGTGTGGTCGGTAATGTGCTGAAAGAAAAAGCACCATACAAAAAAGGATGCTCTTTACCAATATAACTAATGATACTAAACAGAAAGTATATATATGATTATATTGGTCATAAGATGAAAAGTTATACTTACGTACGGACATTCATAAAATGCATTTCTTTTTTTTTCTTTAGATTTACAGACGAAGAGAGAAAAGGATCGTTTGACCATAAAAAAGCGGAGGGAGTACCAACAGCAGCAGTCGACACGGTCATCACGTAATATATAAGTACTCGGTCCCTATTAAAGTATTTTTTCTCTTCTTCTTCTTCTTCTTCTCGTCCTCGCAACATTTGTTCAAGACAAGAAAAAGAGAAGACGGAGCAAGAAAGTAAACGAGGAGAACGAGAAAGAAATGATTTCCGCCCTCCTGGACGCATGTTCTAATGGTGGTGGTGTGGTGATGCGATGTCGGTGGTGGTGTACAACACAGCTTGGAGCAAACTTCCCAACAGCTTTTCATATCATTATAAAAGCGTCACGAAATACGAGTAGTAGTGTGGTTTTCTTTAGTGAGTTCAGCAGTTATAATAATAGCATTAGCTGAGGAAAAAAATTTGTAATAAGGTGTATGTACATACATGCCCATACTAGGCATTTAAGTACATACACGTACGAAAGGAAGAAGAAGAGAAAAAATATATGTGTAGCAAAATAAATTGGAGGGTGGAGGCGGAAGATACTACAACTACTACAAATACTTCTATTACAGATGGAGGAGTTGAAGTTGTTTGTTGGTGGTGGTGGTGGTGGCGGTGATCAGAGAATGTGAGCGAGAGAGGGAAGACTCACACAGAGCAGGCAGTAGTGTGGCACTACAACCAGATCACAGCCAATTTTCGTGAAATAACAGCCAAGGTGAAATGGGCCATGTGGTAATTTTATTTAATGTTCTCGCCTTCATCCATTTTCCATTCATTCAACAGCAGCAGCAGCCAGCGAAGAGCAGCATCATATAAGAAGCAACAACAACTTATAAACCAGAACGAAAAAAAAGAAGAAGAAAAACGGGTAGAGTGGTTGCTTGCTTATTTCCTAGTTATTTTCACAATAGAAATATCAACAAGAAGAAGGAGAAAATAAGTACAAGTAGATTGGGGAGCAATGCATGCATGGTTTGCTTTCACTGCTACTATTATTACCCGATCTTGTACCATGAACGTATGAACGTGTACACTAATGGTTTCCCTTTTACCAGCACAACGCAGAAAAAAAATGTATACCTAGAATAGAATGAGGTTGGCCAACTGGAACTAACTGAGTAAGTTAATGTCTTATCCACACAAGAAAGAAGAGGAACAGGGAAAGAAGAAGAATAAGAAAAAAACTGTTCTGCTGGGGGCATACATAACACATGTCGTCACGTCAGTAGCAGATCATTTGGAACGTTTGTATATGTATCTATCTATTGTATGGATTATAACAGGAAGAGATAGAAAAAAATGACGAGTTTCCAGGCGAAAATTTCTTATAATTCGGTAAAATTAAGTAGCACACTCTACATTATGTTCCTGCATTCACGACACATGCATACAAGACATGTAAGAGGAGACGTGGTGTGGCGTGTGTATGTGCGGTTTCGGGATGATGATAATCTCCTCCATTATTATCATCGACTCGGTACGCAATGCTGGAGCATGGATAAGAGTCTCCTCCTGCCTACTTGGAATGTCCCTGAGCCTCCCCTTGAAATTCCCTTTTGACCTGACATGCACAAACTTTAAAGAGTGGCATGGCAGGCATGGTATCATCACCGTCATTGACATTCTTTGTCGTCGTCATCCCTGCTGCTGGTTGGGTTTATAAGAATCGCAAGAGCTCTCATCGTTTTTCGCTCCGATATTTTTTCACGACTGGCTCCTGTCTTCTCTACTGTAAATGATGATGATACCGGAGAGGAGGAGAAAACGTGCGCAATTTATTATTATTTTTTCCTCTCTCTCTTTCTATTTTTGCTTGTAACCCGTTAGTTCATCGGTGGTTGTAATATTATGGCGTAACATGTGGGTAGACACTAGAGAAAGAATGTGTTTTGAGCGTGTGTACATACATAAACTATGTGGATAGATTATTCGGCGATTGGTCTGGTGGAGATGGATGGGATAATTCGGGAACAAAACAAATGATCCAAAAATGTCTGATTGTGACAGGGCAAGTTTTTTGGGGGGAAATGGTGAAAAGGCATGAAGCGAGAAAATGTAATAGGTTGATATGAAACCAGCAGATTTCTACATGGGTAAGGTCCTAACAACGCAGAAAAAACTGTATATACTCATCTCCTCTTGTTGATGATGATGGAGGCGAAGGAAGATGGAGGACGTGAAAGGAAAGATATTTTATTTTGACCGGAGGAAAATGTTGGATTTGACTTTTTGTAGGTGGTGGTGGTAGTGTGGTGGCGGCAGCATGGCATGTGGCATGGCGTTTCATTATTTTTGAGGTGCCCTTCTATAATAGGTCAGATAGTTATATGGCAAGTAATGGAGATCACCATCATGATGATCATCATCATCGGATCAGATTCACTGGTAAAAGCCAAACTACAAGACATGCGGGTTAAAATAGGCTGAAGAAGACGAAGAAGAAGAGCAGGCGGAAGCTATTTGTCCATGTGGTGCTCTGCCGTAGTAAAAAAATATATATATAGGATGCCATGATATTAGGCAATCTGTATCTTTTTTATGGATTCGGCAGCACATCACTATAAATCCATCTTGATTTCGTTTTCTCTTCTTCACTTCACTAGTGTAGGTACATTACATATTACAAAGCTATAATACTGGTCGCTTGCTTTCCCAATTTTGCTCCACTTTTTTTTGTTCTCTCTCATCCTCATCACCAAACAAGAGCTGAAGGAAATCCGACTTCGACTTTTGCCCGCTGTGCTCTCTCGCTCGCTTTCTCTCCCTCCCTCTTTCCCATTTTGGATAAAATTATATTATCTTTTTTGATATGACTACTTCTTTTAATACAAAACGTATATTCCTCTCTTCTGCCTCTTTCGGTAATCCAACATTGAAAAAATAACCAGTGGAATCACATTATTTTTTTACTAGCACAAGTTGCTATTGAAAATTTCATTGAAAGGGATGGATATGTAGTAACGAGCAGTATGATGATGGCAAAGCAGACTGACAGAATATTTTTTTGCTATTTTTTGAGTTTGTATGTCACGTCGGGTGTTGTTCCTATCTTTTTTGGCTCAGTTGCTCCAAAAAAAAGAGAAAGTTACCGTGTTTTCTCCTCCAACTTTTTTTTACTAGTCAATAAAGCAAATTGAAAGGATGATGACGATGATGATGATGTTCATGTTGATCATGTGAATGCATCATGGCCGTACAAATCAAAACGGAACTCTCTGCCTCCATTTATTTCACTTGAAGATTCTTCCAATAATATATTATGAAGGAAAAGCATCTTGTGCGAGGGCGAAATATTATTATTATTATTATTTTGATGGCAAGTAGTAGATTTATTGATATTCTACTTGTGTGTTTCGGCATGTCTGTGCATAATTCATGACAGAGAAGAAAAAAACATTATTATTAAAAGTGATAGAAATTTTCAACATGAATGATATAATATCATATTTTTTATTGTTTCTTATTGTCTTATTATGCATATAATGGGAGCTTATACAAGCTTATAATGGAAGCTCCTCTTGGAATTCCTGTCTTGTCCGCCACAGCCCCAGTTTTTTCATTAAAGGAAGCAACAATATACTATAGCCATTCATGCATGCACCTGTGCAATAAAAATCGCCCAATTTACTAGTATAGAAGCAAAGTATAGTAGTCATTGTGATCATTACGATCACGTCTCGTTACTTTTCATGTTACCGTTATCCGTCCGGTTATCGGTCCGAACGGGCTTTTTTTTGCCGCTCAGTTAAGCATATTCATGTAACGTCATCAGAAATCAAAGTTTTCCACATCATCACTATTATTACCTGTGTTTTTTCATGCGTCATTCATGAGATTGTGCTGTTGTGAGTGAGTCAGGATAGAAATAAGCCAAAAGGAACCCCGCGTTGTTCCATGATAGTAGGAACAGGGAGGAGAAAAAATTTATATAAATGGAGCATCCATTCATTAGTTGGATTGAATGGCAATTCGTTAAAAACTTATTGTTATGAAAGGTGGATTGTTTTTTTTGGGTGCAAGTGAAAGTGAACTATATCATGATTAATGGATTTCATGCTCACTCACGAATGTAATGAAATATATGTTTACCTAGCTGAAACACAGGAATCACTGACCATTCAGTATTAGATATTAGGTTATATTTGCTCGTAAATGATTATACAAATAGAAAAGGTCAAAGATAATCATATTTCATGTTAACTGACTTGCATGCACAAATTTGCTAATAGCAAACGGCCAATCCCATTAAACTAATATATCCTTCACATTTAAATCACTTTCGTTCAGCATGACATTTGTACACGTGTGGTGTGCATTTGTCAGCTTTGAAATAAAATTCATTCTGCTGTTTGATTTTAATCAGTAAATTTGGTTAATTAAGTAGATTCTTACTTTGAACGACACCCCTAAAAAATAATTAGGTTTACCATTTTTGGCGTTGGCATTTAGATTACAAGCAAGAGAGACAATGAAATGCAATAGCAGCGGCAACAAAGCTTGTTCTGTGGTTTGCATCTGCGTTTCAGTCTCCAGTAACCCCAGAGCTCTGAGTGCGAAAGGCGAAAGAGTGTGTAAGGTTGTCCGAAAGCACTTGGCATCTGAGCCAACACAAACACACGTGCTTTTATTTTCCAAGCAGCAAAAGTCACACAAAATGTTTAAAAGCAAGTGAATTAAAGTTAATTACAGCAAAAGTATTCATTATTTAAGGTAGGTGACATTGGAACATACAATAATTACATTTCAAATGGTTATTTAATTGGGGAGTAATGTGAAAAAGGTCGTGTAATTGATTTTCTCATCCTATTTGTTTTCAGGTTTAATTTATTAAATTGGGAGTTCCGACTGGAGCACAATTAAAATGGATACAACATTTAAGAAAACGTACGTTGCTCCGTTTCAAAAGACGTCAGCACCAATTTCGCCGGATACCCTGTACTGGAAAAGGTTTACTCCTCCGATTCTGTTGAAAGAGGTGAACTTGATAGAGCACATTGATGTGAGTCCGGTTGAACCTCATTTTCTGGCGGTGACATGCTCCTCCCGTATCCAGCTGTATCACCCGATAACACGGATGATTCATAAGAACTATAACAGATTTAAAGAGGCGGCGTACGGTGGCGTGTTTAGGAATGATGGGAGACTGTTGCTGGCTGGAAGTGATGAATGTGCTGTGAAACTGTTTGAAGTGGGGTCAAAGAATCTTCTTCGAGTTTTCAAGGGGCATCAGAGGGGGGTTCACAGGTGCGCCTTTCTTCCGGCGGATAATCAGATTGTAAGTTTCTCTGATGATAAGTCTGTGATCCTGTGGGATATTCCGAGTGAGAGGATGATTCACAAGTTTGAAGGGCACGGGGATTATGTGAGGAGTGGTGCTGTGGTGGATTCAAATCCGAACTTGATTATCTCAGGTTCGTACGATCAGACTGTGAAGTTGTGGGACAAGAGGTCTGTGGGGGGAGGTGAAGATGGTAGCAAAGAAATTATGAGTGTTAATCACGGTGCTCCGTTGGAGGCGGTGTTGATGTCTCCAAGTGGATCTCTTTTGTTCACTGCGGGATCGTCAGAAATCAGAGTTTGGGACTGTCTGGCTGGTGGGCGTCTTCTCGCAAAAATTTCACAGCATCATAAAACGATCACTTGCCTAAAATTCGCCACAAATGGCAAGCGACTCATGTCCTCCTCCCTAGACCGTCACGTAAAAATTTATGACATGAGCACATTCGAAGTGCTGCACACTTTTGACTATTCATCTCCTATTCTCAGCATGGGCATTACTCCCAACGACAAGGCACTCGTGGTCGGAATGGTGGACGGAATCATTGCAATTTCCAGAAAGGAAGACGAGCCAAACGAGGAGGAGTCAGAAGAGCAGAAAGGGATAAAAGAACGCCAAGAAAAAAACAAAAAGAAAAGCAGAAACATGTACTCTGACTACGCCATCACCGAGTCTGGCGTCAGGGAGGTGGAGTACTCCGCTGGCAAAAGATATGACACCTACCTCCGCAAATTCCGCTACTCCAAAGCGCTGGACGAAGTGCTCTCGGATTATTACTACAACCAGCATCCTGCGACTACCGTCGCCGTTATCCAAGAGCTTATCAGACGGGATGGACTGAAAACTGCTCTCGCAGGAAGACAAGGGAAACAGCTCATTCGCGTTATTAGGTTTCTCCTCAAGCATATGAGGAGACAGAGGTTCTTGCGTGTTCTCCTTCAGGTTGCTCACACGCTGTGTGACATGTACGCAAAGGAAGTTGGCCAGGATCCTGTCGTTGACCAAATGTTCCTTCGTCTCTACGAGGAAGTCAATGCAGAGGTTTCCTACATGACGGAATTACTGGAGCTGCAAGGCTCACTGGACATGCTGCTCACCGGCACAGAGCTGGCAAGTGCAACATACGCCACAAACAACAGCGTTGTTCCTGTAGTTGTAAGCACGACCACTGCAAGCATAGGAAACAATACATCAACATCTCCAACATCAACGTCGGCAGCAGCAGGCCAGGGAGGTGCAAGACTGGAACCCTCGGAAAAAGCTATGAAAGTTGTTGTTGTCAAATTGAAGTCCTAACAGTGAACATTTTGTTTACTATTATTTTCGTACATTTAGACTAGTTTATACTTGTGAAAATAAAGAAAACAAACGCGTTTTATACTACGTATATATAAATGCTCGTTTTAGTACCACATACTGCTGAGCTATATAATATTCTGTACAAAAATGTTGCGTGTTAATAAAAAAAATGCGACGCATTCATGAAAACGTAATTGTCCAAGTGTTTCCCATTTCGTACGTTGCAATAATTGCAGCAGGATCCTATTTTTGTTTTTTCATTTTACGGCTTCCGTCACCAATCAGCATTGCATTAATCATTCATGCAGATTGGACATCAGATTGGACATACGCGTACATGTCGTTCTGTCGTTCACAGTATGCAGTCTCAGTGGATGGTTAGCTACATAACATGATTTTTTTTGGCACAGTCATTCTTTACTTCTCCACACTATACTCTCTACCTGAACACATAAATTGAGCTGTAGAAAAAGTTTGGAAAAAAATATTGATCTTTCCAGACAAAAAATTATGCAAAAGCAAAACATGTCCCTATCCAAATGCAAACAAGCGTAATGAATGAAAGCAGGAAGAAACTCATTCGCATTCAAGCTTCAAGCGTAAAGGCATCGTGACCTTAACGAAGCGACAAGACATGAAAATTTAAATAATTACGCTTTTGCCGTATTTAAATAATGCAAATGAATAATCAATGCAATCATCGATTTAAGTGACGTCAATATTTAAGTACACTGTCAGTGAAGAAGATTTCAACTTAGGGGCAAGGACCCTGTTAATAAAACTGAGTTAAATACATAGGTCAAATGTAGGAATCTCCTAATGCCCCATCCAGGTTGCTACCGTCCGACCAACCTTTGTCGCGTCATCTTTTCATCTTGTTCTCTTCACCTCTCTGAACTGACTACTGACGCTCATTATTATGCTTGCTATGCAAATATTTTTAGAATCGCATCATTTTTCATCTATGTCTTTGCATTTAACGGCATGGATTCGATATTCAATGTTCAACCTTTATTTATAGAATGGAGATCAAGATTGTTTCATGAATGTGGGTGTACTACCCTACCGTATGTATTTCCCAAAAATACTTCATATATTTTTACATCTAGCTCTCACTGAGGTTTTAGCGGCCAAGCCACATACATACTTTGACGCTTGATTAGCAGTTACAAACTTAACGGTTAATTGTATAAATCTATAAAAGCAAAAATTGCTATTAGGGGACACAAATATCAAAGAAACTACACTTGAAAGCTTTTCGAGGGAAAATGAGTTCCAGGAAAAATCGTTCCATTTCCAGAGTTTTTCCTAATAATGGAAGGAAGCTTTGCGACACCGTCTTGTTGGACGCTGATGATGAGGAAAATGTTGGAAACGGAACTACTCTCCCAGAAAGTTGTGATAAATCCAGTATTGTACTGGCTGAAGAAACTGAATCCGAGAGTGAATCTGAGGATGATGTCACTGCAACTACCAATAACACAACCGTTCCAATTATACAGCCAGTCATTTCGGGAGCAATTGCTAAGGTGGAACCTGCTGCAACCCCTGAGCAGGAAGCGGCGGCTGTGGCAAAAGAAGCAGAAGAACAGGAATATCAAGTATGCAACGGGATTAAATCTACTTATAGCATAATTTTACGTTATTGTTTGTTAAACCATGTTTTAATTTGAAATATTTACTGTTTCATTGTTAAAGGTAGAACAATGGTCAACAAGAACCTGGGACCTTCCATGCTTCATGAGAAATTTTAACAGCTATCTGGACAACGAATCCAAGGACTCGGATGAAAAGGAGGGGACGCCAGTGAGGACCAGCTTGATTCAGTCAGGAGATGAAATCGAAGCCTATTCCTCATTCCTTGCTAATCTACACTTAAGTCAAGTGTCTGATCATAATCATAACCGTGATGGAGTGGTGAATTTAAATATGCCGGATGGGGCTAGCTACCTTCCACAACCTTCAGAGGACACGATGGCCGCTTCCGACGTTTTGATGACAGTAACGCTGAAGCTGGTAGATCACTACTCTTTTGAAGTTCCAGCTTATTTTCATTGCAAAGTGATATTGGAGAATGCAAGCGGAGGAGTCATATCTACGTATGGTACGTATTCTGCATCAACTGAGTTTACGAAGGATTACACAAATCTATGAATGATTTTTAGACATGACCTAACATATACCCATATATTTTGCGTGTGTTGCAGTTCGTTTCTTAACGCTAATTCGAAATGGAGGCTTGTCATCAATGGCCAGGCCCCTGAACATGAAAGAACTGTCAAAAATGGCTCCCGACGACGGACTTCGCATCACACTAAATTTGTGCATTTATCGACCGCCAGTATACTGGAGTTTAGAGGTCAGTGAGATT
This sequence comes from Sinella curviseta, assembly GCA_004115045.4. Lineage (NCBI taxonomy): Eukaryota > Metazoa > Arthropoda > Collembola > Entomobryomorpha > Entomobryidae > Sinella > Sinella curviseta. The sequence goes on along the minus strand of CM023203.3, from coordinate 29,473,491 downwards.
AGAACGTTAATCTCTTTCATGACAGCAGGCTGCATTTATAAGCGTGATCGAAAGCTTGCTTTGAAATTAGCTCAGAAGTGTCAGCAGTATCGCTTGAAAGGTATTGTCGATTGTTTAACTAGTCTCCCTGCAAAAAATAATGCCAACAGTATTATTCGAAGGGATACAAATTAAAATAGGAGGTATCACGCTGATTAAATCGGAAAACATACAATTTTGGTAGTTTTAGTATTCTATTGTTATTGTCGCACGCATGAAAAAAATGTATAAAAAAGTCGGTATGTGAAATTTGTAGTCACTTTTGTAATTATCACGTTACCCCAGTCAGTCTCAATTTAAGGATTATTTACTAATAATTGTAAAATAAGGTATATAAAAATACAAATTTTCTTCAACTATATTTATGTAGTAATACTTATGTATGCAAATTTGCAAAGTCATTAGTAATGGCACAGTGCAATTTTGTAGGTAATGAACAGGAAGGTTTTTCGGCCTACGTAGAAAGTATAAAATTCTGCTGTAATGAAACAGTGTGTAAGCATCGCAATTAACGTGACGAAAATATTTGTAGCTTTTTTTGTCCGGTGGTCATTTGATAGACCTTGATGTAAACTTTGTTCATTTCACTTTAAAATTTATTTCGCTTGATTAGATAAGAAAAGGAAAATAAATAAAAGAGAGAGAAAGAAAGTAGAGAAAGCTCTCGTCTCTGTGATGCGATTTTTTTGTCCACTCGTTCTCTCTACTTACCTACTCAAAAGAAAATTATGTCGTTCATATAAAAAGGCTAATGAAATAAAAAAAGCTCTTTTCTTTCTTCCCTTTCAAGTCACAACAAAAACGTGATAGTAGTCTATAGTGAGTGGTGTATGTATGTTGTTATGTTGTTGCATGATTTTCTCTCCCTTTCATCTCGTGGCCTCGTATCACATCGCAGATCAGAGTCGTGCCCGTCCGATTTTGACTTTCATTCATTCATGCTACCTTTCATTTTATATATATTTTCACTTCACAAAAAAAAGTCGCTCTTCTTTCACAAAAAAAGAGACGCAGAGAGAAAGCATGCATACATTCCTTCCTTCCGTCCTTTTCCCCTGTTAAATCCTCGACTCTCTCTCTCTCTCGTTTTACATTCCTTTCTCTTCAGCCTTCAACTTTTTTTTACAACTTCAGCGGGTACAATGCAACGAGTAGTAGAGAAGCTCAGTCCATGGCTGTCCGTCCGTTTTTAAGCCTCTTTTTTCACTTCCTTTCTTTCACTTTTATTCCACATTCCTTAGTTTTTTTTGTAGTCTGCATTATTGTCGGTCGCGGGTCTATATTATATCTAACTTTCTTGTTGTGTAAGTTGCACTTGAAATAGCTGTTGATGGGAAGAGATGGCCAATCTCTATAAAATGACTGTTGTGCATGATATTATACGGCCTTTACTCATACTTTTATGGCGAGAGAATCTCCACTCTAAATCTCATTCTTCTTTTGCAATAATTCTATTTGCTTTGTATTTCGCAACCAGCGTTTATTAATAGCTCACCACCGCCGCCGCCCGACGTACTTGTACGTACGTAAGAAAATGTATGTATACCCGTTTTGACCTCCACATAACAACTACAACATTTCACTATTTTCACTCTCTTGCTTTCACACAATCAGTCCAAGTCTACAGCTTGTTTGTTATCCAGAGAAAATATCTGCCTACAAACATGCTTTCTTTCCTCCGTCCATGCATGCATGGGTGCTTTGTTTTTGTTGTTTGTACTTTTGCATTGCACACGCAGTTTATAATGACCATTATAAGATATCATCAAGACAAACAGGCTCATATTTCATGCTCTTTGTTATTTTCTCTCCCTTCTGCTTTCCAGAGATAATCAAGATGGAAATAGCATATTACATTACCTATGTATAAAGTACAGAGCAGGATGAAAACGGGAGAGAGAGCGTTGGAAAGAGGAAAAGCAGATGAGTTCGTTCGACCTTATCTTGCTTTAGCCCGTTTACTAAAAATGACACTATCATGGAACGCCCTGAAACAATCCTGGAGAGGACATGGGGAAAGAGCTTTAAATTCATATTTCGGTCCGTGTCTTATCTACCATAACATTACTCAAAATGATGGTGCTATCAACTATTATTTGTCGCGCAGAAATATAAATGATGCTGGAATTAGTCTTACTCATGATTCATGATGCTGCTGTGAACTTTCCCCATTTTGAAATGTAGAGACAGAAACCAGGTACTTTGGTTATGTGCTGAAAATTTAAAGAAAAAAAATGCGACGCAACAACGAGAAATGAAATGGAAATGGCACGCCGCACAAGGTAAATGGAATGAACAAAATTTGTGGGGCATTTTGAGACACGCTCAGAAAAAAGTGATTTCTGCAATAAAATATTTGGCATTTATTCACTTATTTCTAATCAATAAGTTAATATAATACACGTTGATATAATAATATAAAATCTTGTAACAGTTGATCACAACATGCAGATATTATGGCGATATTAATGTTACGTTTATTGTGTTTAGAGGCATACCGTAAAACTTACAGGAAACGCTATTTACAATTTACGCCAGGAAAATTGGTTCCACAAGTTACATAATAAAAGTGCTTAAAATGTGTAACGGTTATCTATATATACTGTGATTTGATGCAATGAAATAAATCATCGTTAAATATAAAGCAAAATTTATTGTATAAGAAATTAAATATAATTCATCATCAAGAGCACAGCTTAACTTTATCCAGTTTCTCCTGAAACCCGAATGTATCCTGAACTCGTGCTACGAGTCGCTTGTCTAATCGATTGAAATACGAAGCCATTCTACCATGTCTTTTCTGTACTCTGCCAACAGCGCTATCAAGCACATTATTTTTGACAATTGTCCGCACGGCAGCACAACTCTCCCAATCAATCCCACCTGTCGTAGTGTTCCTATCACAGTACTGTCCAATTTCATCGTTTACCCCATCAATCTCCATCCATTTGTCAATCTCTGCGTCACTCTCCAACACTAGCTCCCTGATCCACTTTACGTCCAACTTCTTGACTCCCTCTTCCTTCCTCTTTTGAGCTTCTAGAAGCGTAGATAATCTTGTGAAAAAACAGGAACGCATTCCCGACACATGGTTCCAGTGCCAGGTGGCTTCTTCTATGTCTCCAAAAATATTTACATTTCGGGTTGGACACGATGATGAAAGACGAGATATGCAATCCAGGTCACCAAACAGTTCGAGGCAATCACCCAAGCCGTCAAGTTGACTGATACAGCGTTTCTTTCTCGCAGTCAAGCTCAAATTCAGCTCATCCTCATCATCATCCTGTTGACTGTCACCTGCTTTTGACTGCGAGATAGGTAAAAGGTTTTGACGTGGGAAGTTGAGGTCCACGAGGTGAGGTAGAAATGGACTGGAGTAGAGATGGATGTCCTCGTTTGATAGACGGGTGATATCAGAGGAGGTGGCAGAGGTGGACAGGAGCAACTGAAGTTGATTGATGCATTGGCGAATATCACAACCAGAGTGACGCACAATGGAGTCTAGCCACCTGTCAACTTGACCCATTCCGTGATCAGATTCCATGCTGTTCTTTGTGGACGCTAAAATGGGCTTCAAAATCTTTTCTACAATTTCACTAGGTTTGGGGAGAGAGAATGAGATACGGAGTGGATCTCTTCTGTCAAGTTTTGAGTCTATCAAGCAGTAGCTGGGAAGGCTAGACGTCATTACAATTGGACGGACAGCTGTGGTTATCAACTGAGCAACAGCAGAAAAGAACCCTTCGTCTTCTTCAGGATGTAGGAGATCAATGTCTTTGAAAAGGAGGAGGCAGTTGTGGGAGGATTTTAGGCGATGACTCAGCACAGCTTCTTCAACTCTTTGAAGAACCTCCTTTCCTGGACGGCGACTCGAGAAATTTACTTCAACAACCTAGAAAGTGTTAAAAATATTTATTATTGACATGCCCAAAAAATTCCAAGTAAAAAGGTAAATGGAACAAGCTGAAATTTTCTTACCTCAAAATCCAAATGCTTCGCCAATACGTAAACAGCAGCAGTCTTTGCACAACCACTTGGGCCAGTCAGGAGAACACTCTTTTTCTTCATTTCGCTGTCCTCATCATTACTCGTCACAAAATCAGAATCCGAAGAATTTCCACGCTTCCTTTTCTGTTCCTGTTTTCGGCTTGTACCTCCGTCGTCTTTGATGTCAAGTCTCCACTGCTTAAGCCAACGTGTCAGGGTTTCCAGCGCGTTCTTATCGACGACAAGATTTTTTACACTTGTCACTCGCATTTGGTCGATCCATGGTCTTTGTTGCTTTTCAATTTCGACAGCTTTCTGTGGATCCGCGCGCCCATTCCGTGTCTTCACAAAAGGTTCTTGAGGGCTAACTTTTACTGGATTTTCACCACAGCAAAATCCAACAGGTGTAAAGACGCCACTTTCTTGAGATGAAAAGCAGGTAAAATCCTGAGAGTTTGAAGTATTGGAATCTCCAGGACAGGAGGTACTCTCATCTTCACCAGCTGCCCATGCTTCAGCAGACAATTTAAATTTGAAAGGTAATTGCACTTCGGAACTATCTCCCGTGTCCTTCTGCTCATCGCCTGCATTATCATCTGCAGTCTCAATGTCAATGTTGCAAATATGACTTGTCTTTGGAAAGAATCCCATGTTCATCAAGAAATCATCTTCTTCCTTTCGTTTCTCCACGTGTTGCTGCGCCTTTATGACACTCTCTGGAACACCCGAGTGAAGGAATGCTAACGTTTCAGCGTCAAGTTGCCTCCTTTTGATTTCAGGAACTTTCTCTTCATCATCATCGTTTTTACTTTTTCTGCCATTTTCTGACGCCTTGGCTGCTCGTGCTTTTTCAATAACATCTGGCACTCCTGACCTTAAAAACGCCTCTCTCTCCGGATCGAGCCTTGCTTTCTTTTTGGAGTTGTTGTTTTCCTTGTCCTTTTTGTTGACAATGGTCCCATTTTTTGATAACGTGGTCTGCTTTCCACCGCTGCTTCTTTTCGTGCTATTTCGGGTTCTCTTCCGAGTTCCTCTTTTAAAATCAGCATCCTCATCGGACGACGAAGACGTTTCATTCTGATCATTCCAAGCCACGCGTGCTCTATTTGCCGACGCTCTTGTTGATCTGCGGACAGTGGGGGCAGGTGGACTCGAAGAACTTTCTGAAACCTCCGCATTCGCTGTCTCCTCTTCAATCACAACCGGTTCATTGTTGGTATCATCCTCCACTTCCACGTCTACGACAGGAACGGTCACAGGAGCCACCTTTGGCTTAAAGTAGTGGAGCAGTGACTTTCCAGCAGACATTGTGATTTAGCGTACATGAAAATGTCTACAAAAACAAAACAGCAAATTTAACTACCGTAACACCAATACAATGTATTGAATACATACACACAGAAATTACAAAAGGTTAAATGAACAGAATTTGCGGAATTAGCAAATATGTACTACCAGTACTATTTTTGACCAACCTTTGGTCTTTCTTTATCCTTCCTTTACGTCTTCGTGATAACTGGATATTACTGGCTGCTGGACATTGACTTAGGATGACCACTTCAAAGATGCCCTCACCTGCAATAAAAAAATTTGTTCAAATTTAATTGCTGCCCACAATCCAAAGGCAACAAAATCACAAATTTATTTACCTACATAATACACGCGATCCGTACAAAATATCATCTTACCTTTAACCCTTTCCCTGCTCGTCAATTTTTGTATTCACTTCTTATAAGCGATGAGTCATATTCCATCACTGATGTACACAAAACGTAACTGCTAATTAAATAGGTTCCCGTTTCCACATTCGTTAATTACGACACAATTTTAAAAACTTAGTGAAATATGTCATGATGCAAGAAGAGAAGTGAAAACAAAAAAGCTCTGATGAGGGTATCTCTGTTGTCGTTTGACGAGTTGAGTGGATAGATAGCGGATGAGAGAAGTAGCCGCCTTTTCACACTTATCCTTTCTCCTCCACCACATCAAACACAAAAAGAGGGCTACCTATTGGCTGGCTCCTCTCCCGTTCATCTGCATGTCTGCGATTTTGTCGATGGTCAATGGACCTAATGGACCTTCGATACACACATTTACTTGGCTAATACGAGGTGTATGTAGATAGCCGCTCTTACAAAACTACGAAGTTGCTCTCGTAAGAAATTCATGAATGGCAAGAAGATAAGCTATTAAACTGACGTGCAAGAGCCGATCTCTGTGTAGCTGTGTATGTGGTGGTGTGAGTTTCCATCAAGAAATCACATGTTTTCTGTTTATTAACAAGTTATAGTTTATCGAATCAGCCGGTCAACAGAGGAGTGGAAAGATACATTACAACAATTTTTGATCATCAATTAGTTATAGGTAAAGAGAGATAAAATTGTTATTTTCGCTAATTAACCTGTCTTATCTAATCTGACGAAACATTTATTCCTCTTGTACCCATTTTGTCTTAAACTTGGAATTAGTTCACAGTTTGTAAGAAGAATATTCATCAAGCCAAGTTGGTAATTGTAATAATTATTGTTGCTGACAGTCTGGAAATTTTGTATTTTTGTATTGGTTTGTAGAAAGAACTAAACTGAGCTAACTAAATAATTTCTGGGAGTAATCGTGATGTCGACACTGAGCTTAGCTTGCACATCTGGCAAAAGACTGTTCAATGGACTTGGAAAATTGGGCCATTTCAAACTTGTGACTGGAGAACTTAGCAGCAGTGGAGGATTTCCAGCAGTTTTCAGCCTTCATCGTCAATATCAGCCACTCCACACAACGGCCGCGTTTCTAGACACTTTTCATATCCAGGATGAAGAGGACTTCAACAAGAAGGTTCTGAAGAGTAAAAAACCAGTCGTTGTCCAGTTTCACGCAACGTAGGTCACAGCTGCTTTACAATTAAGATGATCAGATAAGATTACCTAGCGTGCGTCCAGGTAGAAGATAAGCTAATGAGTAACGGCACATAATTATTTTTTTGTAGATGGTGTGGACCCTGTAAAATGCTGTCTCCTCGAATGGAAAAGGCGATCATCGCAACAAATGAAGCCGTTGATCTAGCCCAAGTAGATATTGACAACAATCCTGACATAGCCATGTCATACAGTGTAGGCGCTGTGCCGGCAGTGATGGCAATTCGTGACGGGAAAGTAGTAGATAAGTTCGTGGGACTCAAGGACGAGGATCAAGTAGATCATTTCATAGCGAAACTGTTAAAATAATTTAGTCAGTTGCCAAATTGTTTTTATAAATACGTAACTTTTATTTCCTCAATCTGTACTCAACCCCGAAATCAATCAAGTTTAGTAATATAAATAAATTAAATTATGATGATAAATTGTGAATAGTTTTGGTGCAGTAATAATCATATAACGTATCTGCGTGTTCCTTACTACCTATTTTATCGAGTAAAACGGTCTCATCGTACAACAATAAATTATTATGGTCTAGATGAAATAAATAACGTTAACTATTGATAACTTTAATCCAAGTACTTACTTTACATATTATGCCATCTCTAATCTCCAGTAAAAGACCGCATACGTTCACTAACAATGAATCGTTTATACACATTTATAGCATGCATCGTAATTCGATTATTATATTTTTTACCATTAAACTTGCGCGTTGCGTGAGTAGAACTACACGTATGTATATTGCTCATTTCCGCTCTTTATTCAAAGCGTATAAAATGATTTTGAAATATTATGTAAGAATTTGTTTTACGCATTCAGCTCCAGGAGCTTCACAATATATTATATTCTTTCGAAACGAAACCTATTCAACTACTCAACGTCTCCTCCACCAACCGAATAAATTAACTTAAAAACGATATATAAGCACATTACAGTTCCATTCTATTTTCAAAAGAAACGAGCACCACAATATAGATTATTTGCAATTCATTAATTATTAAAGTCTTGTTTAAATTATGCACAGTACATGTACACATACATATTAGGTTAGTTCCTGACTGTCCGGAATCCGTCATTTAATTTGTAATTCACGAGTATCCCTACGACTTTTTGAGGAGTGTTTCAATCTGGAAAGAAAATTAAAACGTTGATGTTATGTTTTTTTTTTTGGTTTTAGTACAAGTACAAACGATACAAATGATTTACAAAATGTGTTGATTTTTACCTGAGCTTTATACATTTCTTTGACATCTTCCAAATCCATGCGAAGCTCATCAGCCTCCTCTACTTTTTCACCGTACATCTAAAACACGATATTAGTTTTAATTAGTTGATTCGTATAAACAGCAGAGTAATATAGGTATAAAAATTCCTTATTACTACAAACCTGTAATACAGCATTGTAATTCTTGTCCAGGTCTGCCAGCCTCTGTTCCATCTCTCCCAACTTTTCCATATCTAAAGCTAACTGTTGATTCTGCATAGTTAAATTTGCAATCTCCTCGTTGAGTTGTTTTCTAATCTTTTCATTTTTGCTTAATTCTTCCTGAAAGGCAACAACCTCCGCTTCCCTCAATCTCAGCTGACCCTGCAGGTTCTCGATAAGGCCAACCGATGAAAATGACTCGAAAAATGACTTTGGTGTCATGCTCCTGTTATTTCCGTTGCCTCCGATGAGCATACCACTGTTGGGATCAAATACCTCGTCCAAATAAGAAGCCTCTTCCGACGTAATGGAATGCTCACTGGGAGAATGTTCTCTGGAGTTGTCGTTGCGTGGGGTGTTTCGAATTTGGGAGTTTTGGTGATGTCCCCCGCCGGCTGTACTACTCGTAGTGGTTGACATTGAACTGGACCGTTGATGATGAGGATGATGATTGGCCCGAACTCCCTGTCCTTGAAAGTTGTTATTTTCTCTACCATCGGCAAGAAGAGGTTGACTAATTCGTCTTCTTTCCACTTCCAAACTGTTTCTTTCCACCTTGAGCTCATTGGAAAGAGCGTCGTTCTCACTGGATAGCCTCTCCACCTCTCCCGTCAGTCTTTCCACTGTTTTCTCAAGTTTCTGACATCGAGCAGCTCGATCCTCAATTTTCTTGCCAAAAATCTCCTCCTTCTGTTGATGCTGTTCTACCAAAGTCCTGTTTTCCGCTTCCAATTCCTCAATACGGAGTTCCAATGTGGAATGTTGCGACTGAAACTGGATTTGCAGTTCTTTGGCTGACCGCTCCCTATCAGACGCTGTTTTTAGTTTGAGTTCCAGATCAGCAATGGTCGAGTGCATGGCTTGTTCACGTCTGTCAGCTTGAAGGAGTTGTTGTTTGAGTTCCCCTTGCAGCTTTTCAATTTCCAAGGAAAGAGGCATGGTGGCATCAGCCACTTCTGATGATATGTCTGCCAGTTGTGTCTCCAAATGATGGACCTTTTGCGTCAGGGTTGAGATCTGAGACTTGAGTTCGGCTTCGCGAGAATGATGACTCGTTTGGGAGGAGTTAAGAGCACTTCGCAAATGATCGACTTCCTTCTGAAGTGACTCTGTTCGACTGATCAGTTCCCCTTTATCCCGCGTTAGTCTATCCACTTCAGCAGATTCCCGTTGTACAGAAGATATCACATTTTTAAGTTCCAAAATCTCTCTGCGAAATAGTTACAATTAAACATGTATAACATGACAGATTCGTTCAAAATTATCACAACATAGTATACATTATGATTAAAACTTGGTCTTACATGGAAGCATTTTCAACAGTTGCCTTCATCGAATCCACGTTATCATTGGCATCTTCCAACTCTGAAGTCAGTTGTTCCACCCTGAGTTCCAGCTTTCGCCTCTCTTGGTTTAATTTGGATATGGTATCATTTTGACTCTGCTCAATGCCCTCTTTGCTGATAAATGTTTTCATGAGCTTTTCCAGCTCTAGATTTTTGGTCGCCACATCTGTTCTCAGTCCTTTTGTTACATTTTCTGTTTCCTTTTCTTTTGCCCGTAACTTTTTTATCACTTGTCCAAGCTCAAATTGCTTGATGGAAAGCTTTTCGCCTTCTTCACGAAGTTGCTGAACTTCCGCATCCTTTTCTGCGAGAAGATCAGCCACCTCAGTTGAAACATATTTAGACAGTTCTTTCGGATCAACGTCAACCGGTTTAACGGAAGAGTCTGCTTGATTCCCTTCCGTCTGTGCTTCGCAGTCCCTCGTTTGGAGACCAGGATCAGTCTGGCAAGCCATATCACTACTGTTTTGCAACTTGGAAGTGCCATGAAGATGGTGAAGGGGAGCGGAAGAACTTGATGAGTAATCCGAAGGTATGACTTCTATATCCGAGGAGGATGAGGACGACGCTGCTTTCTTGTGCTTGGTAGTTATTGGAAATTCACTGGACGATACTGCTGCAGGGGAATGAGGTGGCGGGACAGGGGCCTCTCCGTCTACAATATCATGTCCACCTTCCGAGGAACCCGAGCTACCAGCGCCTGATGTTCCCCGAGAATTTAAGGTAGACTCCCGACCCGATACAACTACTATGCTACTACTACGGCTGCTCTCTGGAAGATTACTGCCAGCACCACTGGTATTTACAACGCAACTGGACACCATTTCAAAGTTTGGAGACACTCGGGCAGAGCTGGGTGGTGTACTTTCTCCCCCACCGCCTCCAGGATCCTGGACGGACGGGCTAGGAGCGGGGGCGGGACTAGAGGGACATGGTATCAACGTTGGAGATACTGACGACGTTGGTGGCGGTGAAGGTATTGACCGAGACGCTGCTGGATCAGAGGAGGGAGTATTTTCCGCAGAGGTAATCAACTGGTCTTTGTGCTCTTCTATCGTTTCCTCGTGTACGTCGTCGGGTTGCAAGGTCTCTTCTGATGTACCTGATGTGCCCAATAGCTCAACGTCAGCCGCTGGCTCGTCAAGTTCATCCGGTACCGGAACCTGTTCTGATGTAGAATCCTCCTGATTATTTTTGGAGGTATCTCCTTCATCTGCTGCGACCATACATGAGTCAGTCGTAGATGTCCAATCCCACCCGTCAGACAGTCCCGAAGACTCCACAATGCTGCTAATTGGATCAGTCGAAGGTATCACATTATTAGACTCAAAGTTAATTTCATCTGATGCTTCACCAATCATGGCTCCATTGTTCAAATCAATCTCTTGTAATAACTCGATATTGCTCTTCGGTTCTGGCGTGATCAGGATTGCGTCTTTTTCATGATGTGTCAATAAGGTTTTATTCTCGCCAGTATTGGGTTGTAACGGTGCGCTTAAAATATCCGTAGAAGCTTGTGGGTCCTCTAGTATATTAATATTTGGTTGTTTTGGGATGGAAATGTGTGATTGAGGATAAGAAATGTGGTCCTGAGGACTTGTTACGTTAACTGAAGAAGTGTCATCTAAAACTTGAACTAGGTCACCGAGATTATTACTATCGTCAGATGCGTGAAAAACAGTATCACTTAAGGAACGCGTGTGTTTGCTGTTATCTTTAGCAGCCCGGTTTTCATCATTATTTCTACCACTCTGCTCTTCAAAATCGGACGAAGCTAATAACGTTACAGGAACATCACTTGTGAAGCCAGAACTATTACTACTGCCACTGATACTATTACTATCCTGTTGATTTCCTAGCAATAGGTCGTTCATGGTGGCACATCTCTTTGGAGGGGTGGAAATGGCACGGTTATCATTTGTATCGCTACTAGCACTAGCAGAGGCATTACTACTGTCGCCACTAATTGAGCTAGATGTTTTTGAGGGAGAAGCACGCCCTCCTCCACTAACACCCCACGAAGCAAAAAACTCCGAGGCCATGTCTGAAACAAAAATGACGATAAAATTGAAATTATTGCAAAATATCTATATTTTGTGGAGTACTTTTGTCTTCCAAAAATCTACCTTGAACAGCATTGCTAACTGCTGCGGTTGTTCTACCGCTGGAAGCAGTCCTGCTGTTACTACTGGAATTATTAGCCGCATCCTCTTCCTCCGCGATATCTAAAGCCTTATCAATTGTCTTTTGCGCTTCCTTAAGAGCGGTCTTGGCAAAACTAGCCAAATTCGTGGACTGGAACCAACTCATCGTCGTCCCCAAATGGTAACGGTATCGCCAAGTGTCATCAGCATTTAAAAAGGCACTTTGCTATACTTCCACAAGACTAGCATTTGGATAACTGGTGAAACTGATGTTCTTAGCCCCTCGTTCCTAAATTAAATTGAAACACAATTTTTAAACATTTTTTACACCAGAATTAAGACAAGCAAACCAATAATTTACATAAGTATGCATAAATCATATAACCAATCTTACCTTTTAAACACACGTCACGTCAGTAAATTGACAACTGATGACGTACCCGACGACTCCTTTGCTTTTCCACCCGCGTGTGGAGTAACAAAGTAACTACTACTCAATCACTAATTCTCACAATTAAATTTACATTTACTCGGTAAACGGTAAAAACTATTTATTTAACAAATGTGTCAAATGTAAACGGTTGAAGAAACATTTAACTTAATTATCATTTAGTCTCAAGTATGATAATTATTTACACAAAACGAGTCAGAAATCAGGATCAACCAACAACAACTGTCAACAAGATCGTAAACGCTGAATGAGTAATACATATACAGCTACTTAAATGAGTAGAGTTGGATAGTTAAAGTTAAATTAAATGCTTATAAATATATTTTTATTACTCATTCATTCCTCGTTACAACATCAATCTACGTAATAGCTATCCTTATGATGATGATGATCAGCAGGCGATAAAAAAAGTAGAGTATTGATATGTTGTACATCTGATGTGTACATTTTTGAATTTCCAGCCAAGTGAGGTGTTCACTGGGCTCATGCGAAAGTAAACAAATTGGCCACAATGACTGAATGACGCGATTTTTGTTGTTTGCACTTCTACTTCTCTGCTTTTGCAAATTTTTGCAATCTTGCAACTTGAGTAATATGCAGACTATTGCAGATTGCAGAAACCGCAAAGTGAAGGGGTTCAGTTCATTCGTTAAAAACTGGTTGGTAGATAAACCTAACAAAAATACTGCCTGTAAAGTAAATGGCATGGCTCTAACTCTAATAGTGTTTTAATTTTAATTAGTACCAATTTTTATACATTTTCAGCAGTTCTTTAACCCTCTCATTAATTTCGTCGTAGTAAGGTGTACTTTGTAATTATATGTCTTATCTAACTTTTCCCGATATTAATTGCGATTGCCTGTGTTGCCGTTTGAAATAGAAATCTATATGCAAAGTTACGCAAAAGGTGCAGATTGGTTTCATTTCATTTCATCTTCTCAACAACGTGAGCTTCATTCCTTTCCATTACACTTCCCTTGCTGCGGCAGCAGAGCAGATTTTTCGAGTAGATCACCTTATCTATCACTGCCTATCGCCCTTTCAAACATTTTAGGCATGCGATGCAACAACTTGGCTTGCATTTGCATTGCTTGCATGCGTACTTTTTACACCGACACCGTGCCGTGTGGTCGTGCAATCGGACAAGAAAGGAATCCAGAAAATTCAACCTGCGGTTTTTTGTGAGTCCATTAAATTATGCCAACTTCCGAGAGCAGCAAGTCATTTTTAAAGAATGTTGACCCAGTTTACTTGTCTTTTCAGTTAAACTTGTTGTTTGTTCTAAAATCACTTCCCCGTTCCAAAGCTATCACGGTTCTTAGTCTTATCAGCTGTTTTTCTCATAACGAATTCGTAACATTCATTTTTTAGTAAAGCGTGGAATATTGAACAATTGGTTATTATTGACAATTATTGTTTTTAGGTGCGCATTTTTTTGTAGTTTCATCAATTACAATAGGAAATCGTCTGTTAGCATTTCGTCTTGTTTTAATAAAAGTGTCGCCTGTCGGAGCTCAAAGGCATAATAGCGCATTCTCTAGAGACGCCAATTAATTTTTAGTGTTTAATTAATATTTTGATGGCAATTGATCAATTCACTATTCTGCTTTGTTTCTGCAGCAGTCATAGTCGTCATTCGTCATCATAATAATATCATGCGGTTTTGTTTTGTTTTTATTCAATTTTGCATGGTATTTTTTTGTTATTGTTGTGAGATTTTTGTGGCTCGCTCGCCGCATTTGACTAGAAGAATGGATTGGATGGACACGGATTTTTGTTTTGGTAAATTCCGTGTTGCAAAGTTTGGCTTGTTTCTCAGATGCGGCGATACGTTCCTGTGTGGAAAAGGTAGGAGAGAAGCCGTGAGAAGTCTATGCAGGAAAAATCTGACGGCTTCGTTGACTGTGCTCCAGTGGCGCAATTGGTTAGCGCACGGTACTTATAATCAGTATTTGTGCATGAGTGATGCCGGGGTTGTGAGTTCGAGCCTCACCTGGAGCATATAATTTTTGCTCTCACTATTCCTGCTTATTTGGAAGTTTTCGCAGTTTGGGACTACTTTTGTAGAAGAATGATGGCTATATATGGCCAAATTAAAGTTAAATGAGTATTTAGCTTAAAACAATGCGCATGATGTGTATAGGGGATGAAGCGACTGGATAAAATACATACTTTTTGCAGCAAGACAACTTAAATTGTTGAACTAATGACGGTTCTAGTTCTAATTCTGGAACCCAAGTTAAATATGAATGATTGTTTGAACCAGTATTTAAATTGATGACATTTTTGCACGAAAACCAGACGCGACGCTCTTGCTTTTGTCGTCTGTCATTGTTTATAAATAATGTAATAGTTATGATATGTATGTATGATATGATTTGGTCCTTTAAAAAATCCCATGAACATGACGATTTGATAAACTATTAGTTTTGAATTGGCATTAAATTAAACCTGTGATTAAAATAGCATATACCAAACAGACTACTGTAATATAAATGAAGATTGTTCATCAGAATGGTGAGGAAGAAGTTATCATTATTCGACATTTTCAACGCAGAAATAAATTATGACATGACTTATGTCACATGAGAGCATTTTTAGTGATGCTAATTAAGTTAATTAATGCTTTCTTTGATTTTTCATATACGGAATTCGGAAGTGCAGAGAGAATGAGTCGTTAAATTAAAAAAAGCACATTCTGAAGTACAGTTCAAAGTTTGAGCTGTGTATACAACTAATAAACTAAAAAAATGTAGGTAATTCATTGTAAATGCCATGTCATGTGGAGTGGGCAGTACCTACAGATCTGCATGTTTGGGTCAAAGTCTCCTTCCGGTGTTATTATTGGCTAATCACAAGGATAAAAATAGAATATATTCAAGGTGAAATCAATGTGATTACCTAATTATCAATTTGATGTCCACCACGCGTACTAGTGTTTATTATCGAAAATAGATTAGTTCAGATCATGATGTCACTTATATTAAGACAAAAACAAACTCGTACATAATTATTATATGATAGTGTGACATGCTCAGGTCAGGTTCTTAAAATATGCGATTGAAATCGTTTCTGGCATGACGGATGTTTACTAACATGTAGTAGATAAGTAGATATTTCCAACTTGGAAATTCCAAGTAAACTCTCTTTTATGCCCCCAAAGGCCCCAAACACAGGAGGAAGAGGATTATGTTATGTTATGCTCATGAATTAATTCTAATTGAATTCAATTAGAGAAAATAAAAATGACATTGGATGTTGCGGTTCAAAAAATTACTGTGTATATCATGACATTGTTTTATTTAGTCATTAAAAATATAAATATATCCTACTTAATTGTGCTGTTTGTAAAATTGAATGTCGAAGTCGAAAACTTGTTTATAGCATTGCATAATATTTTGTTCAGTTAAATATATTATCGGGATAATGATAAGTGACCTGCACTAATCTCCAGCCCGTTCTTCATTATAAATAGTAAAAATTACTAAACCCAAAAAACATGTTACTTGGATCATCTCAGCGAGAGGAACATACATGAATTTCAGAAACCTCACTACTTGAAACTTTTATGGCACATAATATAAAGTTACATACTGTGCAGTCTTACTTTTAATTAAAAATTAAATATAAAATGTTGCGTATTGCTAATTATTCAACTGGCATAAAAAAGATAAAAACGGGGTTCCTTTCTAAACAAAAATGATTATTGGCTTATCTACTAACACAGACAACATTCATCATCCATCACATTAAAAAGATGTCTTGTTAATCCTATCTATCTACTGCGCATTTATCTAAATTTATTTAAGCGTCTCAGTAAAAAATGTGCACCAGTCCACAAGCTCATCTTTCAGTGCTGAATAAATAAATAATTAACAATAATTCTTCGAAATAAAAAGGCCACGTTTCATAGTATATATCCTCGTCCATCGGTCATCCTTTCAGTCAGTGCTACCATCCACGTCATAGGAAGGAACAAAATCTGGAAGAAATAATTAAAATTTATAAATGACTGCCATCATAGTTTTATCAATCAATTAAATTTTATAGGTTCTTCCTAACTGTCTCACAAGTCATAACTATTCGTGGGTACATGACTGCAATCAGTTAAGCAGAAGCTTGAAGAAAAAGTACCTACCTTGACATTATTTGAGTCCCATGCTTTTCATCACTTGCTCGTAGACGGTCCACGACATGGCAGCAATGAGCGTTCGTCGAATCATGCGTGGCAAAAGTCCTTTGAAGTAGCCTTGAGCACCATATTTCTGCAATGATAAAAAGAAGAAAAAATGTTAAAAAATAATTGATAAGGTGTGGTATTTGACTCGTATGACACCATTTTTGTTCCAGACAAAGAGGAGCCATATAACAAGGAGTAGATAAAGGATAAGGGGAAAAGGCGACCATATTGAATGAGTCATTATAATAATCATTTTATAATTACCTTATAGACATAGGTTACAACCTCCGGGATGTTGTGGAACTTATCAGGGTACAGCTGCATTTTCGTTTTGAGCACATCAGCAGGTTGCGTTATGAGACTAGCACCAATGCCAGCGACGACCCCGCACGAAAAGCGAACGTAAGGGCCAAAGGTTGGCGATTCGATCCAGTCTTGCGGAACTGCTTTCTTTGTCGACGTGTACATGAGGAGATAGAGACCAGAGAATGGAGCGTCTCTCAACAGAGTTGGAGAGAGACCACATGTGAGACCCCGAACGCCTTCTTTCCGGTAGATACTGTACAGTGCTTCGCGAATACTGCCATAATTATAGACTGTGCTCTGTATAAAACCAAGACAAATTAAATGCATAAATAAAAAAATACTTTACTACACGTCTGCTATACGCTGTTGGACGATTAACCCAGTGAGAAAAAAGCCGCTTTCATTACTTCATTAAACGTATGAAAATTTCAAGACGAAAACGACATTCTTTTTTACATAATACTTGGAAGAACTTGTATCCATAAAAAACGCTTATGTCATCATCATCTCAAATTTTCTGTTAAAATATTCAACTGAAATAATGATAGCATGTAGAATGTGCCATTATCTCCTACATTCATGAGGGAAAATAAAATGACATCAGTATAAAAAAGGGCAAGAAAGGTGACAGTTTGATGGTGTTGACCACGAACTCACTTATTTCATTTACGCATACTGGCCTGACCTCTTCTTATCGCTAAACAAGTTTGCCACGTTTTTGATAAGATGGACATGGCCATTCATAGCAACTTTATGAAAACAAGATAAAGAATCGTCTTCTCATGTGCCTATGCCTAGCCCTAAACCAAAAACATTACGTAAGTGCCTACAAATTAGGCACATACAATAGCGTCATCGTCATAAAGAATGTAATTGTACATAAATATTATTTTAGATACGGAAAAGTGGACGTAATGACACATTTAAATTAATTGGATTGAGATAAGAATAGAAAGGAATTTCCAGCAGTATTTTTCACATTGGGTAGGCAAGCAAACTATACTTGTCCGTTTGAACTCTTGATATTCAGATAAGTAATTGTGCTTTGTTTTCTAAAATCATTTCCGTAATCATCAGTACTCACCTCAAATCTCGTTTTAATAACTGTGAAAGGAATCATCATGACCCCACTAATGGAGCGACCGGTGACCCCGAGGAGAACAGATTGGATTGGGGTTGGCTCGCCGTGTATGTCAAAGGTAATTTTGAGACCATGAATAGAGGCAAAGTACAGACCAACTCCTGGGACGCATCGTGTGAGAGACTACAAAAAAGGAAAATTAAATGTAAATAAATAAACAACTGAGTAAATAATTAAAAGTCTACATAATGTCATTTCAAGTAAATAAACGTTCATAAAAATTAATCTACTTACAGGGGTCATGCCTTTCCACAGTCCTCTTAGCTTTTCATCTCGAACAATGTGTCCAAGGACGGTAAGGAAGCCATTGGGACCTGCTGTCGCGGCGGCGGCGACGCTCGCTCTGAGCGCTGTTGAAGGAGCACCATGTCTGTCACAACAAGAAGTTAACAAGCGTGAGGTGCTGCTGAAGCCTTACACACACGAACACCATTTTTCTCTTTCCTCAAAGTCATCAACATGATCTCATCACATCTCAACATGAAACATGAAATTTACAAAACTGGCAAATTTGCCAAAAGAAGAGCAAAAAGCTCGGGATTAGTAAGAATGTAATCGTGACCTATGATCTATCTATTTATAGAAACCAATCTAATTGTATATACTTTACATATTCTTACTTTTTTGTGAGACTATTAATAACTTTTATAAAATTGCGTTTCAATCATATTTCAACTTGTTTTGATAATTACCTGATTGCTGGTGTTTGCAGTCTTGTTTTAAGGAGATCCAAAGGTTGGAACAGGACTGTGGAGCAAGTTCCTGAGATGGACCCCACCAAGAAGGATTTGACAACGGGATGCTATAAAATATATCAATAATGCTTAATTGGCAAAACCGTACAGAAACATTTGCCCAGCCAATTCTTTATAAAACCAATCTCAGCAAAATACTTACAATTGCGTTCAGCTCCATGTATTCGGCTATTTGTGATAACACGCTATTATTTTCCTCTGAGGAATCAGTTTTCGTAGTTTCTTTGATTGATTGTAATTGTTGTGGAGGAGAAAACTCCTCTTCAGGCACGGACGGATCAAACTTTTCAAGCTCTTTCACAATTAAAGCTGCTGTTGTAGCACTACTACTTCTACTTACTAAAACTGGATTAATTACAGTCGTTTCACTACATAAGGCACCTGCACCCTTCCCTACTGTGGAAGTTAACTTTGGGGCAGTTTCTGGCGAAGGAACGGAATTAACTGGAGAATTTGCACCAACATTAACAGACTCTTTCACTGCTACTACTGCCGGCGACGATGACTGTGGTTTATTCTGATAACGTCTCGTTGAAGATTGCGATACTGGAGAAGTCGATGATGTGAGACGCTCTTGCGTCGACGTTGTTGCTGGACATGAAGAAATGGACTGATCCACCAGCCTCTGCTCCGCCATCCTTATATATGGGCGATAACGAGTCAGCAGCCTTCTTGTCTTGAGTAAACTCTTGTTCTTAATTCCTAATCCATTACGACGAGTAAGGTTTTACTCCCCTTTTCTCATTAGCAGCAAGAAGAAATGATTATCTTTTGTCGTTATCTCCTGCATATATACAAAACCCAACAAAATGCACATTTCACATACATACATCAGACAATCTTATATCTAAACCTGACAAATTTTTGTTTGAGTAAGGAAGGAAAAAGGGAGTACCTATGTACATACCTAATAATAAAGGTACACTTTTAACCGTTCTTTCATGTTTCTTGAGTCAACAGAACAACTTGTCATATCATCACATGCACATACAAATGTCTGATTTAGAACTGCTTCGCTCCAATTGTTATATATTTATTTCGCCTTTTCGTCGCCGCCTAATTGCTCATTTGTTATAAAGCTTTAACATCATTTCTCCAAATCCTCGTTCATCCATAATGCACGTTTTAAGCATCCGTAGTGCGTAGTAAAGTCCATGACATGAGCGTATGCCTTTCATTCTGAAATGAAAAACAATTTTTTTCATTATTTTTTTAAAAAATTATTCATGCTGTTCGTTGGTAAGTAATTCGTTTCTAACTTCAAATCAAAATTGATGGGTTATGACCATCACATCAAATAAACACATTAGTCAGTTAGCAGGAACAACTGCGAAAGAAACCTCGCCCAAGTTACAAGAGCGACGATGTTACAAAGTAAAAAATCCGACTTGAAAAATTGTGCTGTTACTTATCAGACATCAGAGTCGTATCATTTCTTTAATCTTAAAAGAGCATGCTATTAAAATTAAAAGTTCCAATTTCTTAAAGAAAAAGCAGCAACCAGTTGCGTGACTGCTGAAAAGCAACGGAACGAAAAAAAGAGGGTATCCCAATCATCCCTACTAATTTGTCATGTCATGTGCCTGTAGATAGGTACATACATTCACGATTGGACCTACAACCTACATTATGCACATTGTACTATGGCTAATGGTTAATTACCAGCGCATACAATTTCTGAATATTCTATATTATCATGTTTGAACTCTGATCAATCGGTTAAACTTTTCTATCAAACCCTCTGCTGCTCACTAAACATCATTTTGACTTTTTTCTCTGTTGCCTTAGGCTGAAGAAGAGCAAAAGAACACGACAACTGATGACTGGGCTTGGCAATAATTTTTTAATCTTTATCATCCATCTGCTATCATCATATCGCATTGCCATTGCTGGACATGTTTATTCATCATTTGTTCTTATAAAAGTTTGTAGGGGAAAATTATATATGGTGTCTTTGTACTAATGAGCACACATTCAAAATCCTTTGACATGATTTTTTGTTGAATTCATGACCTGACTGAACTCTGAACTATAACTGGAGGAGTACAAGAGGGGAAAGGCCAGCAATATCTAATTAATTATCTGGCAGCAATCATAATTCCATATAAGTGTTGTTTGCTGTCGCAGACAAACTGGGACCAAATTTAATTGTCGAAATGGTCGGACTTTGATGGGGGTTCGGCGCACAAACGTGGACTTTCTACCTTCTTTCATCTTTATCCTTGCCTTCTATATTCTATAGGTGTAGAGGACAGTTCAAATTGTATACGCATACCTTCCACAAGTTGTGTTGTGTGTGATTTTTTAGTATCAGTATCTGGAAAATTACGCAAAGATTAATTATTGAAAACCTTATTACCCACTATAATAAATGGGGAAAATAAATAAACAAACACAAACTTTTTTGTGCGTCATCGACACTCATACCTTGGGAAAATTGTTGTTGGTTCTTTTTCAGTATTCAGTCATTTTCTCATTTTTCACCAACACCATCAACGCATCAGTGTTGTTTATCGATCATCAAATGGGTCGCATGCCACGGGGTGGTCCGTTGCATGACACTTTGTTGAATAAAAAGTTTATTCAAAACAGGTCCAATTACGCGAAAAGTGGTTAGCCAATCGCTCGTCGTGCAAATGACTTGGTTAAAAAAATAGGCCAAGCCAGTCAAACGGTCGCCATATCCAAGTTTTCAAAAGAAAACAAAGCGTCATTCGTTATTTTGCCGATGATGATATAAGACGCTTCATGACCGGGATCATAACTTTGGATGATTTAACAAGTAGTTAGCTAACTGTTCTCCTCTCGACCTTCCCTCGAAGAGTTGTATTCAATGTTCAAATTCTAGCAACGTTAAAGATGCCTAGTGTTGCCCCAAAATCTGAAATGAAGAAAAAAAATTCCATGATGCATTTTAAAATGACGGTAATGACAACTAGAGAAACATTTAGATTTCATTTGGCGATACAAGCAGCAATAAATTTCGTTATATCACTTTATACATTGATGTAGTATATTTTAGATAAGGTCAAGTTATCATAACTCTAGCTAGGGGAATGATTCCAACCTTGGGTTGTGACATTAACTATTAAAACAAGCTTGAAAGATCTACTAACTTTTTAGTCAATGGGGTAACGACTCACTAACGGCGCGGCGTCTACTGCTTATTACAGTACAGGTTACAACACTGTTGACTATTTTTGTATCTGCTGTTCCAAGTTTGAATATTTATTTTCAGTAGCCACGACGCAAGTGCCGGCAGGTCACGCTTTGGTTCATCATTCAGGAGACCTTTCCAAGATTAGATTACCTTATAAGTTCCACAGACAAAACAAAACAAGGAAAGGTTATTAATTAAATACTCCACTCCAATCATCAATTAACTCAGCATTCAACAGAATCATGTGCTTCACGGCTGCAATAAGGCAAGACGTATTTAGCAGCGTATCAAAAGTCGAAACACTTTAACTGCACGCTTTTGATTAACTTAAAACACTTACATTTTCTTTAATTTTAACTAAAGCTTAAAGGCGTTGTCTTTTCGAAGCACCGGGGACAATTCAACAACAAATTAGAGAGAATTGACTTGGACACAGCAACAGCTATCATCACCTCGGCGTAAAAACATAATTAAAGTGACCTTGATAATTTATTAAAACATTGACGTGAACAACAACACAAAAGTATGGAGTCAGATGATAACTCTGAAAGCATGTGCATGTGATGTTTGTTTGCAAAAAAAGCAGGTGATCGGACACTTCTTTTGGCTTCGCTACAAAGACAAGTCATCTTGATCCAGTCCAATTTTTTGGGGCATCTTGAGAAAACTGAAGAATTGGCCAAGAAAAAAATATTATTTAATGTGCATAAAGCATAATGTTTACCTACTTAATTAAATGATAAGTTAACTTTGCTAAATATTATCATAATTTGTAATTCTCATGGCCTATGCATGATGAGTTGGGTGGAAAACACGAAGGATAACGGTGCGGTGGTGGTGGGGAGGCTGACGTCAAAGGAAATTGCATGCAACGCAAAACATTTATAAACCGACCCGGACGGACCTGAGATCTCTTCCTCTTTTCATAAAAATGTGTGACGCTGATCATGATAATTACGATATGATTAAGAAGATTTATATGCATCATTAAAGTCAGGCTCAATTAGGTACCCAAGAGTGGAACAAGTTGATTTGCCACACAGTCACAGTTTTAAGTTGTGAAATTACATATACACGTATGACATGCAAGTTTATGAAAATTGCGAAAATATATTATAATTTTAACTGCTCCAGTCGCTTTTTTACTCGGACTCTCAAGAGTTCCATGACTTTCAAGCAAAGAATTTTAATTACTTTATGTTACATGTCAAATAGCACGACTTCCGACCCGAAAATCTCGGCCAAATCACTTGAGGCGTGACATTTTGGGGGTTGTGGCTGATGAAAGTGATTACGGCTATTACATGATGATAATGTTACATAAAGCTATTAGTTTCTCTATATAAGGTTTGTGTGGTCCGGCCTACCCGCTGATAAGAAAGTTGATAAGGGTGTTCTTATTTTATGAGTCTCCTCAGCCACTCTCTCGTTGGAAGTTAAAAGTATGAAATAGTTTGCAAAAAATAATTAACTATGAATCTTGAAGTTAAGCTATGATGTGAGTTGTGATTGAAATTCGTGAGGATTTATCGTTTCTACCATCTTATTAATCACTGAAAAATATGCCAATAAAACTGCACAAGCATCAATCAAGCTTGTTTTCAGCATTTCCCTCAGCTCATCCAAATTTCAATTTTTATCTCTCTTTTTTGATCATGCCATGTTTTTAATTCATCTTATTAATTAAGAATCTACACATTTACAATTAGCAACAGCTTATCAATAAAAGTGGTTCTATTTTTATGCAAAACTGTGCGCTTTTGCTCGTCGCAGATTGGTCAATTTTTAAGGCTGGTCTTGTTCTTAATTCATTTTGGTAAAAACAGCGGAGGCTTGACCGTACAAAATATGTGTGAAAAACAGAGTAATTAAAAGTTAAACGATTTTTATCACCAAAATAAACTCAACCCCTCATTGAAAATTAACAAAAAATCGTTTCATTAGTGCATATTATGGTACGATCCAGGAGGACCAGACAGTAGGAGACGCAAATAGAGTCATGTCGAAAATATTTTCGTTATCCATACAAAAATAACTAATCACCTCACGTTAACTTTAATCATAGTTAAATGGCAGGTAAAATCCATTGATGATATGTATGCCAGTACTAGTGTAGTGGTTTAAATGGTATGACTCTCATTCATGCCAACGAACAACATGACATCCCATCAGTCTTCACGTTCACATCATCAGTCACACGACTTTTTATTTTGTACCGGAAACAAAAAAGAAAGAGTTAAAATTATCGATATAGGGAAGTAATATAAATTAATAAATTAAGAGAACAAAGACTTTATTTACTGGAATACACACGACTCTGATTCTGCCCTTGGCCATTAGTAACATCTTATCATCTTACAGGCACAGTTCCGATAATAATCGGGCAGGACTGCGTTAAATCAAACGCTAGTCCGGATGCACTGGCCACCACCTGTAAATAACATAAAAATACATGCTGCAGACAAATTTATTGAGCTTGTCCAGTCAACAACAATTAATTACCCAATTGCATTTTTATACTTACAAATAAATTTAATTTACCTGCAGCATATACTCTACGTTAATCATACGACATTCCCCAAGATTTGTAGGAGGAATTTCAGGAACTACAAGCTCAGCTTGCCATATTTCACTTTCTAATGACGGAATTGATTGTCCCTTATTCACGCTAACAAGCGTTGGAAGTGTGGTCTCTCTTTTTTGGCCATTTGCGTTAAAGGTCACATGCTAAATGGGGCAAGGTGATACATTCGCTTTTTAACTCCAAATTTATCTACCTCATCACTACTAATTATATAGCCAACCTGTATTAATTCAACGGACAAATCGTTTATTTGTCTACTACTTCCATTATTAAGCTCCACTACTGCTCGAATAGTTTCTCCGGGAGAGTAGCCCCTTTTTGCCAGCCTTACTTTCATGCTTAACACGCCGCTTCCGGAACACCAAAACCAGTCCATAAAAAATGTTTTGGAGGTACTCCACTCGCCTGGAAGTGGTGCCATTGGATCTTGATTTAGGTCAACTAAAGCTTTCACAGTTATCTCCCGCTCAGCTATGTAGTCAGACTTCCAAACGGGGGCTTTCACTTTCGCTCTCAAAATGTATTCCACCTTCCCATATTCTCCCTTAAAACTGGAAAATAAATTTGTTGGAGGGAGGAGGATGCTGAAGGGGTATGTTGTTTCCCCAGCAGGTAAAGTCACGGCTCCTTTACCGTCTCCCAGTAGATGTATTTCATGTCTGAAAAATATTTCTGTGTTGACAGACGACGACGATGAAGTCGATTGGTAGTAGTGGGGGGAGGAAATTATATGTCTGCGATAAGGACAGGTACCAAGACTGCTTGGAGTGTGATAGTTGGGGTAACCTGCATGACTGTGATTAGGACAGGTATTAAGGCTGTAATAAGGATAACGGTATGTTGTAACATGTGACTCTACAAAACGGACGGTTACTTTTCCCTCCAGTTCCAACGTAAACCCTGTCAAAAAGAAAGAACTTATAATGACGAAAGACAATTTAAGTAGAATTAAAAGAGAGTTTTTTAACCTTTCGCCTTTTCCTCCACACTGCTTTTGTAGAACACTTTTCCTTTCACAGTATTCCCAGGACGGTACACAAGTTGTGGGCTTTCCAAATTTACTGAGAACGCTTCCATTTTTTATGATCTACGTAGGAATTGACGTTTTGTAAAATATGTTGTTCTTCCTATTTTCTATTTTTACATATAGTTTTTATTAGAGCTTTTCAGCATTTCACCTCATAAATTTAGAACAAACAGTTTAAAATTGAATGTTAAAAGTACTAAAAATTTTGAGATTCTGAAATAGGAAAAAAATACCGAAAAGGATCCTGAATCCTGACTAGGGGAAAGCTTTCTATTTTCCGCAATTTGATAATGACGATGTAGTCAACTCTATCAAGAAGCTCTCAAAAGCTATAGAAATCAGTAAATATGAGATGTGCTCAAATTTTCCAGCAAATTTATCTAACGAGACAGTAAAAATGAATCTAAACAAGAACGGAGAAAGTCATATAAAATTACATTTACTGTGAATCACTTCACATTTTCATAAATGGAGAGGCAGCCGCGTGAAGTAACTGCCGAAGAGGTTGTAGTGCTACTGCTTTGCGTGTTCATTCCACCACTGGCCGTGTTCATTGTCTTTGGGGCCAATGATGACCTCTGGATAAATGCAATATTATGTCTTTTTGGATTTCTTCCTGGCATGGTTCACGCCTTTTATGTGATGGCCGTAAGATATGAGGAACTCAGAGAGGCATGTAGGAATCATAGTCGAAGTCGTCGCGAACGAGGGTACGCTGGAGGCATAAGATAAGGACGGGTCATCATAGATAATCAGACAACTTATGGAATTGTTCCGGGCACACATGACATTTAAGCAACCCGGCTAACTATGACGGTTTTCTATGTATCAGATACAACTGAACGTGGAAATGCCATAAGTATGCTATGCAATAGGATTCTAAAGTTCCAGTTCAATGGATGAAATATTTATATTATGATATGTAGTTAATTTCATTTTTAACGCTCCGTTTTAATGATCCAAAAAGATTTCATGTACAAATAAAGAAAGTATAATATAACAAAAATTCGATTTTATTGAGAAAATGGTATGTGATATGCTGCATACTTGTGAGAAATAAAAATAGTGGAAAGTTTTATTCTAGAAAACTTGTAAAGCTTCCAGTAGTCTTGCCTTGTACAACAGTAATTAGGAGTAAAAACTAACAAAAGTGTGAGTATGATACAATGGGAAACTCCATTTTCATGGAACATGGAAAATGCAACTTTCCCCACATCTAGAACACACTACAATCGGCATTCATGGTTGGCTTCACAAATAGGCGTCGAAAATGGCATCAGCAATCATTTCATCTTCCGGATAAAGTACAAACGCCGCTGGTTCAAAGCTCCCCGACCCATTATCCACCTTAATTTCCCTCAAAACAGCTTTCGGTATTTCATTTCCACCCACGTCAAAATCCTCATGTTCTGCAAACGATGAAACCTCCAGGTCAATAATATTCAGTAAATCCAGTCCAGTTTGTACAGCGGGAATGCCCGGAGCACAGCCAAGTGTTACGTGAGCTCGAGATTCCGTCGGGTGAAAGTTTTTCTTTTGGGGCTGAAATTTAATGCCGGGGTAAAATGGACTGCTACTGCTCCCCATCGTCTCAAGACTCCGTTGACCATAGTAGTAATAAGGCTCATAGGCAAAGTGACCTTCCTCCCGACCAAGTCTCTCAATTTCATTATTCGGCTCGCTTTCACTTTGCTGTGCAGTGTTGACCCGGGTATCCTCGCGAAACAGCTTTTGCTCCTCCGCCGTTAGTTTCACGCGAATTCCATAAGTATTATTTGTAAAGAACAGGCCAACAAAGTGAATTCTGTACGGGCGACCAAGATACTGTCCAACTTGTTGCAAATATAAACTGCATTCTTCACTGCGATCTGTCAAATTCCGACCACAGAATTTGGCCGTGGTGTGGTATTTCATGTCAGGTAGTCCTGAATCAGGGTCCAGTGGCTTTACATAGAATTCCAGAGGATTTGTCACATTCATTCTGGACATGAGCTCGTTGATATACAGTTGGAATTTGGGGATTTTGTCGTACGCAGATAGAAAGTACTTTTTGCCAATGATGCTTATCGATTCTGCGGTGCTTTCGTTGAAGAACCAGCCATAAAACAGGGGCACTGAAGGAGGCGCTGTTCCATTGTCGTTGGTTATGTTGGAGGATACTATTGGTTCTGAAAAGGACGCTGCTAGAAATGGAAATTCACCCGTCGAGGCATTCACATCTCGTACGAAAAGGCCACACAGACAGAGTACCTAAAACAAAATTATTAATTAAACTCTAATTTAATAAAACAATCGCGAAGATTTTCATGACTATCTTGTCCCAACTTGAGCTTACCAAAAGAGTCCAAATTGCTTTCGTCATACTGGAAAACTTTAGGAACCTCACTTAAGTTTAAATTCTAATTTAATACTTTATACCTGCCCAAAATCAATGTAGAAGGGAAAATATAACCAAAAGACGCCAGTTTCAGACTGTGAACATTTTTCCTCTTTTGGCTTCTCTGACTGAGAAAACAAATATCCATCTTATCTACTAGTTCTTATCATCAAGACAAACATAAAACATTAAAAGCATCCGTCATGCACACCAGCAAGCATAAAAATGGACCAATTTGACATTTTTCAGCTTATCACAGCTTCTTGAGGGGTGCATAAACATGTCTTATATTCCGCATAGGTATTCATCCAACGACAAACAACATGATAAGAAAAGGTGATGATAAGCGAAAAATGCAAGCGACAAGCGTAGAATAGTAAACTTGTATACAACTCTTAAAACCTTAAAGTTTCATTAAAATTCATGTCAATAAACTACTTTCGTCAAAAATCATCATCACACAATTAACCAACCATCATTAACATTAAAATTCTTCAAACATTAAAACATGACGCTCATCAGCTCAATCCCAAAAAACTCCACAAAATCCTTCCACCCCATCTCTCCCGTCTCCTCTCAACCACCTCAACATCCTCCTCCTTTGTCTCCTCAAGAGTTTTTTTCTCCTCGTCTCCAATTGGCCCTCACATTTCCCCATATACTTCTCTCTAACTGCATCATAAACAGCATCCAAATCTTCCATCCGCTCACTATACTCTTCTCAACTCTCCCCAACACCTCAGCACAGCCACAAGCTACACTCCGCTCCACTCTCCACCAAACCAGATAGGAGGAGCGTCTCTGCACACGGAAGGGTATCGCCAAAGCCAAGCGGCGGTTCAGCATTTATTTCAACTTTGGAGAATGTTCCAAGCTTCCAGCAAGCAGCAAAAAGCAAGCAGAGTTAGTAAGTGCGGTAGTG
The DNA here is from genome assembly GCA_004115045.4 of Sinella curviseta. Lineage (NCBI taxonomy): Eukaryota > Metazoa > Arthropoda > Collembola > Entomobryomorpha > Entomobryidae > Sinella > Sinella curviseta. The sequence continues at coordinate 29,444,734 of CM023203.3, read as the reverse complement.
TAGCTGTTAGCAAAAAGAGTACAACAAACGCAGTAGCAGCAAACGAAGAAGGCGAACAAGAAGCGAGCGATTGAGAGCATCTGGCAGACTAGACTTGGCTCGGTATTTTCCGTGTCGTCTCTTCTCTTACTAAACTTGCTAGTTTGGTGCAGAGTGTAGAGAGCTCACAAAAATTGGATAAAAACTTATGGATAATATGGATAAGTTAGTAAGGGAGTTGGCGATACAGCGCAGGACAAACTTATTCTCTACTTTTTTCTGCAGCAAGCGATGAGGAAGCTACTGAAAATACATATATTTTCTGGTCTTTCTTGACCGACTGTACATTTTATTATTACACGACCAAAAATGCAATGATGGTCCATAAAAAAACGGCTTCATACTCACACAAGCATAATAAGAGTGAAGGCTTCGTTTATAGCAAAAAAAATCTACCTTGGAACATTTTTTTGGGGGTAGTATCATCATCCTTACTAACCATTTACTACACACACAACAAACAACAACACATACAGCGAGAATACAGAGAACATAACTATTATAATAGTATTTTTTTTTCGTCTTATGTGTGCATTTTGTGTACTGCTAACCTACTGCTCTTGTCCTAAAGCTAGTAAGTAAGTAATATAAATGATGTTGGTTTTTGTTGGTCGTCTTCGACGTCGTTTTTCCCCGTTTGTATCGGACTTTACTTTACCGAGAGAGGCGAGGGGATGAAAAAAGTAGTGGAGAAGATGATGATCATCAGCGAAACAAACGTTTCAAGTGCTACTACTACTCATTCGACTACTACACTATAACCAGCTCTACTACTAAAACTCAACTAAAGTAAAAGGTTGCCCTTTTCAATTGAACATTTTACACTTACTGCAAAAAAAATAAGAACTTATCCTTACTACTTATTACACTACTACACAGAGCTAGAGGCTCCCTTCCTCTTTCTCTGCTTCCAAAAAAGTAAGTAAGCTTTACTTACTACAAGAAGATTGGATCGTCTTGCGTTTTTAATACAATAAGCAATTAGCAAAAAATATATATACCACACACTAAAGCAGAGAATATACAGGAGTCTTATTAGTAGGTATACTTGCTATTATAATCATCTTTTTTGCTAGTAGACCTTGGTCACTTTATTTTCCCTCTGCTAAAAAATATAATAATAATCATTCATAATGACCTGCACGAACAACGGCGGCGGAGATTTGAGTTGATGGGGTGTACATTATTTTTAAAAATAAAAGTGCAATACTACTTGTTAAATAAGATGTGATGTGAGATATATAAAAAGAAACACTGCTAAAATAGGACCGACTCGACCTAGAAAAAGGGAAGAAAGCGAAAGGACATATATTTTTATGTAATATAGTTTCGGTTAGTATGCTATTGTTGTAAACATTGGATTGGTCATCATCATCGTCAGGAGCAAGACAACAGGAAGTAAATAAAAAAAATTGGCATTATCATCATCATCAGAGAGGCAGCATCATCACCGTCGGTCATTCGGTATGAAAATGTGATTTTTTTTGTGCAAAAAAAGAGGATGCCCTTGATTCTCAGAAGAAGAGGAACAACGGTGAGCACTCTATATTCCCCGATATTTACATAATATACATCAGATTTATTATGGTGGTTGGTGATGATGATGATAGGTCGGGTATTACTATTATTTTGTAACATTAGTAGTTGGTCTAGTCTCTAGAAGCTCTTTACATCATCGTGCCATTCATTCATTAAGGAAGTGTGTGTGTTTTTTGTGGGGTAGGTTAGTTGAAGAAAATATTATAATGAATGGTTGTTCTTGTTGTGTATATATATTTTTTTGACAATCAAATCAAAATATAAACATTGGAGAGTGGTGGTGGTATGCAGAGTAGTGGAAAAAGTGAGTATGAGATGAGGTTAGTAAACAGCTGATTAAAAACTCCCGCCCGCCCATGTATAATTATATATTATTTATCCATCATCCTTCTTATCGTTTATCGTGCTGATATATGTAGGTACTTTGTTGAGAACTTTTTTTTTATTTACAATTTTTGCAACGGCGGCGTGGCTTTTAAGTATGATGATGTCATAAATTTGTGTTATGGTGTCATCATTTTAATTAGGACTTGGAGGAATTAGTTCATCACAAGTTTTAAAATAGGGTCATAGGTAGTTTAGTTGGATTTAATGTGAGTGTTTTTTGTCATCTCATCTGATGTGTGCTGTTTTGTCACAGGAATATTCTGTTTTGTTGTTTGCGAGTTACTTACTAGAGTATGAATGTGATCAGTTTCGTAAGGATTATATTGGTGCTAATTAACAACTTACTGTTTTGTCATGTTTTGCAGATATGAGCGAGAATGGTGTGATGGATCGTCCTCGAAGATCAACCCGTAATTCGCTCGCCTCAGCGTCAGGTGGAACTCCTAGCACACCTTCCAATTCTAGTAATCCTTACAAGAAACCTACGTACTTGTCGAGAGGAGGCGGCGGCACTGAAACACCAACATCCAGTAAAAATACCAATGGAACTCCATCGTCAGGACGGGGTCGACGTGGCAGAGGTCGACCTCCAGGAAGACCTTCTTCAAGTAGAGGCGGTGGTCAGCAGCATTCCTACCAGCACACGAAACCAGAATGCATAGCGGTAAGAGTGGATGGACGTCGGAGTACCGGAGGGAGCACGGCTTCCTCTGGAGGAGGGAGAAGAGGTGGTGCAACAAGTGGAGGTCGTCGTTCCACATATTCCTCTCGTCATGAATACGAATATCACTATGGGTCAGATTTTGAGTCTGATCAAAATGAATCTGAGCCTGAGGAGGATGACATGGAGTCAGAACAGGAGGAGGAGTCTGAAGCAGATAGCGTGTCGTTGGCAGGGGACAATGACGGTGAAAGTGATTCGGATTTCTCTGTGAGTTCAACACGTGTGGCGTCATCTCGTCTACCCAGTCCTCCCGTACCCATTTGGCTAGACACGGAGAAAGTGCCTGATATACCGCCACTTGAACTGCCGACTTCTTCAGATGATCTTCTCCTATCTAGAGAACATGTCGTGAAGGCTGTTGAGATTTACGAGCCTTTGCGAAGATTCCATCAACTAGTCCGGTTATCCCCATTTCGATTTGAAGATTTCTGTGCTGCGTTAGCCTGTGAAGATCAAAGTTCCCTTTTGGTTGAGATGCATATCCAGTTGCTAAAGTGTGTGATTCGAGAGGAGGATTCAAATGGCACGCTTTTCGGCCCTAACGAGGTAAAAGACTCGATACAGTCAGTTGTTTATTTTGTTGACCACATCACCTGGCCTGAGACGATACGATCCTACTTGGAGAGTGACCCATCCTGGAAAGACGTTTACGATGCAATGGTGTCCGTCGAATACCCGTTCTGTGGACCAGCAGTTAGAATCAAAGTGCTTGGCTGGTTGGTGGACCAGTTTCTAACGACAAATGCAGTGAGAGAGCAACTTCTTGGAGATGGAACAATACTTCATGAAGATCATTGTAGAGCGTGTAACCGACTTGGTGAACTAATATGCTGTGAGTCCTGTCCTGCCGTTTACCATATCGAATGTCTCAGTCCCCCTCTCAAGGATCCTGATAATCCTCCAGATATGTGGAAATGTCCTGTTTGTGCAAAGCATCAGGTAAAACATTTTTAATTGTCTTCTCCTTATTTCATCCTAAAGATTTGCTTTTAAAAAGTACGCAGACTTATAATTATTATATCACTTTTTTTGTTACAGATTCCTGGTGTAAATGATTGTACTTCAGAAGTGGAGAAAATGGGACTTCTCATTCGTCATGAAAGACTCGGTTATGATCGTCACGGCCGAAAATATTGGTTCCTAGTCCGCCGACTTTTAGTGTAAGCATATTTCTATTAACAATCCTAAAGTTTCTTAAACCATAACCTACCATTTTTTATAATAATCCTCTCATCATCTTTTTTGTCACTTTTCTTTAGTGAAAGTGAAGATGGTTCAGAAGTATGGTACTACTCGACACGTGGCCAATTCGAGGATCTGATCAGTCGATTGGACGCGACGAACTATGAGTCGATCTTAGTCTCCAATCTGAAAACGATAGAAGATGAAGTTAATAGACAAATAGAAGTCACCGAGGAAGTCACTCGACAACAAAATACTCAACGACGAAAGACGTACTTGGACGTTGAGAACGGCAAAGATGAAGGGGATGGACCGGAACGAGTGACAAGATTAAAGTCCAGCGGATTGTACAAATTAGGTCAAGAAAATCTTTTTAAAACATACATAAACCATTTCATTTCCGATCCACTTGCGACAAGTAAAGGAAAGCATAACGAAGAACGTGACCGAAAAAGACACATGTCTCACAAGTTTTCCCTTACAACCGCATCCGAATGCAAGTATGGAATCAAAGATCTTAACGGCTGCACTCGTCAAATTCAAATCAACGCGTTGAGAGGAGCCCTCACCCATATGGAAACGGTCCTTCCTACAACCCTCATGCATGTCAACTGGCCAATGCTACGGAAAACTTGGCTGGCCAACGTACAAACTGGTTCTTGCGCAATGGACTTTTCTCGAGCCATGCTAATGATCTCTGCGTGTATACGGAACGCTGTTTATAATCCTGTGTGGTCCGAAAGCACAGGACATGTTCGCTTTTCCCGATTGACTTTGATGGAAAAGGAAGAGAGGAAAAAGTCGGAGAAGAGGGACAAGAAGGACAAGGATGATGAAGAGGATCGTCTCAAGGGAGAGCCCCAGTTTACCAAAAATCCGTTTCCCATTAAACACCAAGTGTACAAGCAGAAGGGCGAGGAGTACAGGGTCCACGGCAGATGGGGATGGATCTGGCTGAGTAATATGCGACGTTGCAAATTCCAGGACTGTAGGGAAGTGGGTCTGTTAGCAGGTCCTCACAAACACGTCATCCAAGTGAAGAATGAAACTGGAAAGGTGAAAACGATGCTGATTGACCCTGGTGTTTATAGTAAATTAATGGCGAAGAGAAATTTGGCGGTTACAAACACAGCTGCCGCTTCAACTCCTGCAACTCCTACCACTGCCACTACCAATGCAGATAAAACCGTTACTAACGACTCTACTTCTGCTCCTATCACCGAAACAAGAGTAAGCGTTTCTTCTTCTATTGACGAGAAGTCTGAAAGTGAAAAGAACGAACCAAGTGCAAGTTGTACAGAAGACTCTTCTTCGAGTATGAACGACAACAAAGTAAATGGTGATGAGGATGTAGAAATGAAGGACGCTACTCCAGCAGAAGATCAGCCAAAGAAAAGTCCGACAGCAGTGGAAGTAGTGAAAATAGAAGATGATGAGAAGGAGAAAGTAGATAAGAATGGATCTGCAGAGAGTAAAACAGAAGAGGCTGTTGAAACGGATGAGCCGAAGACTGGTGATAAAACTAGTGATGTGGATGCGACTGTTGAGCCGAAGGTAGAACCTATGGAATGCGATAGTGGAGTAGTTGCTGATACTCAACAGTCTACAGATGAAGTGAGCCAGCCGGAGAAAGCAATTGTGAATGGCGAATTGTCAGAAGAAATGGAGGAAGAGCCAGAGAAAAGAGACGAAAGCCAGGAGAGTGAGAAGGTTGATAAGGATCAAGAGGCGTCAACGAAGGAGAAAGGAGAAGAAGTAGTCAAAAGTGAAACTGGAAAGGAAGAGGCTGCGATGGAGGTAGACCAAGAGGAAACGTCGGAAAAATCTGAAAAGATGGACGAATCTAATAAAGATGCTACTACAGAAAATCCAACTGTAAACGGTCCCGTATCATCTCATGATGCAGATGATCAGAAGGAGGACGTGAAGGCACCGGAAGCAACAACAGAGTCCAAGACCACAAGTTCAACGGAAACGGTTCCAGAATCTCAAGCGACAGACTCCTCAACTACGACAAATCCTGTAGCAGCCACACCTGCAGTCGCTACTGACGCCAAAACTGACGATTCTCAAGGGCGCAAGTTTAAGACAGAACTTGTAAATGTGTCCTCCGGACTTGCATCTGCTCATCGCATTCTGTACCCTAAAGTTGCTCGTCGCAGTGAATATCTAGACAGTCTCCTTCATCGAAGGCTGACGTTGATGTCATTGGAAGAAAAGCAGCTGAAGAGCAGTTATGGTGAGGACATGGTGGCGAAAGCCAAGCCTGGCCTAATTCAGTTCGAAGAAGAAGAAAAGAAGAGAGCACTGGAGGCTGAGGAATATCCTGGCGAAGAAGTGGTTGACGATAACTTGACGCTGGGTGGAGCGTACGCATTTCGGTGCTACTCTTCCGAATGTCGGAAGGAGGCAAAGGAGTTCATGAAAACCAAAGGAAAGAACAGGGAGCGCATTTACGAGAAAATTTGCTACTCACCCATGTGTCGACTTAAATTTTGCCTACAGGAAACCACGAGATTCAAGCAGGAGAGGATGAGAGAAATGGAGAAGGAAAAGTACTACAAAGTGTACAAGGAGATTGAAGAAAAACGACAGTACACTTTGGAGGGAACCAGTCACAAACTGTACATGAAGAGGCTTCCAGATTGTCTGACTGTTGCACCAAGTACTCCTGCATCTGGCGGAATCGGAGGTGGTGTAGGAGCATCATCCTTGAACAAAAAGAAACCAAAAACCCCCGCAATCAAGTACCCACAGTTATCCTCTTTTCGGTACCCCTCCTCGAAAAAGCCCAGCATTTTAGTGCTTCCTCCATATGAGCTAAAAAGATTGGCAAGGACTGCGGGAAGACAATTCACTCCTACAGGTTTCTTCCCAAATCAGAAAAGCGGAAGTTGGGGATGGTCTTATCCGTGTGGGCGACCGGTGTTTAGAACAGCCTGGCAGTACAAAGTAACCCATGCGAATTCATTGGCAACAGCAGCCATGCAGCTGAGGATCCTATATGCTTCCATTCGATGGGACGATATTTTGGTTAGTTGTTGTTCTAATTTATAATTTATTGATGAATTCAAAATAATGAATATATTGTTATGATTGACTTAACGTTTTCTTTTAAAAATGTTTAGGCAAAAATACCGAATAATGATGGAAGACACCAGATTCACACGGATACTGAAATCATTACTGCGGAAATCTTGAATCATCGCATTGTTGGAAGGTTTATGGAAAGGGTTCAGTACCTAAGAAGAATGCAGGTGGTGCCAATTGATGCTCCAAAAACCATACGAGGTATGTGATAAAATAACTATATCAATTTATATTACAATTAAAAGTGAATGAATCTGCCACCACCACAGCAGCTGGTACAACAGTAAGGCTACTAAATTATAACGTTGACATTAACATGATTATTATTTCACACTATTAAGCAAGAGACGTGGCGAGAATAACCAACTAAAAATTGATTCTGTCACAATCAAAGATATTATGTAGCGCAGCAGTATTATTAATCATGCAATTTTTTGTCTTTGTTCTTGGATCTTCATATAGCGAAAATGAGAGAAAGTTCAGGTTAGAATTCATCAGATTAATAAAACTGTAAAACCTCTTTCACTGTGTAAACCATTCTTTGTTTCGCCTTTTTATCACTTTATGGTTTATAAAAACTTTTTATTGTGTATTTCGTTTGCTCTGACTCTTCTATTTTTTGCGTCAAAGTGGTTACTTGTGATAAATTGCATGTGTGACGATGATGATGCAAAGAGATTTTGTTTTGCTTAGTATACTGTGATTTTTCATTGTGATAATTAATTTCACTATATATTTTATTAACATTTTAGTTTAAACGTTAGAACCATGTTTATGACAGCAATTGAAGAGTTGTTTAATCGATAATTTTGCAGAGATAACTCCATCTCGGATTGGACTTCGAAAACGAAAACGGGCAGAGTCGCCAGATAAGACGGAGCCTGTGGTTAGCGAAGACTGGGTTGACGAAGAAAAGTTGGAACTCTGGGAAATACGCTATTACGGCGACAGGATAGACCGGAAGCACACTATTGGTGGTGGAACTGGCCGGTTCTCGGATAGCAACACTCCTTCCACCAGAACCAAAAGTGGGATTGCTATTAAGCAACCTGAAAAGTATGATCCCTCACATAATCCTACACCCACAGGAGAAAGGAGAACGTATGCTGCACACCATAATCAACAAGCTAATCCAGTGCAACAAACCATTACTGTTGGTGGCATTGCACCTACCCCAAGTATTTCCTCCTCTGGATCTTCCTCTTCCTCCTCTTCAATCTCAGACACTGTGGAAAGTACGATTGAACAGGTGATTCGGAACCATGATCCTTCTAGGGTGGAAAAGGCTGGTGAAAGCAGCAAAATAGTGTCAGCGGTCAAGACTGCAGAGCTGATGCGAGAAACTATTGAGACGGAAATGAAAATGCAGAGAGCGGTTCATTTGTCGAAAAGGGATGGTCACGCTAAGAATGGTGGTTCAAACAATAATGGCATAAAACAGGGAGCCGCTAGTACTCCACATCAGCCCACCGCCTCCCAACAATTTCAAATGCAACAGAATAATGCCAAATCCGCAACACCTGGGGCTACACCTGGAGTTTCAGCAGGGAAAACTGTTCCAGTTGGTACACCTACAAGTTCCAAAGTGGGAGGAGTGGTTGTGGGCAAGAAATTTTTTGCAAACAGGCAAAGCACTGGAGCGACAGCAACTACAGACGGTGCGATTTTGACAAAGCGGCCTCTTCAGAATACAATTACCATCAATAAGGGCGCGGGTGGAACGATTTCAGTTGTTAAAAATAACCCTGTTTCACTGCCACCTCCAGTACAGCAGCAGATGCAACACATGCCAGCTCCCGTCCAAGTGCCCACCACCGTGGCTGTTGCAACATTAGGACAACCAATGATAAATGCAGTCGGGCAGCCTCAAGTTCCGCAAGCAACGGCTGGCGTAGCCCCTGTCATACCACCTCAAAAGTTATCTGTAATCCGATTACCAGATGGACGACTTCAGGTGAAAGGGCTTTTGCCTGGTCAGCATTGTTATCAAACGGCCGATGGGAAGATTCATGTAACGGTGTCAGCGGCGCAAGTTCAACAGTTGCAACAAGCTGGAAAGCAACAACAAGTTACTACAAGTGCTCCAGTTGTTACAACAAATTCCGTAGTTCCAACAGCACCCACTACAACAACTGACCAACAACAACCTGCGTTGTCGCAGCCACAAGTAGGAACAACTGGCGTTGCGACTCCATCTATGCCTTTGAATCCGGTGCCAGCATCATCCTCTATAGGGACACCGGCATCAGTTATTGCATCATCCGGTACAATAGCTAATGTATCAACTGCCACAGTGACAGCGGCAACTACTGGTCAAGGGCCTGCCGTAGTCACGGCTGTGCCTCAGCAAGTTACTTCATCACAGCCTATCATTACTTCAACAATGGGTGGGATTATCCAAGTTCAACAAGGAACCGGAGCTCAAGTGGTTGCGTCTAGTCAGCAGGGCCAGCAACCTGTGATCAACATCAGTAATCAAACGGTAAAATCTAATATTTCTAGTGCAACAGGTTTGGTTACCACCACTGGAGCTAATAATAAGCAAACAATTACTATCCAGCAGCCCCAACCGCAAACTCAGCATCAAATTATTGTCCAGCAACCCAATGGCCAGCAGTATGTAATACAGGGTGCTGCAGCACAGGCCCTTATTCAACAACAACAGCAGCAGAAACTGTTTGCTCAACAAAGGGCTGCCCAGATGGTTCAAACCTCCATGGCTTCACAACAGCAATTTATAAAGCAGGTGACTACACAAGCGGGACAAATGGCTGTAAAAACACCTGTGGTTGTGCAAACTAGTAGCGGGGCAGCAGTTAGTGGAGTAGTTTCTTCCAGTACTCCAACTGGGCAGATCAGTGTGTCAGGACGAATCGTGATTCAAGATGGAAAGGCGGTGCTTATCGGGGGCACTCCAGGAGTTTCATCGGTAGCTACAACTCAACAGCAGCAAAGAAATGTGATTGTGAATGCGAAACAAGTTATCCAGACATCCGCAGCTGCGCAGCCACCACAACAGACCATTGTGAGACCGCAAATGATTCAGACCAGTGGCGGTGGACAAATTATTCAAGGTGGGTCAGTACAGTTGATTCAGAGTGGTCAAGGGCTTCATTTGATTACTCAACAAGTATCTCAACCCCAACAAGCTACAACGCAGCAAGTTATGACAACCGCTGGCACAATACAGACGGGAGTCAATTCAGCTACTGCCACCAGTGCGTCAGCAACATCAGGAAGTGGAGTAGTTGCATCACTCCCTCAATCACCATCAGTGGTAACCTCGTCTGCAGCCAAGACTAATGTTGTAGTGTCAGCTGCTACAACTCCAACAATGGCCACTGCCGTCAAGCATGTTTTGCCGGATGGAAGAACCGTATTGTTATCTCCGAATCAGTTCAGTGATCTCGCTGGTGGCGGTAGAAAAGTTGTTTTGAACAAACAAGTTGTCCAATTAGCCACAAGTTCCGCGACAGCAATGCGACCCACCGCACAGCAGCAACTTATTCAGAGTTTAGTGGGTTCAGGCACAGGAGGTACAATACAGATAGTGCAGGGACCTGGAGGTCAACAGTTTTTTATTCAACAGCCAGCCGTTGGATCGCCACAAAATGCTGCGGCTGCGATGATCCAGCATGCCCAACAGCAGCAACAGCAGGTTCAAATTGTTGTACCCAGCGGGCAAGTTGGAGGGAGTCAGCCTCTCCTAGTGAAAAAATTTGTTAAACCACCTGGTCAGCCAGGGACGGCCCCAGCTGGTTCGCCAACGGTTGTGAACAAAACGGCAGGGAATGTTGTTCAGATTGCTGCCACTGCACAGAATCAGTTGACACAATTGTTGGGTCCGAACAAAGCACTGGTTCGTTTAGACAATAATCAGTTGGCAACTATTCAGTTGCCCGTTCCTCAAACTCAGACGGTGCAAACGACAACATCTCCAGCAGTTACATCCGTAGCTTCTCCCAGCCAAGTGAATAAGACTCCTGCTGCAGTGGTGCAAACAGCTACTTCACAAACCGTAGCTCCCACACCAACAACTCCAACGACTCCACAGCAGCAAACGACAATAACGAGGACACCGGGCCTTCCCATCTCGATAGTGTCCCCGTCAAAGAGCAAAGTTCAACAGCAGCAGCAGCAATCTCCAAAGACACAAGGAACACCACAGCCTTCTCCAGCTACAAGTACAACGGCCCCTTCAACACCCACAGGTTCGACCGTTCAGATGCCCATCAAGACGTCTACCCCAACGGTTATTAGAGTGTCCAGTCCTGTAGTGAAAGCTCCACCTACACCTCGAGCAGCGTCACCTGCTAATGTAACACCCCAGTCGCCCAAGTCTACAACACCGATGACTCCCCAGCAGCAAAGGTTGCCCACGCCCACTCTAAATTCACCTGTAAAGTCAACAGTTGCAATTTCCACTCCTGTTCTTGCTACAAAATCTGCCCCTCCACCGATCCAGGTAACAAGCTCGCCACCAGGTCCAGTTATAATTTCCTCACAAACTCAACAACAACAGATCTCAACATCATCCCCATCTCCAGCAGCACAACATACCAAAGTAACAGTTACCCCAAGCTCCACACCAAATCCCCCTGTTTCAACTCCCTCTCCTGTGATCACGGCGACAAAGTCTCAACCTCCACCCCTCCCACGAGTAGCTACTCCACCGACTGCAATTAAATCCCTTCCTCCTGCTATTCCAACCACTCCGACATCAGTCGTTGTTCCGACACAGCAACAGAAAACTGTCGTGGTGGCGTCACCTTCGGCTCCCATTGCTGTCAAGTCCGCTCCTCCGATGGTGCCCACAACACCAGCTCCAACTGTTCCCTCCTCTCCTGTTAATTCAATGCCACCCACAACTCCGCCTCCTACAACACCAAAAGCAAAAGCCCCGCCAAGTAAGATTGTTGCGCAAATATTTCAAACGCCTCAAGGTCCCAAGGTGGTCATTCAAGGAGTCAATCCGGGTGAGCTGACACAAAATCAAATGATGCAATTGCAAGCACAAATCCAGAAGCAGTTGGCGGCCCAACAACAACAGAAAACAACAGTAACATCTTCAACAATCAAAGGGAAAGTTGGTGCCTCAACACCAGCAGTAATGCCTCCGGCGTCGTCAGTAGTAGTTCAACAACAACAGACCACTCCTCAACAGAATTCGATAGCAGCTCCTGTCCAACAAACAACTTCGACGCTGCCAACTATTCTGCAAAGCAAACAGCAAACCAGTACTCCTCACGCCGCTTCCTCGTTGACAGCACAACATCAAAGTCCCGTTGAAGTTCTGCGTTCTGGACCTTCCGTTCCAACGTCTCACTCATCCTCTATCACCTCACCAATTCTACCTCGGTCGCCACCTCCGACAACAATGGTGTCTCCAGCTAAAGTGCTTTCTCCACCTGCAAATCTTCCAAGTTTGCTATCGCCTCCTAAATCATTGGTTGGAAGGCAGGACTTGGTCGCCGCTGTGTCTTCAGTGAAGGAGCCCTCTGTGCCAGGAAGTCCTTCCATTTTAAGTTCTCCAGGCCAGCCGATTGTGGTGGCACGGAAGTCCCAACCTAGAAAATCTCCTATTCGGCCAAATAACTTGGATAGCCCTCCACCACCGCCTATGATGATGTCTCCACCGCCACCCCCTCCACCTGTTGTCCACAATAATGTGAATAGTGTGGCAATGGAGTTGATGCGCCCTTTGAACTCGGATCAGCAGCAAATTCTTGCAGATAGACGAAACGCTCTCAAGGAGGACATTATGGAAAAGAAGAAAGCAGCAGCCACTCTAATGAGACTTGAAGCTCAGAGGGAAATCCAAGAAAAATTAGAGAAACAGAGAGCGATTGAACTGGCTAATAGCAAGTTGGAAGAAGAGAAAAAAGTTGTAGTAGTCCAACAACATAACACAGTGAATGATGGTTCGCACGCGAAAGGAGCAAAGGTGAATTCCCAATAAAAATATTTGTTGTAAATACAAGTTAGTGATAGTTTTTATTATTGTTGTAATTTTAAAACAATATGTATTTTTCTGTGATTGCAGAAACGAAAGATGGAGAATAACGTTGTAGAAACTAGTAATAGCCGAAGTTCTTCAGAAGGTATCTCACATTCACCAGCTGCCGGAACGGCGTCGAATAGCAACAGAGGACCCCGTGGCCGTGGAGGTGGGAAACGAGGCAAGAGGAAATTGTTATGCATTTGCAAAACTCCTTACGACAAAGACAAGTTTTACGTGGGATGTGACAAGTGCGAGAATTGGTTTCATGGGGACTGTATTGGGATAACGGAAGAAATGTCCAAGGACTTGCCTGAGTACATCTGTGATGACTGCAGGGACGACAAGTTGTACTGCATGTGCAAAAAGCCCTACAACGAATCTCAGTAAGTTTGACATGACCAATTATGCAGAAGCTCCTAAAAGGATAGCGACATAAAACGATTGGGAAAACTTATTTTATGTTTATTTAAATTTTCTTTCCAGGTTTTACATTCAATGCGATAAGTGTGAGGACTGGTTTCACGGGCGGTGCGTTGGAGTGCTCCAAGGTGAATCGGATACTATTGGAGACTACAGTTGCCCGCAGTGTGAGCCTCGCTCGGAAATTAACCTGCCAAATGCAAAGAAACTGGATGCTGGTGACTACGTAACTGTCAACCGACTTTTGAAGGAAGTGCTTTCCAACAGGTCATCTCAACCTTTTAGAAAACCTGTGAGCAAGTCTCAAGCTCCAAACTACTATTCAATTATCAAGGAGCCCATGGGTAAGTATAGCATTTGTTAGTACTTTTGTATCATTCGTCCTATTGGGTACATTATTTTTAATGTAAATTATTGAAAACATCTTTTCTTTCTAGACTTGCAAACGATAAGTAACCGAGTAGAAGACAAACAATATGAGTGCCTCCGTGAGTTTATTGGCGATATGGAGAAAATTTTTGAAAACTGTCGCTACTATAATGACTCGACGACGGACATCTTCCGCCACGCAGTCAACCTAGAAAAGTTTTTCGTACAAAAGGTATGGACGCTGAGACAAAATATGAATACAAGATTACAGCAGGTGATTCCATAAACTATTTTCGAGAGAAGCCTACACGAATCAGCTAAAAGTTGGTTGATACTAATTCTGTGTTTATAATTATAGTTAACTATTTATGAGTAGCGTTGATATGATGTAGTTTGTAGGTGATCTAACGTGTTGATGTATACCATAATACTGTTAATATTAGTTCTGTTATATGAATTATCGCATTTTTGTATTTTAACTACCTGTTACAGTTTACATAGCGTATAACGGCATGCTACATGATGAATATCATTGTATAATGTAAAACCATTATCAACAGAATTTTTGTTATTGTTAAAATACTGTGTATATAATATTATAATATAATGTGTAGCTAGTTTGGTACGTCTTCAGTTCAGAGTCTTCAGGCTATAAATTGTACAGAGTAACAACTACTTGTATTACTGTTCTATATTACTGTCATTTCTGTTATATGAATTATGTCTAAATGCCTTTGTGGTTGGGTAATTGCGAGTAAAAAAACTATGAAAAAATATTGCATCATGAAGATGTGTGATTTTTATCAATTTCCGATTGTCCGTAAAATTACCGATTGGATTGACTGAAAACTACAATCCTCCTACGCAAATCCCAGTGTCCGCAGTTTTACGGCGACTTTATTGTCTGTATTCAAGAAAGTCTTCTTGCAATGGAGTGGATGCAAAGATAATAATAATAATTCCTTGTTGTTAAATGTGAACCAGTAGTCAGCGAGCAGTCATGATTGATGATTATTATAAATACTTAAAAAAGTCAACAGTTTATGATTTTACAAAAGAAAAATACATACACAATAACCTATGCAAATGCAATTATTATTATTATTACCTATAACTGTTATAGCTAGAAATTAGTAAACAATAATAATATTACTGTAAACAGGGAGCATAAAACATTTTAAGAAAAAGGGAGAAGAAGAAGAAAAGTAAATGTGGATCATTTTTATTGTAATTAAGTAATATGTAGCAACTTGAACTTGAGACTCTCAAGTTGAGAGTGTGATGAGGAGATAAAATTTTCAATATTCAGTTTCTACGATTGATATGATGATAATACGATGAATATAGATTAGGGTGTTGTTTAAGAGATTCTCATAGAACCTATATTATAATGCCGTTTCCTAACACGATGAATTCTTTTTTCCACTCTCATCCGAATAACTAGACGAAAATGCATACATACCTATTAATGTCATATATCTGTTGTCTGTTTTTATTATCATGAGTTAAACCAAACCCACTATAGCTTTTTTGTTTGAATGCAGTTAGAAAAATGGTAAAATGTACTATAGTGAAACATTTGAGTTATTAATATTATAAAAATGATGAATGATAAAACTATTATCAAGAAGTAATAAAAAAAGTCGGATATTTTTATGCAAAAAGTAATCCATTACTTCAAACGACTGTAAAGTTACTTTAGCATGTTTATTTTGTCTCATATATATTGCAACATGCAGCCAAATACATATTAATATCATGCTATATATTCAATAGATTAATGGGCTGTACAACTGGAAGATTTTTGAGGAAAATAATTTGGATTTCTTCCCTTTCCGTCAGTCTTTTTATATGACAAACGCAAATAAAACGTTAAACGGGCTCACTTAATCTTTTAAATAAATTATCAAATATCACAAAGTGGACAAGCTTCATTTCATATTTGGTGTGGCAAACTCTTTGGCTGTCTGCATCATTTCCTAAGGTCACTTAGAGTCCTTATTGGTGCCATTTTCCCTCCGCCACTACTGAGAGTAGGACCGCCGCGGAACAACTCGTCGTCATGTCGCGCATCGTCATGTTCATAAAGGTCAATGACAGTTCGGAGAGCATCCGACTCGTACATTTCGAGTGTGGCATGGGTTCCATCGTTGAATGGAAAAGAGAGTCCGCCGTCTATTACCAAGCAAGCGTCAAAGCACCTTGACCTTATCTCCAGATTCTTGGCGTATCCTCGTGGTCGCACTTCTTGTGCGTATGGAAGCGTGTATGACTCGACGGGATCTCGCACGGTATACATCATGTGTCCACTCTCAGGACTAAATTTGAGCTGGCTGTTGTATCGCTTTGTGATTCTGTCAACGAGGAGCTTATTTGTGGAACGAATTACTTTATTCTGTGGAATCCCACTGGCGGAAATTCTCTGCTCATTTTCGTCCTTCTCAATGATTTCGAACAGGGTTTGAACCATGTGCCGGTTCATTTTGTTGATGTTGTAGGACCATGATGTGGAGCCCGTTCCGGTGGTCACCAACAAGCCAGCGTTTTTTGTTTTCAACTTTTCCCCACCATCCACTCCCACTTCCATGTAGGATACCCGAGCACTGACGCACTCTCCAAAATATACCTCGTTCAAAGCGAGCACTGGAAGAACACGGGTACGGCGCGTGGGGGAGTCAGTGGGCGGCGACGGGCTTGTGGCAGCCGCGTGGTGCTCTTCTTGCAAACAATCAAAAAACCTGTACTCGGGATGAGCTAGCTGCTGGTCATGAAGCTCGATAGGATTGTCGAAAACAGCTTCTCCACTCAAAGTTATCCTTATTCTTCTACGAAATGTCCACTTGAACTTTCCCTCAAATAACTTCCTGATTGCTTCTCGAACATTGACAGAGTACTTTTTGGGGAGACAAAGATAACCTTCAGAGCGGGTGGGATCTGTGTTGAAGCCAATCACAGGCTTATTTCTGTCTTGGATTTTGCACGCGGCCATGAGAAACGTGCCATCCCCTCCAGTTGTAACTATTACGTCCGCCCAATCAATGTTTTCCTCTGTGTAGTTAAATCTGTTGACAAGGCGGGTCTCAACCCCAAATTCTTGGAAGCAGTTGTGAACCCGACTTTCACATCCTTTGTGGATATAGTGATGGTACAACAGCGTGCTGTAGTCGGAGCCACGTGACCGAAGCGCAGTTTCCAATTCGAAATCCGTTTTTATCTTGGGCTTCTGACGCATCTGCTCAAATTCCAGACGGGAGAGCTTCGTAAGGATGAGGACCCGCTTCGGTTTAAACGGGGAGTGATAATTTGCGCACGGAACAGTGCCTAGCCATGATGAAGACTGCGAGAATCTATTTACTCGACCACGTTCCCAAATGAAGTTGAGGGGAGATGGTGAGCTGCGGAGGAAATGAAACCTCATTATGTTGGTGGATGATCAAAAGCTGCAGGATCTCAGTTGGATTCTGAAACAAAAAAGGAAAATAGTAAGGTCCCTAATCACATCATCTATCTGCAAATGACATTATATATTTTGAAATACAATTTGACATACTCATGAATCCAATGTTGTCCACTGTCTTGCAGACCAAAGGATGTGTCCTTTAATTTTCCTGGACACAATAAGCTGCCTAGAGAGCGAGCACCAACCAATGATAAACGCACACAAATTCAATGTGCTTGAACCATCACAAAACTTTTCACTTTTCAATATTTTTTATCTGTTTAAAGTTTAGAAAGTTTACCAAGTTTATCTTTGAAAAGTACAATAGCCATACTGTCACCTTCACCATTCACTGAAACACGCCTAATTACAGCATAATTATCCTTTCTCATTATATCGTGTACTATTAAATATCTAATCGAAAAAGAAGAAAAATATGCTTTCTAGTTTCTAACTTCCTTACACAAATTTTCTGCAATATTAAAATTAATACTTTTTCAGCAACGACAATAACAAATCGTACTTCTATTCTTGAATTAAATCCGTAATGGAAATGAGAAAGTTGTAACTGACATCCAGTTCGTCTCCCTCCAAGAATTACTCTACTAGTTCATTGAATAAATTTGTGATAAAGATAAAGGTCTTCAGTTTGCACCCCAAGGTTTTCTCACGCAACTTGGTGCACATTTTGTGTCAGTTAGCAGCAAGCAGCATTTAGTATTATCACATGGTTTAATGTCCTTCTACGTACATCTCTCTTTTATTCATGGACTCCGCCACTGGAACGTGCTTATCGTAACGTGACATTTCGTGACCTCTCCTCGCTGACCAATTCCAAGTTGAACATGGAGATGAATAAGCACATACGCCGAGAGAACAGACAAATTTTTGTGACCAGTGTTATTTACGGCAAAGACGATGACGGCTCGCAACAAAAGCGCCTTCTGTGTTATCTTCCCAGCTATTATTGTTGACTCTTTCGAGGAGCTGTTGCTGTCCAAAGTTCAAAAATTGTAACTTTCCTAGAAAACATCCACAATCATCTTCGGCCAGTAGTCTACGTGTACAGAAAAGAAAACGAGACATGATACATTAGTGGATTACACAACTACGGCAGATAAAGTTAACCAAGTAGGAATGATGATTGATAACATGATAAGAAATCATAATAATATGGCGTGTTTGCATTAACATTTAGGTAAATGAAGTTCATTACTTACCTACATACTTAATCCCACAATAATCTTACGTTAAATTTTCGACCATGGAAAGTCACGGAAATAATACGATCAGATTAATTACAGATACGTTGACTGATGACGCTGTTTCCTACCATCTCACATTCCCTGACGCGCCTATCATCTAATTCGTGACCTCCTTTTCTCCTTTGATTCAACAAGATCCAGTGATGATAAGCGACAAGACACAGAGTTTATCTACTCCTCAGGGCTCAGAGGTTAAAAGACCACCACAGCTATATCTACATAATAATCACAACCTCAAGTAAACTTCATCTATATAAACAGATATACATCACAACATTAAATTTTATTATTCAATTAATATTATGATTACCAACAAGTGTAATTAAAAGTCACGATAAATAAGCTGGTAACAGAGAGGCTTCTTTTTTTTGGAGTGGAATTCAGAGAACTCGTCAATCACCACTCCAAATGACACGTCACTCGCTACTCGGGTCATCACACAACGTCATCATCCTCCTCTCTCTCCTGTCATCTTCCCATCTTTCTCAAGTGGCAAAATGCTAATTAAACCTTAATTAAATTTTAATGTACTCACACAAACTGTTGTGCACCTTGCACACACAAGGTTTGTTTATATCCCTTTCATATGACAAACAGGAAACATAAATCATATGCTTTTACGTGCAAAAGCATGGGCCATTCGTGAACATGAGCATTCTTTCTGTAAGTAATAAGCGCATAGACTTGTTTTGGTTTTTGGTTGGCTGCACTTCGCGGTCCTCGCACATTTTCCGACACCCGGGGAAAGTCAGACTTTCTTGTTCTCTGATCCATTTTGGTTGAATGAAATGGAATAGAAGAGCTTTCCCTTTTTTCTCCCACCTCCACTCCCAACCAACCACCCAAGGGCACAGGGAAAAATAGAGAGAAAGCTGAGCTTTAAACGCAACGAAGCATTCAAGTTTACAAGAGAATGGGATTCCAAATTTGATTTCTCCCCTCGTTTCATGTTCCATCCAGTTTGGCAAATAATCGGATTAAAGCCAACCAAGAAATACAAACAGAGTGAAAGCAGAGAAAAAAGAAGAAGAAATGCTCCTGTTTGCTATCCTGCCACCACACACATGCATACACACACACACACCACTTTACTTACTTTACTTTCTCTCTTGCTTTTTTTCCGATCATGGCGATCGACCAGGAAAAAGCTTTCCCCAGTAGCGGTTTGGCCAACCTACCTTCCGGCTTTCTCTCTCCATCCATCTCTCCACTCCTGCTCCATGCTCACATATTTCATTTCTTTCTCTTTTTTTTCATTCATTCAATGTAAGTAAAGTAGGATATTATAGGACGCTATTGCTACTTCTACTACTACTGAATTGAACATTTATATTCTCTTATTTTTTTAAAAGTGTGTGTATCTAGAGAGAAATTGAATTGGTCGTTTTATACTCGTTTCTTTTTTTTATATGCTGGGGAAATTTAACAGTCCCATCATCCAACAAACTGTTAAAATGCCAAGCATTTTTGGTTCTTGTGTGTTAGTAAAGCACTCGACAAGCTTTTTTTTTTCTTCTTGTGCGAAGGCATGCCTTATAAACTTGGTCCCTGTTTCGATCGTTCCCAACATCTCTCTCTCTCTCTCTCTCTCTCTCTTCCTTTCTCTCTTCATAAAAAATTGTCTATTATCCCGGAGAAGCTTGCAAGTTTAAAATATACTTTCTCTCTATATAAGGCATCATCAAACTCTTGTGTCGAGTTACCCGTTTTTTTATACACACACAGTAGCGAGAAAGCATAGACCATATAGTTATGTCATGATGATGTCGATGGATGTCCCATTGCCAAGCTAAAAGGCGATATTTCTCTTAAAAGAATAAAAAAAGCTCGTTTCTCGCTATCTTCTAGCTCATCTCTCTTTCTCGTTCGTCCTCATTTTTCTTTTTTTCTTCTTCGTCTTCTTCTTCTTCTCTACTTGCTTATGTGGAAACGACCACGTAGAGTCTTTTTTTTTGAGTCTTTGGAAAAATGATAGAAGGAAAAAATATTGTTTAGCCTGCGAGAGAGAGAGGAGCATTATTTTTTTGCTTGCACACACGTACATTTAACGAGTTGGTTTTCGTATCCTCGGTTCTCGTAACTCTTTATTTTTCCGTCTTGTGTTCCTTTTTTTTCTCTCTCTCTCGTTTTTTTGAGTATTATTATTATTATTCTTCCTCCTTGAACAAGTAAACTTTTTTTTTGCAATGCGATACGAAACAAGAAGAAAACCAGAGACGAGGAGGGGGAGGGGGAAAAAAGGACAGAAAGGAGTAGTCTCTAGTAAGCAAAAGCAAGTAAAGTAGCAAGCAATAGTCGTCACCTCAAAACTCAACTTAACCCCAACCAACCGAAAAAACCTTGTGTTTCTTCCTTCTTTCTTAGCAAGTTGTTACCATCATCAATAACCACCAACTTGTTTTCCTTCTCTCTCTCTCGCTCTTCCCGTCCTTCCTATCGGCTCAACTTACTCACTTTACTCACATGCTTTACTCGTTTCGTCTTCTTCACAAAGCCTACTTTACTTACATGGATATAATATGGAGAATTTCTAGTGTTTTGCAAACACAGCATGCCAAAGCCAATGGATTTTGGATGGAATACATTTTAACTCTGTTTTTGCAATAAAATTATATGTATGTGGTTTCCCGACTTGTTATAATATAATACTACTACTGCGTCGATGCAAGCAATGCATATATAAGATGATATAACATAATCCATACATACATATTTACAATTTATACCTATCTCTCTCTCTGTCTGTCTGCATTCTGCATGCATATACTATGTTTTATATGTAGAGGAATTTTCTCATATTCCCTGGCAAAATACAAGCATTTAAAGTGATATGATGTTTATCATCACCATCATCATGTCCACGGGCAGCAAATAATATATAGCATGGCCTGTTATTATTGTATAACATTTTTTTCTCCTACTTTTTCTTACAAAGTAGTGGCAATGCAATGCAAGTAGTACCTATGCTATACACAAGACACACGACGATAAATAAAAGGGAAAAAAAGATTGTTCTGAGAAGAAAAAAAAGGAAGAGAAGACACAAGTGTACTATTATGGAGTGTGTGTATGTGTGTGTGTGGAGCAGAGGCATAATAGGAGCTGCTAAGTCTACTACTTACTAAAACAGAAAAGCACATGAGACAGTGGGAAAACTCATATGATGATATTTTTCATGCTTTGATGGTCGTCGGTGGCTCATAGTGAGCAGAAGAAGAAAAATAATGTTTTATGTATGTACAACAAAACGGGCATGCATGGATATTCTTCTCTCTCTCTAGTTAGTAGAGACGAGAGAGAGAGAGAGAAGCGGATTGTGATGTTAGTAGTGATTATGATGATGAGAATGTGGGATATTATGGGACGTGAAATGTAAAAGGAACAAGGTGGTATTTGCAAGAAGAAGAAGCAGGCATATTATTATTATTCGTCTTATATGATGTGTATCGCATTAGTTGTTGGGAATGGAGGTGGTTGTTGTTTTTTCTCCTGCTGCTGCTCACGGTTTGTGTGCAAAAGGATGGGTTTCATTATTATTGGCATGAATAATAATAATAATAGGAAAGACGAAGACTAAGTAAGACCAAAAAAGACACCTCTTTTCAGAAAAGAACCACTGCAGCTACTCCTGCTTCTGGTTTGTATGGTGTGTGTGTGTGTGTGTGCTAAGCTACTACTTACTTGTTTATTGTACGGCGAAAACCAAGCCAAAAGCAAATCCACTTTTGTGCGAAACAGACTAGAAGAGAGTGTATTAAGTTGTAAGAGGGAAGAGAAAAAAAACACTAATGAACATCATGACGGTGAGGATTGGGGATGATCATGATGATGATAATTAGTCCCTCTGCTCTGCTCTCTCGTTCTCAACGTCAGCATCAACACAATTACCATTCGCCATATAATAAAATATTATAGATACAGATCCGTTTCGAGCTGTGCAAAACAATAGACTACTTACTTACTCATCACTAACTACTTAATACGAGCATTATAATAATAAAAGTAAAAAAAATAGAAAAGATAATAATTAGATTAGCACTACATCTCATATATATACTCATAATAATATTTGCTCGTGCTTCGGAGGGAAAAAGTCACAAAGGTCATCATATCATCATTCATCTTCATATCATCATCGTCAGAGACAAAGTTGTACGTGCTACGCGTGTGTAGTGGGTCATCCTGGTTTTGTGGAGAAAAAAAGGAGAGCACACACACACAGTCATAGACACAGTGGCAGAATTTGCAATCAAAATCAGCAAAAAAGAAAGAGAGAGAGAGAAGGAAGGAGTGAAGCACAACAGGAGAGAGACGGAGGAAAAAAAAGACGGGCAAGATAGGAGACAAGTTGCAAACAAAAAGGGAAAAACGCCGCAAGAACAAGTGTATCTGCTGGAGAGATAGATAGAAAGTGGTTGTGTACTATTGTGTGTCCCAGTATTAAAAAGAAATTAAAGTTGGTTGGTGGGTTGTGGGTGCGGGTTGTGTACAGAGAGAGAGGCTTGTTGGAAAGTACGTGATAATCACTCATTACTTAAGTATTCCTACTTTAAATCAAGTGTAGAATACTAAAAAAAAGGAATCGTTAAATTGTAATAATCATAATAGTAACACAACAAAGGCCAAACTACTAAACAAAAAGACAATCTGATTCACAAAAAAAAAAGTTGCAAATTCCATTGTGATAAATGCTCTACAAAAGTACATACATATATATATATACCCATCTCTATATACAATCATGAATCTGTAGCAATAATAGTAACGACTACATACTCCATGAAGCATGTAATGAAGTAATAGTAATAATAGTAAGCAAAAAGTGTTAAAAATAGAAAGGGATGGAGGTGTGAGTAACAAAACACAAGAGAAATAACTATAATAATCTACTTTGTTCGTCAGAAAGGAATAAGACACGCAAAGCACGCATTGAACACAACACCAAAAGAAAATAACATGCATATTTTTACTCACGTGTGAAATAGCTTAATATATACGCTGTAATTTTCCCTTGCGCAAATTGAATGTGCATAAATAAAAAAGTGAATCGGACAATTGAACGAGACTGATAATAAATTAATATATATATATATATGTATGGAAATGGACTGAATGTGATTACTGGAGCATACAGGTATGTACGTAGGCGTACATACGCTTCCTCTATTTGCAAACTGACGGACCGGAAGTGGCATACATTTACATGCGAATGATGCTATTTTTTTGTATGGAGGAGTAGACGTGTGTAGTCAGTTACTAGAATCGTTAATAAAATATGTAATCGGGGCTCAAAAAGTCAGCTGAGCTGCGAGAGCTCCCCTATTTCCTCTCTTTCTTGACAAAAAACACTGCTTTCCCTGGATGCCTGCGCCGTACAAAAAACTGGAAAAGTAACGCTGTACAAGTATAATAGATCTAGTAGATGTAGTGGTAGTAGCAGCAGGAGCAGCAGTTAAAAAAGTAAATCAGATTGAAGGCTGCATATAAGTCCTTGAGTGAAAGTGACCACACTGTCCATTATCAAGAGTTTTCACCTTGTTTTTCTCTCACACACGTCTGTTGAGAGATATATTCTATTAACGGAACAGATCAAGGTTTTATCTATTTTTTACCTCTCTCTCTTTCTCCGGTCGCTTGGCTGGCTGGCTGTTGTATATTTTGAGGAGTAAATAGTTGTCACCGAGTCAGCGTCGTGTCACCAAAGCCGGTGTGACATCCACCATCCGTACCAGGTACAAATAAATTGCATTTACATCATGCATTATGTAAAATGAATTATGTACCCTGTTACTTTCCTCCCTTTTCACCACCTGTCTAGTTAAACTCTCACACTATTCGTTGTAGTAAGTAAAAGTAAGCAGAGCGGCGGCGGCGGCGGCAGAGCCTTTGTTGGTTTGTTGCTGTTGTTGTTGTTATCGACGTTGGCAGTTGTATTAACAGTGTGACATTGAAATGAAGTGAAACTAGACCACACACCGAGACAGAAAAAAAATACAACCTCACGTTTCTATTTCTCTTTCTCTTCCTGTGTCTCCTATTTTCATACCTTGCACCATACCGCTCATTAAATTTTCTCTGATGTAGGTACATATTATGTACCTTATTCATTCTGCTTTCTATATTACTTCATGTCCTTTTGCCTTGTTCATTTTTTTACCTTGCCTATAAATATCCAATGAATCGAGCGGCAGTATAAAAAAAGGAAAGTAGCCAGCAAAGTCACAATAGAGAGATACGCGGAGACACATTATGCTAATATGTTATGCATTAACTAAGAGGCTAGTATATATAGTAAGTATCTTCACAAGCAAAACTTTTTCGACTAGTGTCTAATTTATCAGCATGTTCATCTTCCATCTCCATCCACCATGTACACTTTTCCTCGAGAGGAAGAGAAGATATAGGTAGGAAGATTGAGAGAGGGACGAGAGGGCAATCTAATTCTCTCTATATATTTATTACGATCAACAACAAAAAAAATGCACACCTCATCTAACTTCCTTCTTCCTTCCACCGTCACCTCCTCTGTGGAATAATAAAGTTGCTTGTGTGTGGTGATTATATTGTACTTTGTACATTGGGCACCTACCGAAATTATACATAAATATTGAAGTAGTGCTTATATGCTTATACATTTTGTTGACTTACTTTTCGTTAGCTTACTGCTTGTTTACCTTCCTTATATAATTTCATATTTAATGAATGCTACTCCGGCCTGTCTGGTGGTGGCCAATGCTTCCCTCTTGGTCCGGATCATTTCCTGATAATAATTTTCTCGGGCCAGTGCTGCGCTGCTGTGTTGCTGCCGCTCTTCATTAATTCATTCCTTTTGTTTCTCCTCACGTTCCACGGCTCCTTCTTTCGAATTAAAAGATTAAAACTTTGAAAAATTAGCAGAGAGGCAGAGGGAGAGAGAGCCGCATCCTTGCTCATCAACTTTGCGCTTTCCTCCATTGTTTCAAAAATCCATGCAAAATGTAATCCTTTCCACTTGTCTTCCCTTTCATCGAACTCTCAGTTTGAGTAATATTATACCTAGTTCATAGTTGGGAAGGCAAATTTAATCAATCCCAACACAAAAACTACTCGCCTTACTCATCATCGTTCCTTCTAAAAAAACATGTTCGCAGTATCGTTTTGCCGTTCGTGTGGTTGAATAATTTACGTTATAAAGTTGATGGCAAACTGATACGCGGAAAGTCAAGAGAGCGAGCGAGCGAGAGAGGCTTTTCTCTCGTCATCTCCAAAAAAATTAATTTGTTATTTTGTTGATCTATCTCTTTATGCTTATCATTATGCTCCATCATTATAATCGCATCAACCAAACTCAAACAGCAACATGTCAATTTTTCTTTCTGTCTGCCTCTCTCAAACAGTTTGTTTGCTTTTACGCTTATTTATACAATATTATTATGCGAGCAGTCAGTCAGTCAGTCGTATTTAATGAAATGACTGTTCTGTGGTGCTGAGGACGATGATGATAACGACGATGACTGTATGGTGTTGGTTTGGTGTGCTAGTGGTGGCTTTTTTTTATCAGATTAAAACAAAATTCCATCACGTTTTTTTTTCCTTCTCAACAAAACTGCACCATTCACCCAGCATTAATAAATTCCTTGTTTGCCGCCGGGTGCACATGGCATAACAATAAGCCATGACTTTTCCATGCCTCACACTTTTTCTATTATGCTCCATTTTTGGAATTGCCCAAATTTGGAGAAAACAACAGCGAGCTCGCGAGCGTTCTTCAACAAGAAAGGCAAAGTGGACATGGGACTGCCTAATCATAATAATATGCAAAGCCTCGGTCATAACAATAACAATATATTATAAACTGACATTGTTTTACATTTTTTTTTTCAGGTGGGGCCCCAGTCAAAATTAAAAGGAGCAATAAACATCACTATATTTTTTACACCAATTACCATACTTCCTTGGAAGGAGTATAGGTCACCATTGCATTCACCATGTTTAAAGCAAGTATGAGCAGTAAGCGGTCGAGTGTGGATCATGGGTCCAATCCCCCTCCGCGGATGATCTACCAATGGAGGTAAGCATTTTGTAGGATAAAATAAGCTCGCATAGTTTTGCTCTAATTTTTCTTCTTCACATAACAGCTTAATTGCTTTTTTACCTTGGAACAAAAACCCACAAAAAAAAATTGAAATATTGTCGCTTGTCGCAATGTCGCATGCACAAAGAAGCACCTGGATTTTTCCATGACGGGGTCATTCATGTATAAACAAACGGCTTTGGCCATTTTGTATAATCCAGGGAAAGGAGGGGATGTAGTAATTTGCCATTGTGGGAAATTGAATTACGAGAAAACGCAATTGTTCTGTTCTAATTACAGTAATCATAAATTTAATTGCTACTTATGGACAGCACCTTATCCATTTTTTACCATCATTTATTTATACAATCTTCCCAAAATCATCTCATAACATTTTAAATATTAAACCATGCTTCCTTCCAGTCTAGTCTAGTTTACTTGCAAACGTGACTATTACTATTACCCTCTCGCTCTAGTCACAACACAAAATTTTATACACACGGTAGTTATACGGCTACTGTGCTACTTGTTTTTTTAAACATTTTTTCTCATTATTACCTGGACAGTATCATCAGCGGTGGTAGCATACACTGTGTACTATTGCGTGCATGAGCTTTTTGGAGTAAATGTTCCAGGCGTCTCTTTATTTCGAACAGCAGCCATTCCAATTCCAGCAGAGCAGAGCGCAGAGTGAAACATGCAATTATTTAATTATTCCCATGCAATACGAGCAGAGCACAATGGTGGAAAAGAGGTGAGCTGAAGTAAGTGGTCCATAAAATTGCTAGGGAAAATGTACAGGAAAATTACCCACGGACACACAAAATATTCCTCCCACTCCTATTTCATATTACATAAAAGTATGCGCGCAATCCACACACCTACATCCTCCTAAAAAGTCTAAATTATCTCTGTATTTCCATTACAGTTACCATCTATTTGACATGCAGGTTGTTTATAGCATGTATTTAAGTATTTAAGCACTTTTTACAATTTTACATTTAATTGTTGTGACTCTGGTGTCATTTGCATAAAGCGAGTGTGTACAAACTATATTGCGATGTCGTTTTGTCTGTGACACCATCATAGCATACAATATATATAGCGATTGTGTAATAGCGAGTGCAGTGAATAATTTGGCGTATTAGGTATCTCTAGCTATTAATATACATTACCTGCGTAAATTGTAATGAAGATAGTGTGGCGTGGCCACACCAGAATACCAAAAATGGGCGATCTTGTGACCTTGTACAGAAATAAAAAAAAAAACAGGATAAAAGTGACTTTACTCGTATTAGTTTTTAGAGTGCAAGGCAGAAGGAGAAAAATGTTAAAAGTATAAAATATAAAATAGCATAAAAATATTTATATGTTCAAGCT
Organism: Sinella curviseta; assembly: GCA_004115045.4. Classification (NCBI taxonomy): domain Eukaryota; kingdom Metazoa; phylum Arthropoda; class Collembola; order Entomobryomorpha; family Entomobryidae; genus Sinella; species Sinella curviseta. The sequence continues at coordinate 29,416,846 of CM023203.3, read as the reverse complement.
CACTTTTTGTATACAATATTATTATCTTATGGACACACAATAAATAATCATTATAATTTTTATTAGCCATTTGGATTAATATGTATGGAATACGGGCTGACTTTAACCTTATTACCTAGCCAGTACTACCTACCTTACCCACATAAAATGTATTTTTGCTGCTTGCAGAGAATGGTACACACTAGAAGCGAGTGACTTTTTAAAGATATTGATAAAAAAAAGTTGTGCTGCTGTGTGAGGATGCATAGAACAGCTTATATCCATAAATTGTGATTACCTAAGCATTCGTATATCTGCGCAATGATGATGATGATCTTCATCATCAGGATGATGAATCCGTTCTTATGTAATGAAATGATTAGTTCTCCTGAGAGAAGCTTACGTAATTTACTCTTCAATTTCAACCAAAGCTTGATTACTTTTTCACTGTGAAGAATAATATATGCTCATGATGGCTCATGGTTCTATTCTGCTCACATCACTACTCTGCATCTCTTCTATCCAACAAGTAGTATTTTTCTGCTTTACATACTACGATGCGACTAATGGCACAAGCACAAAATTCTCTGTACTTTCCGATACGGTTGCGATAACGCTCACATATTCTATATGATGATCATGAATAAAGACAAGAGGAGACTCGTCGTCGGCTCAACTCTTTTTTAAGCAAGATGTTCACTTTGATTTTGATGCTGTTTTGTTGATTGTGCTGTGAGTGGAAGAGACACGCTCATTATCCACGGTTGAATTGGACTCATTCTTGTATAATGATATAGCATGCTGCTTGATAAATTTCATACTCTACCAAAAATTGCTATGAAAAATTATTATTAATAATAATAATCAACTGTTGTATAAAACATTTTTGTGGAATGTGTGTATGTATAATATATAGGTTCTGTACGGTACGGTACTATCATGATGTACTGAATGTAAATGAATATAGATCTCTCTCAGTAGACACTACTCCAAATAATGTTTACGAGTTTTGCTAATAAATTTGATGATAAATGAATAGAGAGGGAGAGAGAAAAAAAAAGTTGAAAAATTCACTTTTGACTCTTTGGGAGTATTTAGATTAGTAGTTGGGGCATGCTCTTGTTAGTCGGATGGATGGAAGTTTCCTTTGGAATCTCCATTTTTTATTCTCGCTATCAAACAAAATTATATATACAGAAAAAAAAACACGAGTCACAAGTGTGTTGCATGCACAATGATAATAGCATTATGTGTTTATACACACAAAAAAGAGTAAAAATATACAAAATCATAGTTCTGTATGTTGCAATGAAAAAAAAGTAGCATGGCTCAAGCCAGAGCATTGCATAAGATGAGAAGAGATGGTGAGGATACTACTAACTGATACATTTAAATGATATGATTATTCCTCTGAGAGATGTTGATAATAATGATGGTTGGTTTTGTGTACACCGCCGCCAGAAGAGATGCTCTTTTCGTCCTTTTTACTTCTACTTCTGCTACTCCTAAAATAAACGGGGTTTGCATGCACACGAGTTAACTTAACATTATGCAGCTTCGGTTCATTCATTCAATAATTCGCCTACACACAACACTACATAACTACATAACATGAAACGCGCCTCGTAAAAATATATTAACATTTGTGTGTGTGGCCTGCCGTGTGCATGTACATTATTATTATTATTTTGTGTGTTAACGAGAACCAAATATTTATTTTGTTTGATTGTAATTTTCATTTTGACCATAAAGTGCAGTCGTTGCGTTTCTAAAGTCAGTTTCAGTTTTCATGTGGACGGACGCACACACACAGAGTCATGGCGTGTCACGTCATATGAAAACACTCTCAGGGTGAAAAATGACCAGCGTCATTAAGCGCTACAAAGTTACCGAAATCATACCTATATTTAAATAAGTTCTCAAGAAAGGTATTAAAAAAGCTCTTTGTAGCTCCCTATATTTCGCTGGTACAACTTTGTTTTATCAGCAACGCACGTAATGTGAATGTCTATTTCTATAAGCACTAATTGTTCCAAGAAAGGCAAGTATTGTGCAAGCACACTAAAAGGGTGGTATCGTGCCGTGATGGTGACATTTTATTGAACACGTGGTGATCGTCGTGGTGGTGGTGGTTGATGGTGAAAATGGAAAACAACGTCTAGTGGAATCTATAGAAAGGGGATTGTGAGTGGCAGTTGTGGTTGTGATGATGATGATGTTGAGAGAATGGTAAAACTATAGACTTGCTGAGAGAGGATAGAAGAACGTGTCGTCATCATCACATCACATTACCGTCAAGTCAATAACGGCTCATCGTTCACGGCCCATTGTTCATTTCCGGATGAAATAAACATTCGCCATATTTATGGCTCTGGCAGAGAGCGGAGGAGGTGGTATTGAGGATGTTTGATTATTGATCAACTTGATTGTTCCTCTCTGAGTGGATGGATGGAATGGGATGTCAGAATCATGGTCGATGATGTCGATTCTACATGAACATAATATATTATAAATCCATTCTCTCATTTTCTTGGCAGTTGCCTGTTGCCAACCTGTGGTGGCACCCTTCTCACTCAGAGTAACAGCAATCGGCACAATCATAGGCTCATGACGTTGTTGAGTCATTGTTGTTGTGATTTTGAGCAAAGATCCGTTTACCTTGTTTGTTTGTTTGACTCACAGTTTCACAGTCATCATTTATCACAATTTTTTTAAAAAGAATACGTAGAGTAGAACATTTGGTGAGGGTGACGCTTTTTGTTTCAGTGTAAAAAAAACAAAGGGAATCCCAACAAACGGTTTCTGCTGGGTCTGGTCTACTTGTACTTTTTTCTTTGTCTTTTCGAAAGAATGTTTTTTACGTGTTGCATTTTATGTGCGATTTGAGGAAAGCAAAAAGGAACAACCCAGTACGGACTATAACTGTGATTTTTTTTATATATTTGCGAAGCAGGGAGAAGTTTTGAGTCAATAATATCCACCTTCGCTTCTTTCTTTTTTTTATTTTCTTCTGTTCTTGGTGCTCATTAATTCCATCTAGTCACTAGGGTATAATCCAACTCGATGAATACCGCATTTTTCCCAGAAAGTTCTAATAGACAAAAACGACGAAGGAGGAGAAGGAAAAAGTTTTAATGAGATGATGATTATAATTGTTATGACTCTTCTATATACCCTGACTGACTTTTGCGTAGTAGTGAGGCAGGTTGTTGTGGACCATTTCACTAGAGATTAGAGAAGAACAAGGGGAGAAACATGAAACTTCCTCCCAGGAAATTTTCCTTGCATGACTAAAGATTTTGTTAGTTAGTTGAGATGTCGCTGTGTTTTCTTCTTGACTAACTTTACTTGGTGGTCGTAGTGAGTAAAGTACTTGCAAGTAATTGTGATCATCAAGTACGTAAATTGTTTCGAATGTTTTGTGTGAGCGTGAGGAGTTGTTTGCACGACAGGACGGTGATGAAGATGATGTCATTCATACTTCTATAATGGGCCAGCAGCAACAGAAAGAATGAGTTTTTGACTAAACTCATGAAAAATATAATATATTGTTTTTTACTGTGCATTTTTGTGCGTTCAGTTCAGTGTCACCTTTTCTGTATAGTGGGCTTCTCGACAACTTTACCAAACGTCACGATATAGTCATTTTTTTTATTTCCCACAAAACGAATGATTGTAAAACTTCCATATGTAAATTTTTAATGGTGCCTTAAGAAAAAAATACATTGAAAATAGTCTATAAAGTCTGTGATTTAAACTTTATTTTGCCACTTTACTCATTTTGATGGTTTGACGTGTTGTGTGAGTGTTTGTGAGAAATTAATATTCTATTCAGCCATTCAGTTCAATTATTATTAACTTTTGCCAAAAAAAAATAATATTTTTATCATGATGGAGGAGGAACTGATGAGAACGTGTAGTGAGAGCTTCCGGGCTTCCAGAGCAATTGCCTTCCGTATCAGCGGGTACGAAATACCAGTAATTTATTTCATATAATTCGTTTCACCATCATTTCATACACATTTCCACTCAGTTAAGAACCCAAGTAGTAGTCCTTTTCACAAAATCTCTTGATTCTCTCCCCCCCGTAAATGTATGTTTACCAGTTGAAGCGGCATTCAATTCGCGAAATAATTTTTTATTATAATAGAAGCTTGTTAGGCTTCATTAATTCGCTTTTATTACTACTTGCACACAAGTTACAGCACTAAACACATAATTTTCCAAGAGGGTTCCAAGAAGAAGTAAACGCGTGACGGGCCATAAATACACATCATATAGATATATACAGCAGCATTAACATCAAATAATAACGCAAGCATAATGAATTATACAATGGTGGCACGGTCGGTAGTAAAAGTAACATTATAGTAGTCGTTCTGTATAGCTCTTAACTTTACTGCGCGAAAGGTAAAGCATTTACAAATATAGATGGCTTCCTGCCTGGATATTGCAGTAGGACAGGAACGTAGTCAAAATGTCGGTAAAGCCGAGCTAAAGCTCTCTCGCGAGAGTACTCTAGCTTTACACGTCCTACTTTCAATTCAACATCCAACTTCCTCTCAAAATTAGATTAGGAAGCCATGAAAGAAAAATGAAACGAGTGAAATGAATTGTGTATTATTTATTATGAACGATGACAACTTTCACGTCTCTGACAGTCTATATGCAAAAGAAAATTTTGTTAGAATTTTAGAAATAATAATTTCTTGCTGCTTTTTGGTATTAAAACGTGAAAAATCTTGGTAAAAGTTTCTTGTACGACACGCACGGTGTCAAGTGTGGTAAAGTATGTTTTTGTCTATAGATGCCTATTCTTTATTGAACCACATCAACTAAAAATGCTGGTGACGATAGAAAAACATGCCTTATAACTAATAAGAGCAACAACAGCATTCCGACACTAAAAAATGTGATGCAACTTGACTGTGAAAGGTTATCATTAATTATTTCTAAAGTCACCTCAAGTAGGAACATCAATTTTTGTCACTCTGTCTATGTAGCCATACATTTTTCACTTACATGCTAAAGTCTGGCGGATGCTAAAGGTCCCGATTCCCTATTATCAGCTTTGATGCTACACCGCACCGCTGCTCTGCCAGCACATCATAATATATCTACATTATTTATAGATGGGCATTTATAATAATATATTCATACTCTATTCTGCGTTTTTGCTGTGTCGGTTACAGGCAAAAAAAGTTGGAGAATGTATGGATGTAGGCAGAAAGAGAAAATTTGAGCATTTGTTTTGTAACTTGAGAACTGAAAGCGAGATGAGCAGAAAAGTTGATATTTTAAATGCATACATGAATATTCCTGTTTTGTATCATCCTCCTCCTCTTAAATATCGAATATCATTATTATTTATATCCCCACTCAACTCAATGTAAAGTGGTGTAGTAGTAGTAGCGTGTGCGGTGTGAATGGTGGTGGTGGTGTTGTTGCTCTTTTTACACTGGTGTCAATTACCCATTTTACTATTATACCACAGACATAAAAACGCGGCGGCACTCTTTGTCCTCTTTTTTTCCTTTTTTGTCACCTCTTTTGTACTGGGACTATCACGGGCTCGTTTATCATCATCATCATCATGATCATTGTAATACGTGCTTTCCTTATCAGCGGTAGTCTAGATTTCATTATACTATAGCATATCACATAATTGAATTAAGCGTTTACAAATTGCGCAATTCTTGGAGCGAAGCAGAGTTGCTAATTGAGTTAAAATGTTGGCAATTGTGTGTGCTGGCTCTGCTGTAAAGAAATCCCGATAAAATGTGCGCCTAAATAGGCTATTTCATTCCCATCTATTCAGATGTGAAGGAAGCTGGTGATGATCGGATGAATGCTTTTACTTTTCCATCATCATCATGTGATCTGTTCATATTGCAGTGTATAAAATATATATCGGGTCAGTTTTATAGGCAACTTTTATTGTACAACAGGAAAATCTATATTTTATATACCGTGTGCTTTGCTTACACTTCTCTCTGTGATGTGGTGGTGTTAGCGTGTGGTGGTGATGGTGGCAGAGAAGAGCAAGCCTGTACTTTCCTGTCATTTCCAGGAAGGAACAAAGAGGTCATGAGGAACAATCCTGTCAGCTTTCCACCACTCTTCCCTTCATCTTTCTCTTTTTCCTCGGCTTCTATACTTTCCCCGTCTATATCTGATGACTGGAGGAATAAAGTAGAAACAGCACCAGTGTTAGCAGTAGCTGCATTGAACAAGATGATGATGATGATTCACTCAAGTGCGGAATTTCAGCATGAAGGGTCATCGAAAATGCTGGAGACCAAATGATTACTTGCTATAATTTCCTGTAATGAACCATCTTCTTTTCGTGTGTCGTCGTAACTGACTGCAGAGCACTTTCAGACAAGACCGTGGGCCTTCCACTTTTGCCTGTCTGATCATTTTCGATTTGCTCTCCAGAGAACAACACCAGAGTTTTCTGTGTAGTCCAGCGTCAGTAACGTATTAGTGTAGGAATACGCAGCGATATAGACAGACAGGCACAGGAAGCAAACGCTCATAAACGTCAATAATAAAGCAGAGAAAATGGAGAAAGGATGAAAGAAGGGCAAATGAAGGGAAGGAATAATAATAAGAGCAATGAAGCAATAAGGAAATGCTACAATTCCAGAGAGAGCATGATAATAATAATGATAACTGGCGGATGGAAAGCGAAACAATGGCAATCCAGCCATCCATACAGTTGAGCAGAAATGCTGTGCTCTCACTTCCTCTCCGCCTTTTCCTCCCCGTTCATTTTTGTTCTGTGAAGAAGGAGTATCCGGAATATCAATCTGGGTTCCCTCTTTATTCCCTGTATCGAGATATCAATCTAGACGTCCATTTTTGATGATAAATAGTAATCTTGATAAACATAAGAAACTGCTACTTCTTCATTTTTTCTCTCTTGATGTTCCTTTTTCTTTTTTTGTCGATGTTCTCGTTTCCATTCTTTTCTGTGATGGTTAGTGATAATGATGACGCGATCCTTTGGATTATTTTTAAGTAAAAGTGCGGATTATTAGGTAGATACACAAAAAAGATGATGTATTTGTGCATGATTGATTTCCCGTCGCATCAAAGTGGTGGGATAGCAAAGCAAACTGAAATGGATACAATGGAAATTAAATTTCATTTTTCACTCGGCAGTGTAAGAAATATTCCGACGATTCAGATGATGATTTGGTTAGAAAATATAAAATATTTATCGTACATTACCCATCTTTACGTTCGTACCTGCATGATGGAGAGAAGTAGAACGAGTAAATATGATCTTTGATCTCATTTATGTATACATCGCATCGCAAACAAACAGAAATATTATAGAGAAGAATTCCAGTGTGAATACGGATCTCTGCTTGTTCCTCTTTTTGATTGATTGTTCATTTTGCTTTGGGGACTTGCGTAGGTTTCTTGTGCTTATAAATAAATGACGTCGACGGAAAGGAACTTTCTTTTGTTTTCTCCCAACTGGGGCAACATGCAACATGAATATTTCCTTCTCATGTCAAGATGATAAATGTGATGTGTGGGCACTTATTTTGCACCCATACATTAACGTGTCCACCAGAGTTGAATATTGATTGCTCCCAGTCAGTCTGTTTACAATCCTTTGATGTTTGCGTGTTCCTTTGTAATTTTCACATTTTCTCCTCAGTTCAACTTCTGAAAGCATGCATGGCGAATTGATGAAAGATCCATAAGCAAGCAAAAAAAATGTAAAATAAACTTGACTGCTATTTGTACTAGACGAACTGCGTAATAGCATGAAGTCATAAAACACACAAGTAATCGGAGTAAATAACTAACTGGCTCTTGTGACTAATTGTAAATTGAAATGAGAAAATAGGCTTTCAATTGAGCCTGTTTACATAAAAGGAAACAGCCAGGCCATTCATTCCTTCATACTTGCGGGGGGTGTGGGGCGTTAAATGGAAAAGGATTTACTTTTACTACTGCTGCGTGATATTTAATCTGATGAAATAACTAGTGGTTAGCGAGGACGGACATCAGACAGACGGAAAGCGTGGGTAATCGTTAAATTTGTAAAGGGAACGTAGTAATCCGCTCATGGATCAAACCCCATCCATATGAACACATGTGTTATTTGTGTTTACGTACACGACCCTGTACCTATATATTAAAGATCATTATCGCCGTTACCGGTGTACCACCGTCACCGCCACTGCCGTCATTTTTTATATTACCACACTATTAGCCCATTATATTGCACCTCACAACACCACCACTACCATCATCAGCAGAACGGTTGCTGTTCTGTTTCTTTTCCCTCCGTCTGTTGTAAGTTTAGCGAAACGAGAGAGAAAGAAAAAAAACATACGTGCCAGTAACACAATTTCACTTTCTCTTTTATTTACAGGAATAAAAACGCAGCTATTATTATTATTATCATTATTATTACGACCATCCCATATGGCTCTTTCTCTCTGTCTGCCTTGTGTTTTGTGCATAAAAATAGAGGAGGAAATTGCATCCATCCATCCAATCCGACGTCCGTTTTGCGCTCATCCGTGTGTCTAGCCTTTTCCTCTCATTCTCATTTTTGCTGTTCGTTCGTTGACAATAATTATTTTTTATAGCTGGCTGAATTTCTTGTTAATGCATCATTGACGAATGAACGACTGACTCGGCTCATTTGAAGAAAAAAAATTGCTGCGCTCAACACAAAATTACCTTGTCCCATTACATGTTATATATTCTTCTCTTTCTCTCTCTCTCGCTATTTTTCCACGACTCATTCATTCATTTCATTTCCAATCCAATGATAACTGCTACTCGTAAGTAATAACCAGTAAGTCATTGAAGCGTCTTCTTTTTACTACGCCGTTGTTGTTAAAACCCATAATGAAACTCGAGCAACAACGTATGCCTTCTTCCTAATGCATATACTAATATATATAATTCCATAATAATAATACATCCGTTGCACCCCGTCGTGTGTATATTTATACATCTCACAACAAAGTTTTTTAGTCCTGGCGCTACTTCTGCTGGCTGCCCCTGTGTCATTTGATGGACAGAAGACAGATTGGATTGCTTTGAGATTTGAACAATCAGCAAAACAAAAAGCATCCAGCATACATTTTTTATTTCTCTTTATTCGCCGAAAACATCAGCAGAAAGCCCCCATAAAACCCTCCCTCTCTTTTGCTAACTTTTCCAATGACAGTGGTTCCATCACTCATGGCACGGTGGATGATGCTCTTTCTCCTGTCAGATTCCCTTTCCCAGCTCGTTTCTCATGATGATGATGATCATGAGGGTCTCTGTCTCTGTATAAATGTGTGTACTTTTCCACCAGGTAAAGCACTATACAATGTACACTTTTCCATCGTGTGATGATCAATAAATCAATGCATTCATCCGCCGCGATGGTGGTACTGGCGGTCCGTAAAAGGCCCCGCCAATAAATGTACAAAAAGGGGAGAGAGAGAGAGAGAAAGAGGGGAAACCTTTATTCATGACTTATACATGAAACAAGTACAAAGCATCTAGCATCCAGTCAACTCTACACTGGAAAAAAAAATTTGCAGGAAGTTGGAATACGTGTTTCTATTCTCATCCCGGTTTCCCTTTGATGAAGATGATGTTGAGTCTGTTTGAACCTGACTAGCGAGTTCGGTTCTCTATCGCTCCGCAGCAGTAAAAATAGATTATCATTTACTATTATGATGATGATCATGGTGGCAGTGTGTGTCGTGGTGGGGGTAGATGTGGCAAGCAGCAGGTAAAGAAGAAGGGCAGGTGTGCACGACCTGCACTTATCCTGCCTGTCTGATCACCGTATCACGATGATGATCATGATCCTACCGTTTTTTTCTTCTTTTCCTTCCTGTTATTTTTATCTCTGCACCAGCGGAGATGAGAAGAAAACAAGGAGACGAAAAAAATAGGAATATTAATAAAAGGAAAGTTTTCTTGACTTTGGTGTATATAGAGTTTAGTTGGTTGGTTGTTCTTGGAGAAAGGAAGAAGAGACGGTCTATATAGTCGTGTAGTTTACAGCGAGAGAAATGTTTTGTTACATGATCGCTGTAAGATGTAAAGGCTACAACCTATAGCTTAGCTAGTCGCATTAAATAGTAATGATAAGCTAATGGGAAGAAAAGGAAGTAACAGAGTAAATATACTCTCTATATCCACTATTTGCTTCTCTCTTTCATTCCATGTTTCACAGTCCATATGTATGGATATACGCTACTTTGCAGTAGCAGAAAGTTTTTTTATACAAAATGTAAGTAGCCGTATTAGTAGCAAGGTACCCTCTGTTCATCCTGACTGAAAGCAAAGTTAAGTTTTGATGGGGTTATATATTTAGTTAAATAAAAGAGGGGAAAAGGAAAAAAAGTAAGTGTAGGAGAGAAATATAAAAAATTATGTGGGAGTGTATCTTGAGTGGGAAGCTGGCAAATTTTCGCAGGTATATGTGAAATACGACATGTTTCGCGACTCTGAAATGTGGAAAGATGAATAGTACTAGAGACGATTGTGAAAGGCTGGATAATTTTAAGTGAGATGGCTCTGAATTCGGGCTTACTGGAGATGAATACTGAATATATTTTTAATACAATGCAGGAAGTAGGGGTAGTTTGGATGCCCGGCTTTGTGAAAGTCACGATGAATATGACTGCATACATGATACATTTTATTATTATTATTATTATTGTATCATCATTCTATCATGTAATCTGCTAAAAAACTAGACCGTACGTATAGATGCTGGGGAACGAAAGAGATGGGCAGAGAAAGACAAGTTGAAGTCTGTACAGACAAAATGGATAGATGGAGGAATGGATGGATGGATGATGCAAAAGCAGGGAACTTCTTTTCTGCTACTTCTCTACTTATTCTGATGTACTTTTTAAACTTTTAAAAACAAAGCAAATTGAGACATGGGAGAAAAGGGGAAAGTGGCGGAAAGATGGAAAAGTGGTATGAATGTCGTTCATCGTTTTTGCATGCAGATGTGGATCATGTGGGTTTGCGCCTTCTTTCCCTTTTCTCTTGTCCTTCACGCGGAGTATATGTAGTTTTGTGAAGGAAGCAATGAACGAAATACGACCTCTAGCTACTCCATCTTATATAACGGTGTGCATATTATATGCAGTACGTATTATTACTATTCTATTATATTACTTAAGAGACTTGCTCTTTTCTTCTTCTCGTCTGAATGGGAAAGCGTACATACTTGAAAATTAAAAAGGGCAAAAGAAGGTTAAGAAGATGATAAAGAAGAGAAAATGTAAATAAATGACTGTGGTCTAAGGAGGCTGAGTGGCAGTGGCTGGTGGCATGCCATACATACTCATGTACTCGGAGTAGTAGGGAAGAAGGAGGAGAGAGAAATCGGATTTTTCCTCTTAAATTCATCATCCAAACTAGTTGCTGCTGCTGCTAAAGGAGAGTTGGATCTGGATTCTGGAAGGGTAACGAAGAGAAAAAGGTCTGCTGGAGAAAGAGGAAAGCACTCTCTGAACCCTTCCCTTATTTAAATGACACAGTGAAGAAAAGAAAATGAAGCTAATATTAGGAAAGTAAAGGAAAGAAAGAGAAAGGGAATGAAAAGAAAGCAACGGGCATATGTATTAAATATACACAACGAAAGTCGAATTGTAATTTATTTATTTTCTAACAAGATATTTTTATACGGAGCAACTCTCTCTCTCTCTCTCTCACTCCCTCTGCCTTAAGCTTTTTCAGAGAATTGGGTTGGACGGAAATATCTTAATGCTACTACAGCTGCCTTTGTATCCTGTGCGTTTTATATATTGTTTGTTCAGAGACAGAACTATATATGCCCTGTACTGGCTTTATTGTTATTGTTATGCCCTTTCAAAATGTAAAATGTAATTTTCTCCTCTTCTTCAATCTTGCTCCACGGCCTGCTAACAAATTCCCTGCTTTTAGTTTCTTTCTAATATTTAGCATTAATTTCACTGTTCTTAATTTGCAAATTTCTCATTTTCTGCCACTGCCATGTTGGATGTCGACTTCATTTATATTTGCCAAAAGGCAGTAGTAGGTCTAGGCACTAGTCCGTTGCCCACTGCAATGCGGAGGGAAAAGATGTTATAATTATTTCATACAGGAAGAAGAAATGGTTTCGTGCAAAACGTCATAACCGTAACAAATCTGCTCTGCCTATCTAATAATTGGATTCAACGCTTCTTTATACCGTGAGTAGTGTGTGTGTGGTGACCGGCCAGAGATATGATATCGCAAGGGGGAAAAGTACATAGATATAAAAAATCATACCAACAAGTTTATTCTATATCCCTGCATGTTGAAGTAAATGGAGCAAGTTCATCCCAGCACTTCTCGGTTTTATTGTCTCACTCTTCTTGGAATTGAAATTTAAAATAATAATAACATCAAGCAAAAATATTAGAGGTGTTTTGACAGGCAGAGCATTTAAATGCTCTCATTCATTTGCAAACGGCAATGATGAGCCGTGTGCAAATTAAACGCAAACACAAAGTAGGTATATAATATGGTGCATCTGATACCACATTTTTGTCATTACGATAAGCTTCTGCTAAAAAACACATATTATATAGGATATTATTATATGATACGCTTTTATTGTTCCTCCAACAATCCAACAGGTCTAACAAGTTTAGTTGACGAGAAGAAGGATAAAAAAAGGAGTAAGTGAGTTTGGTAATAATAAGTAAAGAGCATTTCGCCATTATCATTACCGCTCAGCATCACTCCGTCGTCGTCCTCTTTACTTTTCTTTCTCTACCGCATTCCATTTTTGAATGCTCTATTATCTTCAGCATCATCCTCATCGTCTCCCTCTTCTGCACACACACATCTCCTCCAATTAAGTGGAAAATCCACTTTGCCTCCTTCTCACCATATTATCCCTATCAACACTCTGTATATGCTATCATACGTATATATTCACTCCAAATCACTGCAATAAAATATAATGAAAAAGGCGACGGGCAGAAGGTTTGCAAATCGTCATGAGACAAAAAAGAGGAGAAGAAAAAAAAGTGACGGGGTGCCGCGACCCCGGTTAACAATAATAACAATAATGATAACCCGGCACACATGCACGTTTATAAAAATATATATATTATTTTAGCGAAAGAAAAAAAAAAGTTTGATGATTATTGTTAAGCACAAAAAGAGGCTACCGTGTATAGTTTTTGCGGGAAGAGTAGTGGGGAATGGTGTCTGATATTTTTGCTGACGCACTTGGTTGCATACTTTTCGCTTATCATCATTTTTTCCTGTTGATTAGCACCTACAAACAAACGATAAACACTTCAAACGAATGCGTGTATAACTTTATAATTTTATGCCTTTTCCTCACAGAGAGAGAAAAAAATTGCATGATAAATAAACGCAATCAGCATAAAAAGGGGATTTTTTGAGGTAGGGCCAATTAAAAACTCGGTTACCCCCGTCATATAAGTACAAACAGGAACGATTTGCAACGCACATAATTTAATTTTTGCCAACCATGTGTCACCCTCTGATGTCTGATGCATTCCACTTGGTTTTGTATACAAAAATTACTGTAAAAATCCACTTCAACCAATCTACGTGGCGCATATTATATTTTTTGGCACTGATATTAAAAAGTCAAAGTGATATAGTGGGAAAACGGTAATAATAAAAAAAATGCACTGAATGCAATGGCAAATTAATGCATGTGGAAAAAAAGGGGAATAGAGAGCGAGAAATACATAGATCATGTCACGTAATAATAACTTCTACTGCGGACGGCGAGGTGTGAGACTACTTGACTTGCCGACTAAGCAGAAAAGAAAGAGACAAGCAGCAGCACCACCACCAATTTTCCTTCTGCTTCTTTCACATAAAATATAGAGCTCGTATATCAAAGCGTGAGCTGTCAACCACCGGATAACTAGGAGAAAAAATTGCATCGGGGCACAAAAAAAAGAAATGCCCAAAATGCGAAATACATTTTTATTCACGTAGTAAAAAAAATCAGTTCAGTTTTTTGAGATGGCGAAATAAGAAAAAAAAAGCAGAAAAAATAGTAATAATATGTAACGGCATCAACTGCTCTGTCGGAGGGAGATGGAGATATGCATGCAAATTAGTTCATGTTCCGTGTTCGTGACTGATACGAAAAAAGTATATATAGTGTTTGGTTTTGATGGTGATGATGATGTAGTTTTGGGCATCACTATCGCTGCACCGCACCGCACACACCACTACCATTATTATCAAGACACCAAAAAATACCGACTGATGATGATACCGATATCGCCAAAAAACTACTGTGTGTTAGTATTGCCACACAGAGGAGAAGAAGGGAAAAAAACTATCAGGGAAAAATGATAACAGTCACAAAAAAAGCAATAGTAATAATGATAACAATATTCTGCACACTGTACTAACTAGACTATCTATAGGTAACTATTAGGTAGGTATACGGACATGTATTTTGTTTCACAGACGAATGCGCTGCTGCTGCATTTATCGGTGGTGTTTTTTTCTCTGTCGAGTCGATATATCATATCATAACAAATATCCATTTTCTTAAGGTGTCTCAACGACCATCAATGATGAAGGGCAAAACGGGAAAAATAGATTATTATTTATTGGAGAGAAGAAAAAGGACAAGGTAAATACCATAATAAGTAGTATTTACCGAGTGCTATGTATCACTTTCAGTGTGTATCAAGTTTCTGCTCTCTCTGTGCTAAATTGAAACAAGCAGGTAGACGACAGAGAGAGACAGACATTCACACGGGTTTTTTTTCCTTCTTCTTCTTCTTAGATTCTATTTCGTGATAAAAAGCAGATAGGCTTTTTGGCTTTCATGCTCTCATTATGCAATGAAAAATGCGCTATATAGCGAGAAATAGTATAGAGAGAAATACATCCAAGCTGATTTTTATCTTGTTCGGAGAGTTTGATTTGGAGGAAGATTCTTTTTTTTCGTGTGTGGTAGAAAAATTCCGTCCTATTTAACAGGAACGCCAGCCAACCAACCAGTACGCCAAATATTTTGTGTATCCACTTGAGAGTTTTCAACTTGACAGGTTTCCTTCTTCACTGACATTCCAAATGATTGGACACGGTTGGCAATTCTCTTGCTGTCTCTTGTTGGCTTCACAGTTTATTTGCTCTGACGGCTGTGGTGATGGAACTAATCTAATCAATGTTAATAATATGCTTTGTCTCTGCTGCTGCTCCTGCTCCTCGTCTTATTTTTTTCAACAAAACGAACTGGATATTTTCGGATTGTAAACTAAATTAATAAATTAAGGTGACAGGTTTTATTCCTTGATACGTTTCAAGATGCATCACATATTTTTGTTGTTTGAAAAGTGAGCATGCTCCAAATCATAATATATTATCATATCAAATCATCATACATGTATGAAATAATACATATTGTAAAAAAAAAATTTGCGTATCACTCTTGTCATCTAACTTGAAAAGTGCTACGAGACAACATGGCTAAACGAGAGGAATGAGAAATTATGGCAAACTTAAAGGAGCATCAAAAAAGGGTATCTTATGTTGACTGGTATTCTTTTTCTTGTAGATTTTGATGCTGACTCTGATCCTATTTCTTTTGCTTATGAGATTATATAAGTTCAAGTGAGTGAGTAAAGTTACATCTTGTGAGTGACGGTGCTGATCTCGTCAACATTCCAGTCGTAAAAACAAAAACACAATGACTCGTCGTGTTGTCCCATAATCGTAGCTTTAACTTGACGAGCTAGTAACACCACATAAAACCACAATAAAATTCAAGACAGCCGAGCATGTTTCTTGAATGTTGATGATGATGATCACGATGATGATGATAATAATATGGAATGAAGTATCAAAAGGTTTTAGAAGAAGATATCATTATATGCTGTACGTATTCACATCACACACACATC
Organism: Sinella curviseta; assembly: GCA_004115045.4. Lineage (NCBI taxonomy): Eukaryota > Metazoa > Arthropoda > Collembola > Entomobryomorpha > Entomobryidae > Sinella > Sinella curviseta. Next base: position 29,400,944 of record CM023203.3, on the reverse strand, counting down.
ACTCTGGGCAAGGTGAGCAAGTCTTTTTGCCAGCCTCACACATAGAGACAGCCACAACAACGTCATCATCATCACCATCATCTTATTTTTCTCATTTGCAAATAATAATTCTATTTTGCTGAAAAAGATTAAAGAATCTTCTTTGCTTTTTTTAAGTAAACGAAATATAATACACTTTTTTGCCAACACACAAAAGGAGTATAGATAGAGAGTATATTATGACATGCAAATATTTGTATGAATTCTGCGTATTTTCTGGCAAGGGTTTACAAAATTTTTTTTTGTCTACTTGGTCATGTGATGATGATATGACACGTCATGGTTTGTTGGAGGAGAGTGGTTTTGTGGAACACACGTTGATTGACTGAGTTATTGCTCTCCTCGTATGTACCAACATGCAAGCATTTCTATTCCATCAACCAAAGTACATAAGTGAAACTTTCTTCTATCCACTAAACAAACTAAATACCAAATATAGAAACTTTTTTTTGGAATATGAGATGTGTGATGTGTGTAATCCATTCATCCTAGCTCTATTTTCATTCAACCAGCTAAAAAAAATTCCACCACTCCAGTGGAGATTTTGGAGATCATTCTCTTTACACATGTTAGAATAAGCAAATTGCTTTCAGAGAGGGAGGGAGATGTAACTAGAGAGTGTGAAGCACTGAAAATCTGTAAAAAAAATTATCTTCACTCCATTCCAAATTCTTTCCAGGGGAGAAGATTCACACCAGAACAAAATCTAAGGTAATATCAAGGATAAAAATGCCTCTACATATTATTTGCTTTTAAGAATAAGAAGACTGGCACATTTTGTGGCATCACACACATCTCAAGCACTCTTGGATAAATCTGCACAGCATTTAGTGGTGGTTGTGGCCACCAGGTACATTCCTTTCTGCTCCTGCTCAAAATAACTTGAAGGTAACGAGGAGGAATGCTTACTTTGCAATTTTTTTTTTGTAATATTGTTAATGTTGTACTTTCTGCACTTGAAAACAGTGTGGCTGTTTTGTGCATGTGTGTGTGGGAGAAAAGGTGTTTTTTAGCTCGTGTTCCAGAGCCCTTCCATGAATCAAGAAGAGATAACCAGAAAAAATGTACATTTTTATAGAAATGATGGGATATTGCCAAGCTGAATGGAGTGTTAGTGCAAAATGTTCAGTCCAGTGCAGTATTCTTCCTCCTTTCCACCACCACCATAACACATAAGTAGTTTTTTTTACAGCGGAAGAAAAAAGACTTTTTGAAGTAAAGAAAGACCTTCCTCTTCGCCTTTTTGGAAGTTGTAAGTAGAAATAGGAGTAAACACTTCATACTACTTACTCTTTTCCCATCCACATTCACTTTTTCCTCCACTTTCTAATCTCATCATCTTCGTCTGCTTCTTCTTCTTCTTCTTCCCGATGCCTCTTTTCATTCCCATCCCTTTTTTTCTTTGCCTTTTTACCAGCAGAACATTTTTGTGTGCCTTGCGGAAAGAAAAAAAAAGTAAATTCTAGTCGAGCCTCTACATGAATAAAGAAGTGAAGAATGAAAAGGAGTGTGTTGTACATTACGTATACACCAAGAAGTAGATGATGTGCATCTGGAGGATTTATTCTCTATTTTGCTCAAAGAAGGAAAAAAAGAAGAAGAATAAAATTGGTTTTAGACTTTGCCAGCGTGAATATTATTGTGGCTTCTCTGTACTTTGCACTCGCTCAGATAGAAAAAAAATGTGAATAACGTGGTATTGTGTGGAGATTTGGATTTCGTTGTGTGGTTTGCTTGCTGACACATACATAATAATATCGCATGTATATATACATGCATATATACCAGTGGTGCACATCCACAAAACTTATAAATTTTTGGACAAAATAAAATCAACAGTTTTCCTTTTTCATGGAAATTAAGTAAATCTCCCTGACTGATCTTCTTATAGCAGACTTGGCAGTAGTGGTTGTGGTGGTGGTTGTGTGATGTTGGTGGAGTTATTGTTGCTACAAGGCAACCTCTCTTTCTCTCTCTCTCTAAAGCAAATTCATTCAACTCGAAACTCGTTGCTCACTACACAAGAAACAGATTGTGCAAATGTGAATGCTCTGTGTGGTGGCAGATTTCTTTTAGTACTGAGTAGACTTTTTTCCCTTATTACATTATCGGGAATGCACACGGCATCAAACATGGAAAGGAAGTAACGTGAAAATCGTTGAAAATGAACTGAATTTATTTTTTCTTACAGAAAAATCATCTTTAAGTGAGGAAGATATATATAGATACATTCATACCTATTTGTATATATATGGATCTTTCTTCACTTTACGCATGTATATAAATTTCCTACAATTCTCGTGGGAGCACAACCACTGCAAAAAAATGTATAATTCCAGCAAACCCCGAAAAAAACGAGTGTGAAAGAGAGGTACATTTTTTTCTCTCTTGTTGCACACTTTCTCTAGATTTCTGGAATGCCTCACTCTCACTCAGTCAGTTATAGTTACTTGGTTGTGGTTGTGGTAGTACGAAGGAGAGGATACATGCATTCTAGGTATGCTTTACAAGCAGATGTAATTTACACGTGAAGTGTGTGGGGAGAAGAAAAAGCGGCATTTTTTTCTTTCCTTGTCATTCGCCTGTTGCTGCCATCACTGGCAGTACTTTGATTCACGATCATCATGACACACACAGAGAGAGGAGAGTATTGAGTAAAAGGGAAATCTTTTTGGGAAAGAGAGAGAGAGAGAGAGAGTGAATCGATCTAATTCAATTTCCGTTTTCCTCTCCTTTCTCTGGGATTCGCCATTCCCAGTTACACATATCCTCTTTTTTGCCTTATCTATTTGACTGACTGCCTATTAGAGAGAGAGAGAGAGAGAAAACTAAGAAGACGTAAAAAGACGAAATCAAAAAAAGGCCAGAAGGCATGCATCTGTACAAGGATTTTTCCATTAATTCTCAATCCTCATTTATAATTCCATCAGTCAACCATGCAAACGATGAACAGCTACAGAACTGTAAGGAAGACGGTGTTTAGCAAAGAATTAACCATGTTCGCCTTCCATGTGTCTTCACCACTTGCTCTTTATCCATTCCACCTCTCTGAAAAGACGAGGTGAATGGGTAGAAATACATTTATTGAGCGCATTGATAGCATCATGACAAAAAATGGATCTGTGCTTATTTTTCATAAAATATTTTCACCCTAAATATATTATCGTGCGTGATATTTCTTGTCAGTGATACGGACGACGATGAAATGTGCGCCCGTCCGTCTCTCATTGACTCTCTGTCTCCGCTCGGATAGTTGATGTTGTTTTTTTAGAAACAACGATCGATCCACATTAGTTTTGGTTGGTTGTTTTCATTCCTTCTCTCTTGCCCTTTAAAATTCGAGTTTAGATGTTGAGTAAAAAATACATAGGTACGTTGTATTTTCTCCTTCAGTTGTTCACAGAGTTTCAAGTGGTATACGCTTGATCGGTGGTGTCCGTTCGTTGCTGTAGGTTTGGCCAGTGTTTCGCAGAGAAAGGGAGAGAGATATTGAGGCGACTGTGGTGAAGCATGCGGAACAACATAAAACTCCATCATACTTGGCTGGAGAAAATAGACGTTTCACTTTCCTTTTCTTCCTCTTATTCTTCTACTTCATCGCTGCTCTCTCTCTCTCTCTCTCGTCGTCGTAGTCGTGGTTGTCGATGCCATTATACTTTTCATTCTGCTCCTTTTTTGCAGTCACATTCGGGAAACCGATATATGTGCATGTTGACGTCGTCGTCGTCGACCTGTTGGATTCCATTCCTCCGCACGCATTCAGCAGAGAACACACTACTGACAGAGAGTAGGAGTAACTCGCTATTAAACGGTTCAACTCAAAAACTCAACGAACCAACCTAATAATAATATTTCATACACAGAAAGACACACACTCATCGTCGCTCGGCTGGCTTGCCATCCATGTCCTTCTATCATCATCATTCTTTTCTTCAAACTCAATTCTTACAACGAGCAATAACAATATAATAATATGATTGCCAACTCTACCATCATCAATGCCACCACCGTTGAATGTATGTATGTATGAGTGCATGTATATAGCCACTACACACACACTGTCAATTTCACAAAATAATAGTATCTAGTTTATTTAGTTAGGAAGTACTCGCCACCACCAGAAAAGAGACAGTACTCACAGGGTATTATGTAGTTGGTCGCCCAACACTTTTGACTCCATATCTCCATGTCTTGTGTTGTGTGCGCCCGTGTCGTCGTCAACATTCTCTCGTCATTCGTTCCGAGCAGCAGAGTCGCCTATCATTACTCAAGTTTTGCAGAGAGAAAAAAAACCATTTCACTTTACGGCGACGAGTACAAGTGTGTGCAACGTGAGTATCTACTTACTTATAACTTACACTGCTTACGAGTTTACATATTGCCATTTTGCCACTTGCCACGATCATCGCGTATCGCTGTACGACTTTACTTTATGGTAGTGTTAGTTTATCGCTGTAGTTTTCCCCCTTGTTCGTAAAGAAAACAGTAGTTGTGATAGTTGTAGTTTGCAGCGGCAGCAGCAGCAGTGGTTTTCAGAGTTGGAGCAACGAGAGACCCCAGAAAGAATCCAACCGTGTTTCGAGCAGGTTGCTAGCGTCTCCCGTGTGTCTTTTCTGCCGCTTGCCTGCCTGCTCGTTCGTATCTTCGTCTTCACAACATCACAACTACATATCTGATTCTTTTTTTCCCTTCCCGTTTGTTAGTAGTGGGACGGGTAGTATATATTCGTGCAGAACAAATTGCACTGATTATGACCGTGGATGATCACAGACAAACAAAGAAACACACGACAGCTACAAGGATCCAAAAAAAAGTTGCACAACAACAATAATTTAATTCCTCTGTAAAAAGCTTTTTACCGCAACCAAAGAGCTTGTAGAAAGTGAAAGAGAAGCTGAGGTTGGAGCCTCGACGCACTCGCATTTTTTTTTGTTTGTCTTTTGCTTCGTCGGAGAAAGTAAAGTTAATTTTACAAAACAACTTTCTCTGCGAAAATTTTGTCATTGGAACAAGTGCTTTTTAAACATCGGAAAATTTTATTTTAAAAAAATGTTTAGTTGACTTTTGTCAAAAGTTCAAAATAAAAATAAAAAGTTGGACTCAACCGGAAGCGTCATTGAACCGTTGCCGAAGCCATTACCTGTAAAAAAGCTTTTAGAGCCGTGAATTAGCAGCGGTAGGTCAATTTACTTGACTTTATCCAGTGTATTTACTTCAGCGGGAGGTGGTGAAAAAGGGACGAAACTACAGGGGAGAAGGGAGGTGGTAGGTGACAAAGTGGGGCTTTGCAGAACATAAAGGCATCCGTATATATACATGTACGTCATCTTTCCTCTTATTCAAGGAGGCATCACTGGGGGCACATCATCAACAAAGGAACTTTCCACTTGGTATTGTTGTCATTGTTCGTCCTTCTGCTGTTGGTGCTGCTGATTCAGATTTCTCTGGTTTCGCTGTGGTCACATCAAATTGGAATCTAGACAGTTAGTGCAAATATCGGTTCTGGTGCTTTCTTCTTATTCTTCCCGTTCATAGTGTGAACACGTAGTATTTTTGTGGGAGGACTTTCTTTTTATTGTGGCGGTGCTCGATTGTACTTTCTCCCTTCTCTCTCTCTCTTTCTGTTACGCTGTCTGAATACTACACAAGTGAGTGATGGAGATTGGAAAAAGTACTGAAAGGATGTTTAGTAGAGAGGCGGAACAATCTCAATAATGGAGATGGACACATTTTCCCCAGAACTTTGCACGAGGAAAAAAGGAATAAAAAATAAAAGTTGACGATCCCCTCCAATATAACGATAAGAAAGGGGGAAGAGGGAAAAAAAGGAATAAAAAATTGAACAATATTCTCTTTGCTGTTGGCAGGAGTTAGTGGTGTTGGAAAAGTGCATGTGGTTTCAACTGACAAGAAAAACGATTTCATCTTCATCATTCATTCCTCCATTAGTATAGGATATGTAAGTGGGGTAAAGAAGAAGAAGAAGACGAATATATACAATGATAACATTGTGGTGATCATCTGAAAAAAGGGTATCGTCAGACCGAAACAGAATAATAATAACAACAACAACAATCCTGAGAGCCCAATTTCACTCTGCTTTCTTCAGAGAAAAACATCCAAGTCTCAATAACAATCACCATTCGTTTTCGTCTCTTCTTTTTCCTCTACAATTTCTTCCATCATCCATTCAGCAAGACTCCGAAAGAGAGATTCCGACAGACAGACAGAGATACTTTTACACGTCTTCAGTCAGACGACAAAGTGTATTATCTTCTAGCATTCTCGCAGCCTATCTGATATATATAGCGTACTCTTTTAGCGTTTTTTGGAGCTTCTCTTCCATTTATCTAAGGAGTAAAAAGTAATCTGAGCTGAGGTGAACTGAAAGAGAAGACAAGATTGAGAAAATAAATATAGTGAGGTGAGCTACATTTCCTCCACTTCCTTTTTACATGTCTTTCATCCTTTTTTTAAATGTCGAGGTGAAGGTGGATGAAACCACTAGACTGACTGTCCGACTCACCAATTGATTATCCTTTACATGTGCGTGACACGGGAAATAATGAGATGTTGTTTATTTGACTTTATCTGCATGTCTACGCGAATAAAATATGTAGGTTAAGAGAGAGATCTTGATGATGATGGTGATGGCATTTTTAGGGATGCAGAGAAATGGTTTGCTGATCGGCTTCGTTTAATAGAAGCTTTTAACCTTTTCTCTCTGTCTGGCAAATTATGATCATTTGTTAAATGTTTCTTGCCGATTACATGGTCATATTTTTACGGTTTCTTCATAAAGACGTGTCTGACTCTGCTGAGGGGAATAACCGCTAAAAAAAGAATGCTCAAAGTCAAAATTACATTTTTTTGGCATTTTATTATTATTGCACATTGTGGCATCTTTAGGTGGTCGTATACCTCTCGTGAGCTTGGTTGCACAAAAATAAAAAAGATGTTATAAATGTTGCGCTATTTGCATAAAAAGTTTTTTGAAAATTTTTATTGGCAAAGTTTTGTGCGTGTGCAAGTTTTAAAATAGTTTGTTGGACGTACGCTCAGGTTTTCAGGTACACGACGGTTGTAGTAATAAGTTTGTTTCGTAATCGTAATGATGATGACACCATTAAACCACTTTAACCATTATTTGAATTTGAGCATTATTTCACTCGTCGTCGGTTCCCTTTTTAAAGTGCAGTAGTAACTAAGTTGAGTGCTCACAGAGCAAAAGAGTGTGTTTGCTTGAGTGAGAATTTTTTTTTTGTGTATCTTTTTAAAAGTGCCATTAGCAGAGCACGTACGTACATATAGGAACATTTTTATTTTCAACCTTTTATTTCGTCTTTTTTTAAGATGACATTGCACACAAATGAGAATTTAATTCAATGAGCTTCCACATTTTTATTACATTTTACGGACGGACACAAGGAGAGCCATGTAGCCGAAGGAAGCAACAGCCAAATATATTTATTGACTAGTATCCTATCTTTTCTACACAATAAATTCTTTTAATTTGTTTCTTTTAGTGTATTTATTCCTCCCATTAAATGCCTGCAAAGAAAGTAGATTTCAATTCAAAGGTGTACCTACAACACCCATCTAGACTGAAGAGGGACGGAGTAAAGCAATAAAAATTACAAAAGAAACATAACAAGAGCGTTTTTATTTGCAGATATATGTTTTTTCACTTGAACGTGTAGGTACTTGGCATTAAAGCAGCGGTTTTTTCTCTCTTTCGCTGGCAGGCATTCATCTCATGAAGGAGCCATAAATTTCCTCTATTCCCCATTGAAAAACTATAAAAAAAAGATTGAGAAAGGAGCATGATAATAATAATATTAAAGTAGGAGAACACAACATGAGCAGTAATGGCGAATAAAAGAGGGCGGTGTGTATAGAGTGGAAACTAATTAGACGATGATGCTGAGAATAAGGAGCTTTCTAATGGCGATGGCTAATAGCCGTAATAATGCAGCATTATCAACATTAACAGCGCAGTGGTCCTCTGTAAGTGTAAGTTTCTTTCAAGCCTCTCGTCATCTTGTGATGTTTATCAGCATCTTCATAAATTATTATGCAACACAAGAAGAGAACAAGAGTAATGGCGATAAGATGAAGACAATCCAGTTTTGTCATTGTGGTCTTCTTTTGTTCCCAAGCGAAATACAATGCTGCATTGTTAGGAGAACAGAAGAAGAAGACAGATACGTCCTCTCCATCCCAAAACATTTCTACGAGAATAACAACTCTACTAAATTCAATCCCGTTTGGCTAGGGGGCTGTTCACCTGAAATTGGCCATGTTCCTCCTCAAATAGTTTATCTAATGCATATTCATCCAGTTTCCTGGTTCTCTGAACAGGAGCACCTTTTGTACAAAATGAATGAGTTTCCTTGAGAAGTAATGTGAAATGTAATGCATGTGAAACTCATCATCGTCACCGTTCCGTCCTCCTCCTGAGAAACGTGCACATTTCATACGGCTTCTCCTCCAATCCTCCAACAACCACCACCGCCACCACGCCACGACTACGAACGACTGCTATATATCTCTTTTTTATTGCTCCCTAATAGTAATAATTACTGCTGCAGAACGTGATGTTTACATTATGCACAGCCAATTTTATTCCCATTTCGACTAATCACATGATAATAATTTTGTGCTCGTATATATATATACGTAGTAAAAATATATCGTTTGTTCGTTCCACCACCACTCTACTTTGTTTACCACTTTTTGGTATGGTGTTTTGCATGAATAGTAAATAGAGAAGGAAGAGAAGGAAAAGGAGTCAGAAGCAACAGCCAGTTGGTCGTGTTTTATTTAAGACAAGAAAAAAAGTGGTGGAATGGGAAAAAAAGAACAAGAAGTAAAGTTAAGAATTGATGGCTGACAAACACGTACACACACACGTACATTTGCCATCACCACTACTACTGCCATGCACACGGCCCACTAGAAATTGTAGCATGTATGTATGTGTCTACATTTTCTTTTCTCTAATCACGTCTGTTTGTCGAACAAGTGGAGAAATAAAAAGATAATGTGCTCTTCTGTGTGCCAGTAGTAGTGCTATTCTATAGTGTATTTGCAATAGCAAATGGAGTTGTTCGTATAAAACGAGCTAAATTAGAGACATGTTTTATCTCCTCCGACGGTATTTTGGGAAGGGATAGAAAATTGATTTATGGACAGCCCCAGGTTCCATATAATTGCATGTCTAATGTCTAGTGTCTGTCGTCTGAATGTATGGTTGAGGAACACGGTAACGGGCAGGGAGAGAGGAAGGAAGGAAGAGAAAACAGCAAAGAGCAAGCAAAGAGCCATGAACACAGACAGACCATTTTACACACATGGATGAGGCTTTTCCTTTATTTTCCTCCTCACTTGACTTGCTTCTAAGCTAAGCTAATAGGGGATATCTCTCTTTCTCGGTTTTTTTTCTCTTGTTTTCGGTGTGTGTCTATGTGATGGGATCTGTGTAAACATTATACGAATGAGTAGACAAAAGATACAGAGAAACGATGAGCGTGTACACACACTCGCACACAAACACATCTTCACATTTCACATCAGATCACATCACTGCCATCCGCATATTATCCTCCTCGTCGAACACTTCCCTTTTTCGCAAACAACAAACGTTACAGAGAGAACATCCTTTTAGCCTGTCTCTCTGCTGAGAGATCCGAGCGAGACAAACTGACTGCAAGTGAGTTGGAAACTCACTGCTATATGCTCTTGCACACAGTGGAACATTTTTATAGCAAGTCCATCTGATCCTGTAATAATAGCTGTTAGGATTACCATTATTTGTCATCTTTTGTTTGTTTATGCAGGAGCACAAACAAAGGGAGGGAAAAAATCACTGGTTTTTCCCCAGGTCGGAAAAACTCTAGCTCATAAAACTCAATACTGGCGAGCAGTTAAGCATCACACGGGATAACTATTTTTTGCAGGAATACAGTTTATTTTAGCACGTTCCGACTAAACTGCAAGCCGGTTTTTCTCTCTCTCTCCTGTCTGCATTTTCCTGGCAATTGTTTCTTGTAGGTCAACTGATGATCATGTAATGAGATTAATCCCACTCTCCTCTCTGTCCCTGTCTTTCCCTCGATCCTTGTCGCAATTTTATTTTATTATTTTTATTTTCGATAAAAAATTGTTTTGGACTTGTGCCCGTGAGTCCTGTCCCTGTCCTCCTCTTTTATTCGCTGTGCTGTGTCTATATGATGTGACAATTTATATATAATGTCACAAAGTACAACATGCTAATACATAAACTTGATGAAAAAAGGGTTAAAGCATTTTTTTTACTATGAGATCGTTTGATAATTGAATGTATAAAACGGATATATATATTCTTTCGTTTAAAGAGGAAAATATCGAGCGGAGCGATCAGCCGTGTCGACCTGAGATTTAAGCAGCTACGCCCGCCCACTCGCATTAAAATATTCCCATGAGTGTTCCCAGATTTAAACTGAAATTATTTGCCGATTCACTACCACTCGTTGTAGATCATTATGATGTTAATGCCAATGACACGGAAAAGAAGAAGAAAAAAACAAGAGGAATTTATTAGCGACATTCCATGAATTAGCTATAGACATGCCGTGTCTATTAACTGCCTTGTTTCTCCACTTCCCTTTCATTATTCTTTTGTACAAAAGTCGTTTCAGTTTACAAGGAAAATTGGGGCTCCACTGCGCACCGCCGTCATGACACGACACGCTAGTTTTTCATGATTCATGATAGAAAAAGTATATATAACGAAGTGTGTCCTGATTTCAACTTTATTGTTATTTCGACAGCGTATGGTTCAAGGTGGCTATATCTAATATATACATAATATTACGCCTATTTGACTACAGGTTTTTACTAGTGGTGGTTTGAGTTTGAGGGCCACATTATGAATAAAATGAAGCTCTGTCTCTTCTCATTCCTAATGACTTTGTCTTCCAAAAGATGCGTTGTGGCTCATCAAGATGATGATGAGATGATGATGTTATATGCTGTTGCTAGTGATGAGCCATATGTGGTAAATTAGAAAAGCAGGAGAGAGGAGACGTGAGTTATATATAAAATAGCCATAAAAATCTCTGCATGCAGATTGCAGATGATGATGATGATGATGATTACGATCATCTCATATATGGGAGGAGTGGCATATGGAAAATCCGCTACAGCATAGCGGTAGTAGAACAGCAAGTGTTGTTGTTTCACTTTAATATTTTGCCCAACTTCTGGAAATTCTTGCTGAAATTTTGGTACAGTGTACAAGATCCAATTCATTCAGCATATATAGGGAAGTGTAACGGGTGCCGAGGTAATTAGTTTGACGATGATGATGAGAGGAGGATACTTTTTTTGTGTGTAGCAAAACTCCGTGTGTGTGGTGACGATAGTGGTAAGTTTCACGCTGAGATTTATTATAACGCCTCCGTCTTCCCTGTGAGACGTGTTTTGCTTTGAGGCGTCTTTTTTACGTCAAATTCTTCAAATTCATCATCATCTTCAAAAGACTCGAGAGTTGTGATGCTGACTTTTGAGATTCAGCTTTCAAGAGAGTAGATATGAGGTGAATTTAAATCTGTTTGTTGTACATCTTCATTTTCTTAATTCTTGACAGATGCTACACAACAAGCACCCTGTTTAGGCCGAAAGATCGCCACCTTATGATTATTACTGACTGTAGTAGTAGTGCTAGAGAGCAAAAAAAGTTTTGGCTGCATATAGTCACTTACTGCTCGCAGCCTTTTTATAACTGTGACAGTGATGACTCTCGTTTGCTTGCTGGGAACGGGAAGAATACAAAAACGCTGATTTGCATGTAGGCACACATAAAAAGATAGTTTGGACGGCGGTGGCGGCGGTGATGATGATGGTGGCGAGCTGAACGTGTGTGTGTGCCCTGTGAGATCTTTTCCATCTGTTGCGTTTATAAAGCAATTTTGGAGCAGTAGGAGAAGATGAAGTTGGGCAAGTGAGCGAGAGAAATGAAGTGATCACACCCACCCTCCACCGCCACCATCACCATTGCCACCCGGGACGACAACAGTTAGGAAAAGAGAATGCATATTATGGAGGTACGCTAAGAAGAGAAAAAGAGAGAAGCGTGTATAATATGTAGAAGAAAAAGGAAAACAACAAACAAAACAAAACTCATAAATCTAAGTAATTGTCCAAGTTTTAGTTTTCGCCTGGATTTCACTTGTGCAGGAATTTGAAGCTCCCATAGCTTACAGTATGTATGGCGGCGGCAGCAAGGAGCATGATGAGCTTCTTAGTTAGTGTTTAGTACATAACATTTTGAGTAAGAAAGTGCAGGCCAGGGGCAAAAACAAACTGCACTCCATAATAATATATAGTTTAGTTGGTAGTAGTCGCAGTAAAACTAATAGCAATCCTTTTCAATTTACTCCAACTAAACAACAGCAGCAGCATCCTCCGCATGGGCTATTTTTTTTCTATTCCGATGTGTTCCTTCTTTGCTGCTGCTTGTTTGTTTCGCTCGTTTTGTTTCTTCGTGCCAATTGCAATAAATATATATACGAAAGCGTTTGTTGCAATTTTGTAGAGCTGAACTGAATGCTGTGTGTGTGTGAGTTACATGGACCATGTAATATTTATACCAATTTAGAATCCCTCTCTCACTTTTGCTCTTTTGTAAGCTAGTATAATAGCAGGAGCAGCAGTAGAAGCAATGTTTTAAGTCAACTTTCCTCAAGCGAAAAGCAAAATTGCTAAAACTGGCTTGAATATTATAGACAATCACAATGCTTCCACCACTTTCATTTTCATATGGAGAGATTTATTTGGCAAGGATTCAGTTAAGCCTTATTATTATTAAGTATTACATACGCCAACATCTACTCGCCGTCCGAATTTAATTCAGGCTCTCAACAAAAATACATGCTCCCACTGAGAGAGAAACACTCCTTTTTTCAAACAAGGTAGACATATATTATTATATCCACATGTAGTGTTTATGGTCATTGCAAAATGATACGGCTATGGAAAATAATAATAATAATAATGGTAATGGTGACACAACAAAAGTTTGCTTGGGGCTGCTATATGATGTTATTTTTGTATGTGAAACTGCTGCTGCTATACACAGAATGATTTAGCTGTTCATCGTCATCATAACAGTTATCAGAGTTTATTGAGATGTCTATGAACTAATTAAGCCAAACAAGACTAAAAAAAGCAAAACTTCTTTCTCTCTCGTTCGAACGCAGTTGCTCCATCTGAAAGGATGATGATGATGATGATGATGCCTGTTTACGAGTAAGCTGTTTCATCAATAATAAAAACCAATTTACCAACGATGTGAAATGGGCGGAGAGTGGAGGAAGCGTCCACATTAAACCATCATTTTTTTTACTGAGCTCCAAAGTACCTTTTATGTTTGGCACAAACTTGCGGTATGAAGTATGAAGGGTGCCAAAAAACTGTGAACTGAAATTGTTAGAGGAAGTAGTTGTTAGAAAAACAAAATGAGAAAATCTCTGAAGAGATTATGAAAATGAATATTATTGCATATTATGAGAAAGTTAAACAATCGTCATCATCATGATAATAAGCTTATGTTCTTTACTCCCTTTCTACCTTGCTTTTCTGCAGCTCACACACAGCATCCACTTTGTTTTTCCAAGCACCGCACATCTCTCTCTCTCTCTGAGCTCTTTACACTCTGCGGAGAGACCAAAAACGTTACAAAAGTTGACGAGTTAATTCAACTTTACTTTTATGTGATCGTCATCATCATCATTTCGTACTACTCATTCGTTATGTTCTTTAGGCATACAGATACTCCACACCCGTAAATACTTTTATAGTGGTATTCTGTTAGACTTCATTAATAAAACGGTTTATATATGGACCACTTGCTTCGTTTCACCAGAGTTCACACTCTAAATACATGACATATTTTATGGTTGAAGTAGTTGAGCAAAACAAAAAAAAGTTGCTTTCTAAAGTGACAAAGTACAACAATGTGTGCTATTAGAGAGTAGTAGAGAGGAGCGGATATATTCAACCATTTCTACCAAAGTAGAGTACCTCCTTGTCTTGATGATCTTCATGGATGAGTGTTTTTGGTTGATTGATCTTAATTAAACTTGTCCCAAATTAGGATGATCATGATCATAGCTATAGCGTTTCATTGATGTGTTTATTTGGGTCCCTTCTCCATTGTCATTTGTCATTGAGTAAATTTATAATGAAAGCCAGTATAAAACACTGGACTTATTTTTTCAACTGCCATACGCATAACATGAAGTAATTATATAAAATGCGACACACAATACATATTTTCATTTGCATGTTTATTGAGATGTCATGTCACATTAAATTCAAAAACAGTCATTCTCTTTTTCTGGTTCATGGTGCATATGCTCTGCTGCGTTTTAATTTTGAGCTGTTAAAAATAATATACTATTCTAAATATTTCAATTTCGTCTGATTTGTTGTTTTTTGCAGTATAATGGGGGAGCACGGTGGGGGTGGCGGAGGGGGAGACGACGACGGGATCGGCTCTGACTTGAACACCGTGTTTGGACTCCGCCAGCGAGGTCGGAAAGGTGCTCTCAAAAAGAAGAACGTGTACGTGGTCAAGGACCACAAATTCATTCCAAGATTCTTCAAACAGCCCACATTTTGCAGTCACTGCAAGGACTTCATCTGGTAAGTATTCAGTGTTTTAGAGAGGAAGATACATAGTTCCTCTCTCCATTTCAATAATAGCTTTTTATTACTTTTTATTATTATTTAATGCACTACCACCACTCACTCTAGTGATGTTCTTGTGCTCATCATCGTCATCAGCATTCGTGTACAGGATGGCTTACTTTTTACTTACAATGAAATTATATATATAAGCTATTATATATTATACGTTGTATTTTAAATTTGGTTTTCCTCTTAACTTCTCATCTTCATCATCATCATCATCTGCTCATCATCATTAACTTTACATGGGAGACGCGCGGAGCAGTTTTCTGTTTCAGTCAAGGAGGAAAAAAGAGAGACAAGTGGTCCACTTTAGGAAATTCCTTAGCCATTTCTCCCTTGTACATACTTTGTTACCACACCAGAGGACACGTTCCGTTCATTCTTCTTGTCTCTTCACTAGCGAAGATGAGGGACAAGAACAAGTAGCCAGAGACCAGGCCAGAGAGAGCTATGACATATTATGCCCGCATAATACGTGTATATAGCAGCAAGCTTATATAGAGTTAACTTCAGGAATGAAAAAAAATTCATTATTCATCATCATACTTTTGTAGAAAGAGTGAGAGAGAGAGAGTAATAATAGCGTGACTTAACTCACTCTAGTAGAAGTAGTAGAAGTAGCATTACAAAAGCGTGCATTACGTAATACCATTACATGGTCCCTCTTTACACACAGCTAATTCCACTACCATTCTAATATATATTTTTATTTTAAAATAACAAAAGAAGAGTGAGTGACTTTATTAGAAGAATAGAGGGGAAGTAGAAAAAAAAATGGGGATAGTGAAAAGAGAAAGGAGAGAGACGTGCTGGAAGTTGATGCTGATGATGGTGGTCCTTGCATGTTTTTTGGGATGGTCGTTCCTCGGTTTCTCAACACACACTGGTGGAGAGAAAGAGAATGGAAAAAGCAGAGAAAAATGTCATGGGTCACAATATCACTCTCTCTTTCCCCTATTCCCATACATTTTTATATTATTATTTTTTTCTCCTTCTTTTCTCGTCGCTCCTCCAATCTATGCAGTTAGTAAAGGAGTGCAGTACTACTGGCAACGGGAATTTTGGCATTCTAAACTTCCATCTCCTCTCATCATCAGACTACCAGCCCACATTACGATACACTATGCTAGATATACTGCAGGCAGAAGCATGCCAGTTGGAAAGTGAAACAGGAAAAGTGAGAGGAAAAGTCATCATATCATTTTTTTGTGCGAGTGTTCCCTTTGATGATGATGACAACGAAAAGGACTCCGGGTTGTCATATATGCCATATGTATAGACATCACTACCATCATCATCATCATGCTCATCCTCTTTTGTCTCATATTTCTACTCCTATTTATTTACTATGTTCTCGGAATGTCTAATGGCAGTTAGTGGTTAAAATGGCGTATGCACATATGTTGCGGTTTTTTCTCTCTCTTCCTCTCTCCTCTCGCTACTACATTAATTCATCGTTATAGTATGTTGTAGTATCGTCGTCGCGAGGAGTTTTTCTAGTTTACAAATTCTGCAGATATTTCTCATAAATGAGTAGAGATACACATTCATATATAGTGGCACTGCCCTACTCCCAAAAAATATATCACCACCAGCAGCAGGTAGTATAATAATTTATCTGCATAATATTATTATTATGACTACATTTGTAAATATGCATTATTATAAAGGGGAGCCTGCCCTTGTCTGCATAACATGGTGTCATCGTCATCCTCATTTCTCTCATATGGTCATAAAATAATATATCTGTCATTTTCTCCGTGATTTCCCTTGGTGCACGTCCGTCACTCATTCAATTCATCCTTTCATTATTATTATTATTTCGCCATTCTCTACATTTTTAGCATGCCGTTGCTGCTGGTACAAGGACTCTTTTTCAATGAGGAGTTGAGAGAGAGAGAAGAAAAATCTTGTTTCTTTTTTCATGTCCTTTTTTCTTCCTTCTCCTCAGCTGCCGCAGTAGTAGTAACAAAACAACATGCAACAACAGTGTTTCTAGCTCGTTTTAGAAAAAAATAAGACGAGAGAGAAAAGATAAGACCACTCCCATTTATTTTATACTCTTGCTCCTGTCTGCGTTTTATTAAGCATACAATGTCCTGCGGGATGTTTCTAAATATGAAAATAAACTTTTCTCTTTCAGAAACTAAATTTCCCCTCTTGAAAAAAATACGTTTAGGTATTTAGGTGGATATATGGGCTTGTAAGTATACTCTCATCTATACACATACCATTTTTTGTCCAAAGTAGTCGTAAAAAATCTGCTTTCTGGACTGAGAAAAGAAGGAAAAAAAGTTTTTCTTTTCTCTCTCTCTCTCTCTCTGTGGAGTAGTTAGCATGGTCTCCAAAATGCTTTTCATTATTACTTCAGCTTACCTGAAGCATGCATGCCATTCTACCTGTACACAAGCTCACAAGCAGGAATTATATTTTTCCTTCATTTTTCATCCGGAATTACACGCAAAACAATCTTAACTGAAAGTGTGCCACACACTGTTTTTTTTCTTCTTCTTTATACATAAATGAAAAAGAGATGATAATGGATAAAGGAGTGGTGGAGGTCGTGGTTGCTTGTTTGAATGTTGGAACTGTTTTTTTCATATATATTATATATATATATATTCCCTTTCTTTTATTTCTTGTCTTATGAACGAACGTCAGCGACTGACTGTTCAAATAACAGGGGAAGAGAAAAAAATGTTTTAGCAATTTGGAAAAGAGCAGAACATAAATTGTTATGAAATCCCAGGGAAAAAAGATGAACAACACTATATAGGGCGATATATATTGAAAAAGAAAAGTGTTTTATAATATTTTGTTCTCTCGTTCTCTCCGCTGGAGATACTTTTCCTTTTAATAAAGTGGTAGGGAAAAGAGGGAAATACTTTATTTGTCTTGTTTACTTTCCTCTCAACATCTCACTCAGTGAGTCACTAGACCACAAAGCAAGATTGATTGGGAAAAGAATTTGAGCAGGTGCATTTCTATTTTCATCTTCGTCATCATTCATTGTGGTCTTTATTAGCAACAAAAAGTTGAACAACGGCAGGGAAAACTAAAAAAACTGCAGATGGAAGATGGTGAGTGTGTTCCGCCTGGCACACCTATTCACTGCCACGATCAAGCATCCACCCACCCACCCACCTATCCCATGTATAACCTTTTGTATTCAAAGTTCAGAGGGAACTACTCGTCATCGTCATTATGATCAAATTCATGGAAATGGATAGGTTAGGTTGTTCTATTTGAGAGTGAATGGGGAAATGAATGACGGGAAGGTTTGCGGATGACATGATGATAAAACACATACAGTTCAAAACAGCAAACTAGCGAGAGAAAAAGGAAATAGACAAAAAAGGAAAAATGTGTTTTATTTTCCTTCTTCGGTCTGGAAAATTATTGCTTGATGAGATAAATGATATGATGGAAGAGTTGGAGAATGAAAATCTAGAGAAAAAAAATTAGGCCTGCTTTTGGCAAGATGAAAGGTGGAGAGAGAGAGAGAGAGAGGCAAAAAGCTGTTGCTGTTTTCTTCTTTTCTAGATGTTAGTTAAGATAAGGCTCCACCACGTGATGCACCAACTTTTTCCTCTTTCATTTCTCATTCGTTTTCCCACGACACTGAAAGAAGAAGATGAAGAAGAAGAAGAAGGATAGTATGAATAAACTTGTATCTTGTAAAAAAAAACCCTGATGGAATGGCACGAACGAAAGATGAACAAGCAGAAATAGAAGAAGAAGAAAAGTTTTTTTTTCTTCTCAAATTACTCACCCTTTCTGCTCTTCTGTACGTTATTATGTCGTTCCTCATTCCCTTCTGAACTCGTCAGTCGTTGACAGCCGAACAACAGCGCAGCGTTTTGTTGCCTTCACTTCAACATCAGTCCTTCTCTGGCTACGTGTTTCTTTCGCTATTCATCTTTCTCTACTTGTTCCTCTCGCCGATCCTTGATAATAATGATGACGTTGATGGCAAAATTGGGTAAATGAGGATATAGTTGGCGCTTTTATTTATTTTTATTAGCTAGTTACATGGTTCGCCTACACTGGGTAATCCTCTTATTCATACATACTTTGTTTTAACCGTATTTTGACCTTTCATTTCGTGAAACCAATTTCTGAATGCGTTGACTCATATTCATTAGTTGCTTACATTAAAATGTACCTGGTTATTTCTTAGTCTGCAATGTATGCGTTTTCTGGCTGCATCTTTCACAGGACATCATTTTCGTATAATTGCATAAATAAGGCATACATACATTTGAGTTATTGGGTACGAAAGGGACAACTGACGTTTTTTTTGGAAGGATGAAATACTGCATCAAATTATGACAGGGGAAAAACTTACTTGCAGCAGGAGGCAAAAGTGGCAAAAAAGAAAGGACAAACATGAGATATGAACACTTTTGCTCAAAGTGTCGTCCTGTTCTTCAAGGCCTTTATATAGCGATGACGTGTATAATAGCAGGAGGTTGAGGAGAGGTTAAAAAGAGTGAAAAAAATAGTCTGCCATTGACAAGGGAAACGTGTATGCTCATGCGAATAAATGATGGCATGAGTGTCAAATGTGAGCACAAATTTTGTTCTCATCTTTCCCCAAATGTTCCCGAATATTACTCCCACAGTTTTCTTCAAGCATCTTCATCTATCTAAAAGCATCTCTCTAGTCATCTTAACGATATGGAAAATGTAAGAAAAAATGTATTTTTACGCTGATTCAATATTTCACTCAACCGTTGGATTACCAAAAAAGACTTTCTGGTCGTCTTATTTTAAAATTTTGTCTCGAGCACAAACACAAATTTGCATTTTTTTGGGTAAGCAGCAAAGCCCGCAAAATAACGTGCTAGTCAACTTTTTCTTTGTGAAAAAAAAACACTTTTACGGTTTCAAATGATGATTTTGATGTGGCCGTAAAAAGGAAGAGTATGTGTATCTCGGGTATTCCCCGCCTGCACTTTGTTTTGTGCCCCGTTTCGTTGAGTATAAAAGGTAGTAGATAAGCCATAAAAATATATGATGTGTGGTGTGTGTGGTTGCATTTTGAAAGCTGTTTTTTTTCTGTTGGTGTTGTTGTTGTTGTTGGGTCATAAAAGTGTATGAGAGAGAGAGAAAGTATAAAGAGAAAACGTAGTAAAAGCAAAGCAGCCAGACTTTGTCGCACTCACATTATTCATTTCTTTTCTCTTTTTTTATATATGTCCGCCACCAACGCGCTGCTCCATTCAGCTTTATTTTTTATATGGCCCGTTTTAGGTAATATAATGCAATGATGCGTGTTTTAAATTGAAGAAGAATGGGTATGTGCATTGGATTGGATGATCCTGCTGTTGCTCTATACTCGCTGGAGATAAAGCAGAAAAAAATATGGATTTGCGAAAGAGAGAAAGAAGAAAATAAATGGTTCCCTCTCTCCTTTTTTCTACTTCCACTATTTTTTCCCGTTTCCTTCCGTTTTTTCTAGTCAAAAAGTGCAGTCAAAATTGCTCCGTAGTAAAATATAAGCGGAAGCTTAGCCTCCTCCTCGTCGTCGGTTCTTAAGTAAAAAGCAAATCGGAATGAAAGAAAGAAGAAAAAAGGACTGTAAAAGCTTTTCTCTCTCTCTCTCTCTCTCTCTCGTTGTATGTATGCACGAGTTTTTTTGAGTAGAGAACATGGAAAAAATTATTCGATGGAAGTAGTTTAGTAGTACGAGACGTTGTTGGTGTTGTTACATAGTGGCGGATTGCAATAATAATCTTCGCAATAACAATAAAAAAAGGTTCTATACTCATACGGCAGCTGGTAGTACATGAGTCGACGAGGTAGTTTTATTTTTCTCGACTTCCCTTTTCATTGTTTTTAATGCTGGAAATGCGTCATTAGGCTTGGCGTTACGTACATGGAAAAATTACATAATATATACCTGGTCGGCTGTGCTGCTGTTGTTGGAACAGGTGGCTTGATCATCATTATCATTTGAACAGAAATCCATTGAAGCAACACAAAACCAGCCCTAGTTTTCCACCTGAATCCATTTCCCTCTCCCTCCTGAAAATCCAACTGTGCTCACCTTCTCATCTCCTCTGCTTCTCCTTCTCTATACTTGGATTTCATTTGAATGCTGCATCAAATTGCACTTTATCTCACACAGCTCACCTCATCTGCTGTTCCCCATCTCCCATAATTCCAACTTTTTCCCTTTTCTGACATCACGGCTGTCTCTCTCTCTCTTTCTCCGTCTAGATTGCTCCAATTTGCACAAGGAATAAAAGCAAAAAGAGAGAAAAGAGAAAGAAAGAGAATCGAGAAAAAACTCTAGAAAAAAAATTGTTGTACTATTTTGTCTTGAGAAAAAGGTACACAGTGTGAACGTTTTCTTGGTGTGGTGGTGTGTTCACTCATCGTTATTGAAAGGAATAAACGTGAATAATACAAGATATGTATACACGGCCACACACACACACACACTTTCTCAACCTTTTTCCCTGAATACCAATGCCTCATCTCATATATGGAGATTTCCCTGAAGAAAAAAAAAGAAAATTGCTTTCGGATATATTATTTTGATATGTGAGAACCATTCTGGCGATACCTCTCTCTATATTTAAGCATGTAGCAGCATCTTCACCGTAGAAAGAAAATATTGGGTGACTTATTGTATCTCTCACTGCCAGACAGGCAGGCAGCTTTCAGCCAGCCAAGCCAAAAAACGTAACCACCTTGTGTTCCTTTTAAAAATTACCAAAAAAAAATACTCGGTTGATGGTGATGCTGCTGATGATTGTGTGGCGGAGCGGTGTATATCTAATGTGTGTACATTACTTGAATTTCAAGTACTCATGTCGTTTCTCTTTCTCTCTCTCTCTCTCTCTCTCTCTCTCTTTGCCACCAACATCACCGCCGCCTCTTTCCTACCAGAAAGCTTTTGTGTGAAGCTGTAGTTTTTTCTCGTTGGTTCGTTTACGTTGCTAGTATTATGGTGGTGGTGTCGCTCCTATTTTTTCTCTTCAGCAGCGGTAGCAGTATCAGCATCGTCATATATCTCTAATTTTTTTTTCTACCTGGGAGCTCTCTCTTTTATATAACTATATTTTGGATCCTCTCTCTCTCTCTCTCACTTTCTCTCTCTATTAAGTTTAGTGAAAGTTAGGTAAAAAACCGCACGAATGAACGAATGGCTCACTCTCGTACACACACGAACGAGTTGGTTGGATAAGCGTAGCATGATGATGATGATGATGATGATGGAAAGGTAACATAAGTTTTCTCTGCCGGATCTCTTCTTTTGTTGGAATATGTATAATATGCTTATGTTGTTGCCTCACCTTCTAACTTAGTTTTCATAATGTGTCTACTCCGCTTACTTTTAGTTTTACTTAAACTCGTATAGCTTTCCTCTATATTATTTTTCTCCACTTCTTCGTAGCTTCTCTCTCTCTCTCTCTCTCTCCTTCAGTTCGGTACAAGATTAATGGAATCTCTGGAGGTGTAGTGTACTACACGTACTTATGTGATGTGTGTGCAAGCGGCCTACATTTCCTAGACATCTAGATCCACCAACTCAGGTAGATTCTGGGTAGAGGATAAAAAATGTATAGACGAGTGAGAAAGCATGGGAGATGGGGAGAGAGAGAGAGAGAGAGGAGAATGAGGTTTTTTGCCCTGCGGACTAAATTATGTACATAGTGTTGTATCGTGATATATGTGTAATAATAACATGTTTAGCTCTCGAGCGTGGTGTGCAGATGTTCCCTTGAAATAATATTCCAAGGGAATTACCATCATCATCTTGTTCCTGTTACACTCTTGTATATAGTTTGTAGTTGGCACTTGGAAAAATCTAAAATGTAGTGTGTGTGTGTGCAGTCGACGTTATCGTCATGATCTGATCACCGAACCACACTGTCATACGAACGGATTTTCTCGTGAACTCCATTCTATAGTCTGCCAATAGAGATTTTTTTTGCGAAGGAAGGGAGACACGAAATTGGTCTGTTCTTTTCCTCCTATCTTCTTCCCACTCTCTCAGATTCTCAGCAGAGATCTACTATTCATCAATTCCTTCTAACCAAAATCCAACCAAGAAAAGGATGCACTCATATACACACACACCACTCACTCGGGTAGACTTTGAGACAGTTACACACAACTATATACACACACCTACGGCACACGCTTTTCTATTAATTACGCAAGGTCTACACACACGCTCGCGAGAGGGAGAGAAAAGTCGTTCTCCTAATTAGTAATTACACATCTCGCTTCACGGTTTTACTCTCACTCAAAACGACAACGACACGACTTGCTACTTATTTATGACAGGCCAAAAGGTAAATGACTTTTATGTCTTTAGGAAGGAGAGAAAATGAGAGATTACTAAATAGTTACTTGGGTAGATACATGACATGTTATGGTGGATACGCGTCGTGTATGTATAAATGTCTCTCGCATTCTTTCTCAATCTTTCCCATTCGCCTTTTTGGGTCTTGTGTAATCTCAATTAGGTATCCATGTTTAGATCAGAAAAAAGCCGAAATGACTGTTCTTTCTTACATTACACATGTTTATTTATGATTTTGACGGTATCTAAAATACGAAACAAAACAGTAAATAGGAACATCGAATTAATATTCGGGGAATATTACACGGATTCCTTTTTATAGAAAAAAAGAGTAATTTCATTTAGCATCAGAGAGCCAGAGCCGCGTCTATATATACAAAGCCATATATACAAGTGTGTAAAAGCACACATGTAACTCTTGAGAGAGAGAATCCATCAAATAATCAGTGGTGTTTGGTAGCGGTTGCGGAGAGCAGGGAGAAATCAGGGAAAGTTGGTGTTGCCGCTGCTTGCACCACTCCTGCTGCTTCCTCCTGCTGTTCTCTAACTCGTTCGTTGTGTATATTTAATAGACCAAAATGTTATGATGATGAAGGGAGAAGCGAGCAGGCACTTTACAAAATTGAAAGCAACTTTTTCCCTCCAGGCAGGCTCTGCACACACACACACACATCACATCAGAAAACACTACAACAACAACAAGACGGGATAAATAATGCTCTGTTAAATAGAATATGTACGACGGATATATTTATAGAGCCAACTTACTTTCACCTGTGTGTACTTTCTATCTTTTGTGCCTCTAGTCAAAAAGCAGGCAAGCTGTTTCATCATTCCCATCATCACCACCACCACCACCACATCCATCCCGTTCTTTTTTCCTTCCTTTTTTTGGTGTAAATAGGCACACTGTATATATACATTTATTATAATCAAAACGGAACAAATCTTCTATTTCCCTTGTCGAGGAGGATGAAGGATTAGAGTAGCATTTTTGCAGTCTTTCAGAAGGCATTATTTCATCTTTTCGACTTGGCATTATTTTATCTTTTCGGCTTGGCATTATTATATCTTTTCAGCTTGGCATTATTGTATCTTTTCAAGTGGCACTTTTGCATCGTTTCAGTAGTGTCTTTGTTTGATGTATTTCGTATAGGTTACGTTTTGTACCGACTGCGTGTTACTTTTAGAATAAGTATGTATGTGTGTATGTAAACGTTTTTGTCGTCGTGCAGTTAGAGTGCGAACTGCTCGCCGTTCATTTGTGAGATCGAGTTTATTCTTGTTTTGTTGTAAGTCTAGCTGTAAGTATAGCAAGTAAGTATTTTATGTATTATGGTATTAGTTGAACTTGAAAGAAAAAGAAGAAAATAAGTTTAGTGTGAGTTTGACTTCCGAGACTGATCAACTCAGAGCTCCAGGAAAATAAGTTTTTTCTGTAAGATTTTTGTTAGCGTTAAGTTAAATACGCTGTAAATCAAATATACTAGTTAAGAATTCTAAAAAAACTGTTAAAAACCACTGATTAGTAATTGTTTCAAGATTGATTGTAATAAAGGAGCAGTGATCTTATCAGTAAAACGTGTCTTATCAAGATAGGAGTTTATTGCTGCATAGGAAAAAGTGCACATTGCTTGAGATCTTGTTGAGCGTGAGGCTGTTAGGAACGCATCTCTGAAACACCGTTCGACGTAAGATTAGAACCGTGGGTCCTGCAGATTTGACTTTTAAGGCGTCATAAATTCCTGGCGTTTAAGTCATTTAAATCAGTCACTCGCAACAACATTTGGTGCCGAAACCCGGGAGACAACGGATTCGGAGAAGCTCGAAGGTTACGTCATTTGGTGGAGTGATTACGAAATCATCAGTGGTTTAAAGGACAGTTAAGAAGAACAAAGTTCGGTGATACCAACCAAGTTACAATGGCAGAAGGAGGAAAACGACCATCCATCCAACCATTGAGGTTAGTATACACTGGATTGGGACAGCAAGGTCAAAGTGCATCCCAAGGAACATCAAGTGGAGTCCTTCAACTGGGGCAGCAGGGCGAGTTAGCTCCCCAGGGGACAACAACGACCACAAAGGAAGCAGCAGAATCAGGCGGCGGTGCAGTTGGAGGACTGGGGTGGCAGGGCGAGTTAGCTGCCCCAGCAGAAGATACAGCATCGGATCAAATGCATGGAGGATCAAGGCAACTGAGGGGACAGGGCGAGTTAGCCCCTCGGGCTGGAAAGAGCCGTACCCTCCAGCAGGAAATTGAAGAAGTCACCGCAGAAATCTCCGTCATACAGTTTGAGTTGAATACTGCTCAGAATACACTGAAGACAGTCCAGCCGATTGCAGACAAGTACGAGGGGAGGAATCAGGACTTCATGACCGCTAAGGAGATTGAGCAATGGAATAGAATCAAGCAAGAGCGCACCAACGCCAAGGTGCTAGAGCGGATAAGCCGAGAAAGGTTATCTAAGTTGGAAGCGCGACTTAGGACACTCCAGCAGAGGACGACGCAATCAAGGTCCAGAGATACGTTATCAGTTGTGTCCAGCAAGAAGTCAAGCGGCAAGAAAACCTCGGCATCAAGTCAAGCCTCCACCACAATTAGAAAAGTGGAAGTCCAAGCAGAAGAAGAAAGATTCCAGCTCAAGGTGGATCACCGAAAGGTTCGGAAGGAACTGGAGGACAAAATAGAAGACCTCGTAAAGCTGGAGGCCAGGGCCACGGATGATGCAGAGAAGTCACAACTCACCAATGAAATCGACGCTCTGAAGACCAAGTTGAAAAGATCCATCCGTGACTTTGAAGAAGACCAGGAGCTGATGAAGGAAAAAGAAGAGCTCCAGAAAAAGAAGATTCTTGTGGAGATGGAAGAAGAACACGAGTTGGAATTGGACGGGTCTCTGGATGAAGAAGATGTCACGGGAAAAGTGCATAACTGGCTTGATGAGTCGTTTGCAGCAGCCCAAGGGCAGAACAGTGCCGTAGCAGAACCGTATTTCCAAAAGGATAAATTAGTGTCCAATCCACAGCAAGTTCCCGATTTCAACCCAGGTCCATCTTCAAACAACCCAAAGCCAATTGTTCCGGAGCGGAACTACAAGGACAATCAGTATCAAACTGAACTCCCAATGGATAGACAAGAAGTTCAATGTATGCGCAAATCGTTAGAACCAAGCCGTCAACGTCAAGAGCGATTTGAAGATGAAGTACCTCAGCAAGCAACTGGAGACAGTGTTCGTGACCTTGCAAATGCGATGAAGATGGCATTTAGAGAAGTTCGAGGGGATAAGGAGTGGGAGCCAAAGGATCTACCAACCTTTAGTGGCAAGGCAGAAGACTGGCCCATCTTCATTAACGAGTTCCAGAGAACTACTCCAGAAGGAAAGACCAACTCATCGCAGAACGCTATTCGATTGAGGAAAGCATTGCATGGAAGTGCCAGAGAAGCTGTTTACGGGTTGCTGAACGAGCCAGAGAACGTGTCAAGAATCCTCCAGATTTTGGAGCAAAGCTTTGGAAGAAAGGAACTGGTGATAGACTCTTTGATCGAGAAGGCTGAACAGACAAAGAGCCCTGACGCCCAGAAGCCGGAGACGTTCATCACATTTGGAAGAACAGTGCAGCACCTCATCGAGACGGTGAAGTCCCTGAAGCAGGACCAGTATCTTCAGGATAGAACGCTTCTCAACAAGTTGGTTGGGAAGTTACCAGTTCAGTTTGCGATGGAGTGGAAGTCGTGGATGCGTTCACCGCCTACAGTTCCGGAGAATTTGGCAGCTTTCGGTGCTTGGATTGACGACAAAATGGAAATTATCGTCACGCTCGTTAAGCCGCAGATCAAAGAAGAAATGGATTGGAGGAAAGGGCAGAGGCACACGGGGGTCGGCAAACGTGAACGCATCATCAGAGGAAAAGCGGCGACAGCCGCAACAGGAAAAGATGTCCCCTGTTGCAATGGAAGGAGCCACAAGATTGCTAAGTGCTTCAAGTTTAAGAAGCAGTCACTTGAGGACAGAGTGCAGTTAGTGCAGAGTAAAGGAATGTGCTTCAGGTGCCTTGAACCTGGCCACTTTGAAGAAAGATTGTCCTTCAGACAAAGTTTGTGGACAGATGACTGTGGCAAAGCACACCACACACTCCTGCATTTCGAGGGAAAACCTTGGAAAGAAGATGGCAAGCGGAAGAAGAGTCGAAGAGGTTCCAGGAGCAAGTCAGATAGTAGCTCCTCATCCTCTGACAGTGACACTGGCAGCACTAGCAAGAGTGCCAACGTTGGAGCGATCCAGACCAGGTCATCGAAGCCGCTGTCCATTGTTAAGATTCGTCTCAGAGGACCTGCAGGTGTGAAGAAAGTTTACGCCATGCTTGACAGCGGAGCCGATACAACCATGATCGAGGCTGGATTAGCAGCGGAACTCGGAATCTCCGGAAAAGAAACAAGACGCAAATGCAGAGGCATCACTGGCCACACCATGACACTTACCTCACAGTGTGTCAAGTTCGAAGTGGCTGGTACGAACAAGGAAGCTGCGTACCACAGAATCCAGGATGCGATGACCATTGGATCACTTGGCCTTGCTCCGTACACTCAGAATGCGGATGCAGTTAAGGCAAGCTGGCCTTATCTCCAGAAGGCCAAGTTAAGAAACCTGAATAAAGTAGTGCCACAGGTCCTTATCGGAGAGGACCACCCGCATCCCACAATCCATTTGGAGGTCCTGAGTGGCCGTGAGGATCAGCCGATCGCCAAGAGGACTTCCTTGGGATGGGTGTTGGGAGGAAAGATTGGGAGCGACAGTGAGGACATCACCTACCTGAATCTGGTGATAAGCGATGGTGATGGAGGCCCAGAAGCAGAGATGTCGCTCTTCAAGAAGATTCCAGTTCCTGAGAAGATGGTGGACCAAGACTCTGAGTGCGAGAAGGAAGTATCAGTTGCCGCCCAACGAGCTGAGAAGTCCGATGACAAGACAGGATCTTTGGGATCGGTTGGATGGTCATCTGAGGAACTCAGAAAGTGGAAAGCGGAAGCAGTTGCACGCGAGAAGAAGAAGGCCAAGATGCAGCACGCCCGTATCCTTGAGCTGAGAGCCATGAAAGCAGCCAAGGAGAAGAACGCAGAACAGCAAGAAGTTAAGAAGAAAATTTTGACTTTTAATCCACCGAAGCAGTCGGACTTGTTCAAGCTACAACCTCCAGGATCAAGACTGATTAGCAGTGCAGAACGTGAACAAGAAGCCGGCAGCAGTGTGGACCTAGTTCGAGATGGCAACTGGATAGCCACGACCCAGAAGAAGATGAAAGAAGACTCGGATCAGGAAGTGAAAATCAGGCAATTCCCTGATTTTGGGGGTCGGAATGTCGAGGAGGATGAAGGATTAGAGTAGCATTTTTGCAGTCTTTCAGAAGGCATTATTTCATCTTTTCGACTTGGCATTATTTTATCTTTTCGGCTTGGCATTATTATATCTTTTCAGCTTGGCATTATTGTATCTTTTCAAGTGGCACTTTTGCATCGTTTCAGTAGTGTCTTTGTTTGATGTATTTCGTATAGGTTACGTTTTGTACCGACTGCGTGTTACTTTTAGAATAAGTATGTATGTGTGTATGTAAACGTTTTTGTCGTCGTGCAGTTAGAGTGCGAACTGCTCGCCGTTCATTTGTGAGATCGAGTTTATTCTTGTTCTGTTGTAAGTCTAGCTGTAAGTATAGCAAGTAAGTATTTTATGTATTATGGTATTAGTTGAACTTGAAAGAAAAAGAAGAAAATAAGTTTAGTGTGAGTTTGTCTGCCGAGTAATGATCAACTCAGGACTCCAGAAAAATAAGAATAAG
The DNA here is from genome assembly GCA_004115045.4 of Sinella curviseta. Taxonomy (NCBI): domain Eukaryota; kingdom Metazoa; phylum Arthropoda; class Collembola; order Entomobryomorpha; family Entomobryidae; genus Sinella; species Sinella curviseta. Next base: position 29,372,014 of record CM023203.3, on the reverse strand, counting down.
TTTTTTCTGTTAGATTTTTGTTAGCGTTAAGTAAAATCCGCTGTAAATCAAATATACTAGTTAAGAATTCTAAAAACTGTTAAAAACCACTGATTAGTAATTGTTTCAAGATTGATTGTAATAAAGGAGCAGTGTTCTTATCAGTAAAGCGTGTCTTATCAAGATAGGAGTTTATTGTAGCATAGGAAATAGTGCACATTGCTTGAGATCTTGTTGAGCGTGAGGCAGTTAGGAACGCATCTCTGAAACACCGTTCGACGTA